>JAJJMC010027428.1:3619617-3855027 GCA_023531435.1 Papaver californicum | reverse complement strand
TTTATATTTTCTCTTCTAATAGTTTCATACAGAAAATATTCCAACAGTAGTGAGGTGACAGCGCTTATTCAAGATTGCTTCAGATTTGGCCGCCTTCCTCTAGGTTTGAACAATTCATTTATTGCGTTGGTTCTGAAAGTTAAATACCCAAAAAAACCGGCAGATTTTAGACCCATAGCGCTTTGCAATGTCATCTAAAAAATTATAACTAGTAGATTAAGCCCTCTGCTTGATTTTCTTATCGATAAGTCCAAATCTTCCTTCATTCCTGGAAGGCTGATACTCGATAATATGATCGCTGCTAAAGAGTTTATTCATTCTATGAAAGGGTCTGAGTCTATTTTAGGATCTTTTTCTCTTAAACTCGACATGAGTAAAGCGTATAATAGAGTGGACTGAGTGTTTTTGAAGAATGTTCTCTATAGTTTTGGGATTCATGGCAATATTCACTCTCTGATTATGAACTGCACTACTACAGTAACTTCGTCTATTATTATCGATGGTCAGCCGGAAGGTATGATTGTTAATGAGAAGGGCATCCGACAAGGATGTCCCTTGTCTTCGGTTTTATTCATTCTATGCTCTCAAGTTCTGTCGAAAATTATTAGAAGAATGGAATTAGACGGGCTTTACTCTGGTTATAAAGTGGATAGATGGGCACCCGCAGTATCGCACCTTATGTTTGCGGAGGATGTTATGCTTTTCGGTTGCCTAAATGCCAGCACAGTGGAGACAGTTACTACTACTCTTGATGAATACTCAAAGTGTTCAGGCCAAGTGGTAAATTATGATAAATCAGGGATCTTTTTTAGCAAGGTTGTCCCAACTGCCTGAAGTGATGACTCGGTTACAGTTTCAGAGGATGCACGAAGATGATAAGTACCTTGGTTTTACGATTTTGAAAGCTGGACGCAAGATTTTGTCTCATGACTTCTTGATAGAGAAATATGAAGCTAAACTTAACGGGTGGAAAAAGCATTCTCTTTCACATGCAGGGAGGACCACGTTGATCCAATCCGTTCTGGCAGTAATTCCAGTTTACTATATGGCCACCAATATTATTCCAAAGGATGTTATTCATAAGCTAACGCAAATAATTCGTAATTTTTGGTGGGGGCACAATAAGGAACTCAGGAAGATGCATCACTTGCAATGGAATTGGTTTGCTTGTAACAAAAAACAAGGTGGTCTGAGGTTACATGACTTGGAGCAGTTGAATTTGGCTTTAGTTGCTAAAGTTGGCTGGAGGTATCTTTCAGACCCTACATCTCTTTCGGGTCGGATTTTAACAGCGAAATATTTGAAGGATACAAAGTTTTGGAGTGCTCGAAAACCATAAAAGTGCTCGAGCACCTGGGCTGCTGTTTTAGAGAGTCGTCAGTTCTTGAAAGAGGGTTGTCTATGGCTAGTGGGCAATGGAGAAGATTTTAGAGTCTAGTCAGACCCCGTGGGTTCCATCAATTCCAGGTTACGCTCCAGTCATTCCTCAAAGGGGTACTAACGGAGTTACAACTGTTAAGGATTTAATTATCACTGAAGAAGGGAAATGAAACATTCATCTACTCAATTCTACTTTTGAGCCAGATGTTGTAGACCATATCCAAAAAATACACATAAACAAGGAAACAATAAAAGACAAGCTTATATGGTCCTTAACACCTCAAGGCATTACATAGCTCAGTCTTTCCAGAAGTTGTTACGTTCCCAAGCTGTTGAACCATCATTCCATAATGATTGTGAATTCCCATGGAAGCGTTTTTGAAGTGTTAAGTCTCTGGCCCCAAAAGTCCATATTTTCATATGGAAGTGCTAAAAAATGGGGTGGGAGTACTCGCCAAAATTGGCAGACATGTTGAAGGTGTTCAAATAGACTGCACGTTGTGCCATTGTGCCATTGTGCTGTTGAGACGAATGACCATTTCTTTGTTCAATGTCAGGTTGCTCAGGCTATTCTTTTTGCTTCACCTTTAAATTTCAGCACCAATTTCATAACTGAAAACTCAGTTGCTGCCTGTTGTAAGTATTGGTTATCGAAGCATGACGGGTTTGATAGTTTTTGCATGGGGGCTTGCCTCTGGTGGGCAATTTGGAAAGCTCACACAACGCTTTGTTTGAGAAGATTTCGATTAATATCGAGGCTGTTTTCAAAGAGGGTCTGTATTGGTATAACTTTTATAAGGATTATGTTGTAACAAGAGATCGAACGAGAACAATAATAGAGATCGAGACACAGAGATTTACGTGGTTCACTAACTGTTACGTTAGCTATATCCACAACAGAGAAAACAGAGTTTTATTATAGAGCAGAATACTGAATTACACACATTCTAGGTACAACGTGTGTATATATCTAGGCAAAGAAAAAACCCTAATTCGACTAAATAACGGAAAACAGGCCCAGTGATAATACATTATGTATACCGTTTAGGCCTAATTCGACTCCCCGTGGAGTTCCGATCAACGACTGATTCAAGACATATCAACAAATCTCCACCTTGACTTGAATCCTCCCAGCAACAGAAACAGATGCACCATGACAGTGCCAGAACCTTTCTCTGCCTCAGATGCCTCTAGACAAGGGCTCAGACCACTGACTTGTGATATTGAGCAAGTCCAAACAACGTTGGAACTTGCTCTCAGGAACTGGCTTGGTGAACATGTCAGCAGGGTTATCAGCTGTCCCTACCTTCTTCACTTCAATTCTCTTCTCATTTCTCAGAAAGTAATACCTGACATCGATGTGCTTCGTCTTCTCATGATGGACTTGATCCTTGGTTAAGAATATTGCACTCAAGCTGTCGCAATACACTATAGCCTGATCATGATGTAGTCCTAGATCATTAACCATCCCCTTTAACCAAATTCCCTCCTTAGCAGCTTCTGTCAAGGCCATATACTCTGCCTCTGTAGTAGACAAAGTAACTGTAGGTTGTAGAGTTGCCTTCCAGCTTACAACTGAACCTCCAAGAGTGAACACATAACCAGTCATAGATCTCCTACTGTCCACATCTCCAGCATAATCAGAATCTGAGAAACCAGCCACTAAACATCGGGTATCGTTCCCATAACAGAGACCGACATCTGAAGTACCTCTAAGATACCTGAAAATCCTCTTAACAGCTTGCCAATGTTCCTTCCCAGGCTGAATCATAAACCAACTGACCACACTAACAGCAAATGCTAAGTCTGGTCCAGTGCAGACCATAGCATACATCAGACTTCCAACTGCGCTAGCATATGGTACTCGAGATATGTACTCTTTCTCCTCATAAGTCTGAACCGTGTACATTCCCAACTTGCTGTTAGGTGCCATTGGAGTATCTATAGGCTTGGATGAAGACATTCCAAACCTGTTCAAAATCTTCTTGATGTACCCTTCCTGTGATAGGAAAAGCTTTCTCTTCTTCCTATCCCTATAGATTTCTACTCCCAGAATTTTTCGAGCAGCACCCAGATCTTTCATCTCAAACTCCGCACTGAGAGACCCCTTCAGCTTCTGAATATCTGACTTATTCTGAGTAGCAATCAGCATATCATCAACATACAGAACTAGATAAATGCGTGAACCATTTTGCAAATCATTGTAGTACACACAACAATCATACGGACTCCTGTGATAGCCAAGATGCACCATATAACTATCAAATCACTTTTACCACTGCCTGGGTGACTGTTTTAGCCCATATAAGGACTTCTTTATCTTGCAGACGTAATTCTCTTTACCTGGAACTTGGAATCCATCTGGATGGCTCATGTATATTTCTTCTTCCAACTCTTCATGCAGGAAAGCTCTCTTCACATCTAGTTGCTCAAGTTCCAGATCCTGATGTGCAACTATGGCTAGTTGCACTCTGATGGAAGTGTGCCTGACCAATGGTGAGAAAATATCGTTGTAGTCCACTCCCTCTCTCTGATTGAAACCTCTTGCAACCACTCGTGCGTTATACTTGACACCCTCTGGAGCTGACATTCCTTCCTTCTTTCTGAAAACCCACTTGCAAGTAATTACCTTTCTATCAGCAGGCAGTTTTACAATCTCCCAAGTCCCATTTTTGATAAGGGACTCCATTTCTTCTACCATTGCGGCAAGCCATTGTGCTGACTCGTTTCCAGATACTGCAACCTTGTAGGTGGATGACTCGTGATCCTCCACCTCCTCGGCCACCTGCAATGCATAACCCACCAAATCGTCAAACCTGTACCTCGCTGGAGGTTTTATTCCAACCCTTCTAGGTCGGTCTGTAGCAATGCTCCGATGTTCAACTTCCTCTGGTGGTGCATTCTCAGACTCATCTTCATCTTGCTCTTCGGTAACTGATGGTGGTAGTTGGTCGTCAACCAACTTAGGTGCCTGATTCTCTTCTGGACTGATTTGCACCTCCACCTCCTCAACAACAACCTCATTTTCTGGTGCATCAGTGATCTTCTCTCTGGATTTCAGCATAGAATTTTCATCAAAGACTACACTTCTGCTCAGTATAATCTTATTGTCAGACCAGATCATGTACCCTTTCACACTTGAACCATAGCCCATGAAAACTCCCTTCTTATCTCTTGGCTCCAACTTGCCTTCATCTACATGATAATAAGCAGTGCATCCAAAGACCCTCAGTTTGCGTAATCGGCAGTTTTTCCAGTCCACACCTCATAAGGTGTTTTGCAGTCAATGCCTGTGTATGGGCTCCGATTGATGAGATAGCAAGCTGTTGAAACCGCTTCTGCCCGGAACCGTCTAGCAAGACCTGCATTCGAAAGCATACACCTTGCTTTCGCTAAAATCGTCTGATTCAGTCTTCCTTCTACACCATTCTGTTGTGGTGTATCCCTGACTGTGCGATGCGAGCAATACCCTGATCTTTGCAGAAATCATCAAACTCAGATGAACAGAATTCTATACCATTATCTGTTCGCAGCCTCTTGACCTTCTTCCCAACCTGATTTTCTAATAGTGTCTTCCACTCCTTGAACTTACTAAACGCCTCACTTTTATGTTTCATCATGAATACCCAAGTCATCCTGGAATAATCATCAATGATAGACAGAAAATACCTGTGACAGCCCAGAGACTCAACACGAGAGGGACCCCAGCAATCTGAATGGATATAGTCTAGCGTGCATTTGGTCCGATGAACTGCCTTAGGAAACTTGCTGCGATGTAGCTTCCCAAACACACAATGCTCACAGAAAACAAGGCTCTTGGTCTTATGACCCCCGAGAAGATCTTCCTTTGAGAGAATTTGCATTCCCCGTTCGCTCATATGAGCAAGCCTCATATGCCATATTCTGGTCAGATCAGATCCCTGAATTTCAGCTGAAGCAACAACTACAGAACCTGTGACTGTTGAACCCTGTAATACATACAAAGTTCCATGCTTGACACCTTTCAGAATCACATCAGAGCCTTTGAAAACATGCAAACCTCCACCTTCACCTTTGAAACTGAAACTGAAACCCTTGCTGTCTAGCAGACTCAAGGATATCAGATTCTTTGTCAAGAGTGGCACATGCCTGACTTCCTTCAATGTGCAGAGCCTCCCATCATGTGTCCTAAACCTGATTGAGCCGATTCCAACCACCTTGCAGACAGACCCGTTTTCCATAGTGACACTGCCCCCATCTGCACGGCTGTACATAGTAAATAACTCTCTTTTAGGACATATATGGTAGGACGCCCCAGAGTCAAGGAACCACACATCAGACTGATGTGTGTAATCATCTGTTAGCAGAACAAAATCTCCCTCTGAAGTGTTTCTACATTCAGCTTCTGCTGCAGATCCAGATTTATGTTCTTGTTGCTTCTTCTTCTTAGGACATTCCTTCTTCCAATGAACTTTCCCCTTATAGTAGGCACAGACGTCTTTTGGTAATTTATAGCCGGAATTTTTCTTGCCCTTCTTACCGTCCTTGCTTCCTTTTGCCATCAACCCGGAAGCCTGATTTTCTGTACCTGTTCCAGCAGCCTTATACCGCATCTCCCTGGTATGAAGAGACGACCTAACCTCTTCCAGCGCTACAGTCTCTTTTCCGACAATAAAAGACTCTCTAAAATTCTCATACGACGGAGGCAGAGACACCAGCAACATTAAGGCAGCATCCTCATCTTTCACCACTTCATCAATATTACGCAATTCATGCAAAGTAGTATTCACTTGATCTAGGTGATCTCTAAGAGGCGTACCTTCAGACATGCGCAGACTGAAAAGACGTTGCTTCAGCATCAACTTGTTGGTCAGCGATTTCGTCATGTAGAGGTTTTCCAACTTTAACCACAAAGCGGCGGCCTTTTCCTGATCTGCGACTTCAGTGATTACG
Organism: Papaver californicum; assembly: GCA_023531435.1. Taxonomy (NCBI): domain Eukaryota; kingdom Viridiplantae; phylum Streptophyta; class Magnoliopsida; order Ranunculales; family Papaveraceae; genus Papaver; species Papaver californicum. The sequence continues at coordinate 3,848,715 of JAJJMC010027428.1, read as the reverse complement.
TCGTCCGCGAGACATAGCATAATCGTTGAGTAAGCCTTCTCCTTCATAGTCGCATACTCAGCGGTGGATGTATCTGCGCCCTTCTTATCCGAAGCTAACGGCGACCAAAGACCTTGTTGCTTCAACAAAGCCCGCATCTTGATTTGCCACAGACTGAAACTATTTCTCCCGATAAACCTATCGATCTTCATCATGGATCCGGACATCGTTCTCGACGGAAATCGAACCTCGCTTTGATACCAGTTTGTTGTAACGAGAGATCGAACGAGAACAATAATAAAGATCGAGACACAAAGATTTACGTGGTTCACTAACTGTTACGTTAGCTACATCCACAACAGAGAAAGAAGAGTTTTATTATAGAGCAGAATACTGAATTACACACATTCTAGGTACAACATGTGTATATATAAGGGCAAAGAAAAAACCCTAATTCGACTAAATAACGGAAAACAGGCCCAGTGATAATACATTACGTATACCGTTTAGGCGGGGGCGCTGCCCCTCGGACTCCCCGTAGAGTTCCGATCAACGACTGATTCAAGACATATCAACAAATTATATGGTTGACGATATAGAAGAAATACAACCTCCTCATGTTATTTCTTAACAGGTTTACCTGCCTGACCGTTGGATTCTCCCTGCTCTTAACTGGGTTAAGGTGAACGTTAATGCAGCTGTTGGTATGGTCCGGTCGTTTATAGCTGCAGTTGCAAGGGATGCGCATGGATCAGTTCTTGAGGAAGGCATTGTTTTTTTCAATACAACTATACCTTTGGTCGTTGAAGTAAATAGTTTCCTGCTGGATTTTGCATTATCCCAACGAATGCAACTCAACAATATCATTGTGGAGGGTGACTGCCAACAAGTGGTTCTCATTCTCTAAAAAAAGAGTAATTCAATTCCGTGGAGAATCCATCACTTCATTAATGAAATAGGTTCCAAGGCCAAAGTTATGAACTCAGTGGAGTTCAAATTTGTACCGAAGAGAGCCAATTGCTTGGATCGTTATCTTGCTGCGTAAGCAAAACACATAATGTCCAGACTTGGTGGACATCTTCAGAAATTCCCCTTTCTTTTCTTCATCAAATTCATCCCTGAGCTTGTTTTCTTGTTTTCTTTTCCCTTCTATTTTCTTGTAGTTCTTTGCTCTTTTGCCTTCTCTGCCAAGACAGACGTCTAAAAAATACAAACTTATTTTATACCGCGTGTAGAAAAAATACAAACGTATTTTATGAAACCTGATTTAGGGGCTCCCACATTTGTAGAGGGGCTCCAATGTGAGGCAGGGTGACCCAAAAATGAGATAAGGGGTGTCCTATGAGCTATGTTAAATGTCCATATTACCCTTCTATCTATGAAAAAGTCTAATTTGCCCTTCAATCAATTAAAACCTAAACAAAAACAAAACCTTTCCAATTTCAATTTCAATTAAAAACTCTTAAAACTTAAAGTTTCCCAACCGTAACCCAACCTTTCCAATTTCAACTTCTCCATCGAAATTCCTCGTCGATTCGAAAAATTCTTCGTCGATTAAACTCCAAAAATCGTGATGAAGAATCATACTAAAGGTGTATAAGGTAGTAGTGATGCCAACCAAAATCAAACTTTTCAACCTAATCAAGAGATTGAAGAACAAATCGGTGGTGACAATCAAAATCATACTCCGAAATAACAAACAATGGTGTATCTAAGGTATTGAACAAAACCCATGTTATTTTTAGAACCCAAAAGTGATTGATTTTCTTGTTTGATTGTTGTTTTTGTTAAAAAATTTGGTTACAAAAGAATTTACGGTTGGGTTTGATTGGAAAACCCAACCGTAACTGGGTTGTTCTTCATTTTAAGGTTGGGTGTTGAGAAAAACCCAACCGTAAATAAAAGGGTAGGAGATGAAGATGAAATTTTACAACCCAACCGTAAAAAAATTTGGCCAATTTTTTTTTTGAATTTTAAGGTTGGGTTTGATTAATTTTCCCAACTGTAAATAAAAGTGTAGGAGATGAAGATGAAATTTTACGATTGGGTTGGATTCATTTTTTCAACCGTAAATATTTCTGTGTATGTAAAAAAAAATTATTGAGGATTATTTACGGTTGGGTTCGATTGGAAAACCCAACCGTAAATGCTCTGGTTAGTTAAAAATTTTGGTGAGAATTATTTACGGTTGGGTTGGAGTGTCAATTCCCAACCGTAAATTCTCCTGTGTAGGTGATGTTTATTATTTACGGTTGGGTTCTATATGTGAAACCCAACCGTAAAAAATTCTGAATTTTCAAATTGAAGTTGTTTGAATTGAATTGCTTGGAAATTATCTAACTTGTATTGCTTGTATGTTGTAGGAAACATAAGAAGAATAGGGGTAATAATTTAACACCTATTTCTCACACTCCAACCCCTCGCCACGGAGTTCATTTAGGGGTAGCTAATAGAGGCTTGAGAAAGAGCCATAAGACGAATTTTGAGGTAGGGGGTGGTAGTTCTCCTCAACTTGCACAAGAGGAATATAATATTTTCCAAGACTTGGAAGATCTACATGTGTTCAGTGGAGGTGCTCTTGTGATTAGAGAACCACCACAAGAGAAACAATGTGAGGAAGAAGAGACGGACAGAGAACAATTTGTCCCTCAAGTCAAAAGTAAAGAAATTGTTGTTGCTTCTACTGAACCAAAACTGAAGGAAAAAAAGCCAAAGAAGCATCCAGAACCGAAAGGGAAGCATATTCCCAAAGGCCAAGACGTGTTGTGGCCTAAGAAGAGGAATAGAAGACCTTGGGGTGAGGCCCCAGACAGGTCTGTTATATTATTTGGTTATCCCCATTCATGGGTTGCCAAAGTTGCTGAGACGAGGGTATTAATCTAAAAACTTCTCTTATTTTGTTAAATTTCCGTTTGTTTAACTTGAAGTTAAAAAAAATTGTTTTTATTCTTTGTAGGATCATACACCGGCGATCAAGAAATTGGTTCATCAAAGGGTTCAACATTGGCCCTTAGCTGAAGAATGTATGGTCGTCCAAGTTTTCGTAAATGGTACCGGGTTAGCTCCCGGAATTACCAATTCGATGTTGGAGTATGACAGCGTCACCTGCACAGCATTCAGGGAACGTTATTGGCCTGAAACCGATACGTTTCGTCTCCCATTCGGCGAGATGACAATAACGCCGGATGATGTCCAGTCAATCCCTGGCTTTCCAGTTGAAGGTAAATCTGTTATGAAGATTTTGACAACAACATATCATGGAGTGATCTTTATGTCCTTGTCAAAGATATACTTGGATGGGAGAAGAGAGAAGCCGAATCAGAGTTTAAATTGGCTTGTGGAGATAAACCAGGGGCACCAACGAAGAAAGGTCTAGGTATGACCAAGAAGATCTTGTTGCGTAGTCTCAGGGAGAAGTTTGGAGGAACCCTGCAGTTAGAAAAGGATGGGGTCATCATAGATAAAACCAGAGTTATGCGAACAGCCAAAGTGTATCTTCTATATATGCTCGGCACCATCTTCTCTGCTGACAACTCAGGAAACAGGGTCAACGCTCACTTTCTACATTGGTTGACGGATGATCTCCAGAAGACGCATGAGTACTCATGGGAAACTGCCACCCTGCCTTACCTACTTGCCAACCTTAGAAAAGCTTTGAGGGTTAGGGGAACTGAGATTGCCGGAAATACTGGTCTTCTTTAGGTAATTTATTGTTGGAATTTCAATGTTTAAATTCAGAATTTTTTTTACGCATTGCATTATATTAATATTTATTATCTTCATAGGCATGGGTCTATGATCACTTTTCGAGCCTGACTCCTAAAACGAAGTCGACCGGTGATGGTACTGGACCTACAGGACATAAATTCATCTTCACCGGTACTCAGGCAAAGCATAAAGAAGTGCAGATAGCAAATATGAGAAGTGAAATTGATGCTTTCACCGTTGAAGATGTTGTTTTTGATCCTTATGTGAAGATTAACATAGATGATGATGGAAATGTTGAAGATTTACGTCAATTCTCGGACGTGGCAGGCTACAACCGTCCTTTTTACCATCCGTTTGGATTCGTGATGTGCAACCCCCGTCGAACTCTCCGCCAATGTGGCTATGTTTAAACCAAGGTAACAAACGAAGCCTTTAAATTGTGTGTAAATGGCTCGATGATCGAAGGCCCAAGCATCGTGCTCAACTACAACCCAACGCCTCCGGTCGCGGTTTGGAAGAACCGCTATCAACCGGATTACCAAATCCAAATGCATTAGGTAATTTCATCTCCGGGCACAAAAGAGGCTGCAAAAGATTACTTGGATTGGTATCGTCATTTTGGTCATCCAAATGTCATTAACATTGATCCAGAAACTATGAAAATACTTCAAAGGGGTGAAGGAAACAACACAGAAGATGGTTTTTGGAAGAAAGTATATTTCAATTTGGTACGTAAATTACTTTTGTCATTAATGTTTTTAAGATTTGTTACTAAAGACTCAACCAACTTTTATTTTCATATGTGAATAGAAAAATAAGGTGAAAAAGAAAGCACTTGCATTGGCAGAGTCTATCATTCCATGCCTAAGTAGAGTTGATGTGACGACGTCTGACCAATTGAAGAACCTGCAAGCCAAAATTGGGAAGCTTCATGAAGCAGACGAAGATGAGACGACAAGAAATTTAAAGAGAAGTAGAGCCGGTACAAAGGATGCGACTACTAGCCGAAGAGAGCCGCAACCTAGTGATGAAGAGACACATGATGAAGCCGAGGATGTGCAACGTGGTGCTCGTACTCGTGGCGGTCGTGCTGGTGCTCGTACTCGTGGCGGTGGTGCTGCTCCTCGTACTCGTTGTCCTAAGAGAAAAAAAAGAGTTCGTCAAACTCATCGACAATCCCCTCCTCCTTCTCCTTAACTCTATGTTTATTATAACAATTGCATCAAACTAAGATTTTTTTTTTTTTTGGGTGTATTATATACATTATATAACTTTAGTTAGAATGTAAGAAAAAGTTTTTATCTTTAAATTTGTCTAGCTCATGTTTTATTTACAAAAAATTCAAGTTGGAAACCAAGCAAAGGAAAAACAAAGTCAAAAAACTAAAAAAAATCATATTTACGGTTGGGTTTTGGCTGAAAACCCAACCGTAAACCTGTCAATATGAAAAAATTGTCAGTTTTACGGTTGGGTTTTGGCTGAAAACTCAACCGTAAAACTGTCAATATTTTTAACACTAGACTTACGGTTGGGTTTTCAGCCACCTAACCGTAAATACGAATATCAATTTTACGGTTGGGTTTTCAGCCAAAACTCAACCGTAAATTCTCCTGGATCATTCAAAATTGGATTCTAGTACTTGTGTTGTTTTCGGTTTTTCTTTGTTTGAATGACCCAATTTACCTTCAATCTAGTTAAAATAATTGAATAAGTTCAAAATTTTGATTTTTAAACCCCAATTTTACCTTAAACTCAATGGTCCAAAAGATGTTTTACGGTTGGGTTGGGAAGCCTAAACCTAACCCTAAATATTGGATGAAATTGTAAACTAAAATTGGTTTTTACGGTTGGGTTGATTGGAAAATTCCAACCGTAAATCATCCTGGATAATATATTTTTAGATTATTTACGGTTGGGTCCGATGCGAAAACTCAACAGTAAAACTGTTAAAATTTGTAGTTTATCCCTGAACTAGCGGTTACGGTTGGGTTGGGAAGAACATCCAACCGTACATGGTGTTTACGGTTGGGTTCAACATGAAAACCCAACCGTAAAATTCTCTGAATAAAAAAAAAATCATCTTTTATTACGTAATTTCATCAAATTTGAGCCATTAAAAGACCAAGAGTTTAAGTTAGAGGTATACCTCACTACTCTGGTTGATTGAATCAAAATCTAAGATTTTTTAAAAAACCCTAGAAAATTATCTTAAATTTCTTCTAATTTTTCTTCTTACCAAATCAAAAAGAAGAAATTTTGATTTGATTTAATTAAGTAGAAGATTATTTTTAAAATTAATTATGATTAGCTTAATCTATTAGCTAATTAATTCTACTAATACTAACTAATCAGGGTAGTTTAGCCATTATAAAAAATATTATGGATAATGGATTTTTAAAATTTATTTCAAATATCTCTATTTCGCCTTATATGAGATCCCTCTACGATGGAAGCCCCTAAATCAGGTTTCTATTTTATACAGTGTCCAGAAAGAATAATAAAATTCAACTAAATATCATTTTATACTTTCAGTTTACATATGTATAAGTTAAGAAATGGGATCTTTTAGGCTGATTTTTTTTTCTTTATTCTCCTCACCATAATCATTGTCTTACGTGTTTTTAAATTACCGTGTGTAGTAGTGGGACATCGATAGCAAATAAGGTGAGAGAGACAGACACGGAGGTAGCTGGAGAGAGACATCCACTTCCCTCTTCTGACTCCCCACCATCACCACCACTATCAAGTCACTGTATATACCTCACTCTGCAAGATTTCCCACCACTCCACTCAATTATATGAGCTTTATATTTATTATTTAGTAAGAAAATAGAAACAAAAACTGTTTCGATATTTGTCTTTAACGCTTTCCTGTATAAACAATACACAGGGAAAGTGGTGCAGTTGCACGTGTCCTTTGGAAAGAAATTAACCATATAATCCTTCCATCCAATAATAAATGATTTAGTTTAAAATAATTATTTTGAGTCATTTATATTTTGTATAATATATTTTTATAACGATAAGAGATAACATTTTAAAATAATTAATTTTTTAGACTATATGCTGTAAACTTTATATCATCATAAAGTATTCTAAAACATCAACGTAACAAATACAAACATAACTATTAAATTATACTATATATTCTTAATATTAATAATTAATTAAAAATATAGTTTTAAAAATATCCTTTATGTAATAATATAGATCATCTATAAATGAAATAAAATTTAAAAATAAATAGATCATTTATTATTGTATAAAGGGAGTATATCTTATTTATAAGACCAACTCTTACTGCTCTTTTAAAAGCAAAGCAACGATTTTATTCTTATAGAAAATCCTAGCACAAAGAGTTATTAGACAAATAATAGTTATCCGTTTTAAAAAACTTGGAAATGAATAATTATTAATTTGCCTTAAAAACCGTGTAACTAAATTTTAGGAATTGAGAATTAAGAGCATCCACAATCATCGATCAAATTGACGATCAAAGATTACATTTGATCGATGATCGCTGAAAAACAGCCACAGCCGTGCGATTATATTTGGGTTATAATCGTTGAAAATCACTGTTCAGGATTAAAAGAAGTCGCTGATCGTCGACTAAAAATTATAGTCGAGCGAAGCACTACCATCTCGTTTGTGAATAAACGACGGCCCAAGATTTCGCTTAAAAACACGGGCGTTGTGCTGGGGTACCGTCTCGACTGGGCGAAGTGCTAGGGTACCGTCTCGAATTGGGCGAAGTGCTGGGGTACCGTCTCAACTTGGGCGAAGTGCTGGGGTACCGTCTCGAATTGGGCGAAGTGCTGGGGTATCGTCTCGATTTGGGCAAAATGCTGGGGTACCGTCTTAACTTGGGCGAAGTGCTGGGGTACCGTCACACTAGGGTACCGTTTCGAATTTGGCGGAAAACTAGTGTACCGTCTCGACTTGGGCGAAATGCTGGGGTACCGTCTCGACTTGGGCGAAACGCTGGGATCCCGCTTAGTGTGTGGGCGGGAGCTTGGGATTTCGCTTGGTTTTTTTTTTTATAGGCGGTAGAGCAGCATCTCGCTTGGACCAGGCGAAGCTTCAGGTTCTCGTCCGTCTTCTCAAACGATGCGCTAACACTTCGCTTACGTGAATGCGAATTCCTAGTATTTCGCTTGACTATCTACCGTTGTTTTTGAGACGGAGTAAAGATCAAATTTTTTGATCTTTGATCTTTTCTTTTGATCGCACGATTGTGGATACCCTAAGTGAGAAACGTTTTAAATATCGGGAAGCTAAAAATTAAGGGTTAAAAAACTAGATGATTGTGCAAAAGTGGACGTTTTAACGGAAGATTGAACTTTTTATAATTATTTTTTAATTTCTTCAAAATCCGATGGTCATTTAAAATTATTGGTAATCAATTATGAGTAAATTATAATTTATAATGCAATTGAAATATTTTGGTTCCAATTTGAAGGAATTTGAGTTGAATCTGAAGGAATTAAAAAATTACAAACCAAAATGGTTACTATAAGCCTTGTACAACCATTTCAAACCTTACAATAATTATATCAACTTTTCTTTTTTATAATATCATTTAAACTACATCAATTTTAAGCGAAATTTAAAGCTAAATAATAATTTATATATTTAACTTTATTATTTTAACTTTAATTTAAAGAAATATTACGTAGTTCCTATTGTAAAAATATAAAAAGACTCTCTTTGGTCGAGATAAATAATCTTTATTTCATTTTGAAAAAACAGGATAATCATTCTCTATTTTTAAAATTGATTATCCCTCTATAAGAAAAACGGAAACCACCACTACGTCTAAGATCTTCCCAAACTGAAGTGGATTGAGAGTCGGGAAGAGCTTAATAAGCTACATAAGAATCAGTCTAAGCAGCCAAAGTTGCCATGAAAGATGATACAATTTCATCTATTTTAACTTACAAGAAAAACGGTTGCAGTAGCTGAGCTCTATTGCACAATGCCATAGTCCCCTTATTGTTGTCGATACAACGGTTTTTCATACCACTAGCGCAAGAAAAAGTCTGATGTCTTACTTCTTTAAAGCCCGTACACAGACCATAGGGCGCACTCCCTAGACTAGACTATTACTGAATGCGCTCTTCAGCATATATGGACCAACGACAAGGGAACAATGGACGCCACACCCAAACAATCCTCGATTCAGAGCATGCACCCAAAGTGTTCAATGGTGCTTCGCTTGCTAGCTGAGCAAGTGAAGTGTGCGGTGCATAGCTAGCAGGGCTGGGCAACAAAACACTCAACCTACTAATTATTCCTGAAATGGCAAACTGGAAGAACAACAAGGGTGCATGATATATAGAAGGGACCCCAAATTTTTCTGGTTAAGTGCAAGGCCAGCTGACTTATCTGGTGGACAAGTGAAAGTGAAAGTGTAATAGCAATGGCTTAGGCAAGCATCATCATAACAAAAACTACTCAACGCTAATAAAAGAACAAACATACAATCCCTTAACTAATTAGCATAACCTTACCATTTCTTCTGGAACAAAGGAAATTGCAGCCAAATTTCACCATAATATAACGAAATCCTAAAAAAATTAAAAATTGGCCTACAAAACCACTTGAGTTCCCTACCCTCCGTATCAATTTTTGATGTTCAATAATAATATTAGTTCTTACTATTAAAGATGGTTAATAATTTCCCTACAGACTGTATTGCTTAAAGATAACCGCAATTCATAAAGCCATGCATGCGTGCCCTACAATGTTGGCCATCTGATATTTGACTATGGAGATAACAAAGAAACTCATGATCAAACAGATCAAAATGTAAATAATTAAAGATGTTGAATCTGCTAACTCATCAGAATCGCACGCTCTAAAATTACTGATCATCAACGTCTGCAGATTCCCTACCCACATGCAAAAGCAAGATAATGAACCATCATATCACACCTTTTTCTCATAAAACAAGACATAAAATTCGTGAAATTAAACTGTATTTTTCTTCACTTCTCTCTCTCTCTCTCTCTCTCTATGCATGTCTCTTCATCTGTTATCTTCTATCTTTACAGTACATACAGTAAGGCTACTACTACAGCTACACCTGCGACTCTATGAGTTATAAAAACAAGCTTAACAACACTAAATTAAGAAAGTAATTAAAAACGTCAACAACCCAAAAAAACACATCTGTTAATTCGCACCATCTGACCTTCTGCTTGAACCCCCACAACAAATTAGCTCCTTATCTACAAACATAATTTGAAAAACAAACAACGAAAAAAGATCTAAACATATGTTTTCTGTTTCAAACTAACATAACCATATACTAGTAAACATACCCATAAAAGAAAGAACAAAATAAAGGTTGAAAAGAAACAAAAAATTAATGATGTATGGGTGGAAAAAAAGATCACCAAAACAAACAAAAGATCTTTCATGTTAAATTGTCAGATCATTAATTAACTTCACGAAGAAGTTATAACAAAGATGAAGGAGGAGGAGGAGGAGGAGAAGGTTGATCAGTATTAGTAGCAGTACCAAAACTGCCTCCTAAATCAGACCAGTGATGCTGAATTGTTAATGATGATGGTGGGTTCATAGTCGCGGTAGTAGTACCATCAGTAGTACTTACGGTAGCAATATTGTCATTGTTGGTGGTGGTGGTGGTTTGGCTGTCCCAATAATTAACTCCTGAGGTACCGACTGGATTACTGTTGTTGAAGTTCGGAAGAAACCATTCTTGATTATGTTGCTGAGTAAAAGGAAGTCTTAAATTTCCTGCTTCCAAAGGTAAAATCGGTTTTTCTTCTTTGATAATTCCACCCATGTTGAGGTATTGTGGATGAGGTTGAGGTTGAGGTTGAAGTTGCTGTTGCTGTTGCTTTTGTTGATGCTGGAAAGAAGGAAGACTAAAACCTTGTAACGAAGCCGAATTAGAAACCCCAATATTGTTGTGATCACTATTTGCACTAATGGGTATCTGCTGGTTAAAAGATTGGTAAGGTGCCAATGATGATAAAAACATCCCTGATGCTCCTATACTACCCACACCCCCACCCCCACCTGGGTAATAATAAATAGGACTCGGGTTTGCAGTAGAAGAAGGCATTAGTAAAGTCTTGGATGTCGAACTTTGTGATACATTCTGTTGTTGATGATGATGATCTTGAGTAGATGTAGCAGAAGAAGAAGAAGTATTTGGTTTTTTATTTTGTGTGGATGATCTTTTTCCTTTCCTACAACCACCACCAACTGGAACATTTCTCAGGGTTCCTCCTTGAGTCCAATACCTTCTACATCCTTTACAAAAATATCTAGGTTGAGATAAACTGTAATTGTTGTAATAGCAAAACTTTGTATTAAGTGATTCACAACGAGGACATTTTTGTGGTTGTTGTGGTTGTGGGTTTTCTTGTAGAAGTATTTGTTGCTGTGACTGTTGCTTCATCACTCCACCTGATCTTATATCTTCTTGTTGTGGTTGCTGTTGTTGTTGCTGCTGCTGCTGCAGACCTTTCATGTCTTCCATGAATACTTATCTCTCTACACTCTCAAGACTTTAACACTTCTTTCTCTACTTGTAATTTTTCTGAGTTTGTATCGTGCATGTAGTTTACGCGGATACGGGATTTTGGGTGCCGTTTCAAAGAGAGTTAGGATTAGAAATCAACGTTTCTGTTTCTGTGAAGAAGAAGAATAAGAGAATCTTACTCAGAAATGATAATCCACGGTGTTGAGACGAACCCTGCAGTAAAAAATATCAGAATCATTTCAGAAGGGAATCCAAAAGGATTAAAGTAAGATCAAAACTTTGAGAACTTTAGGCATCTAAAAATTAGATTACTCAACAAAATCTCTCTAAAGATTTCTTTGTCACTTCCTTTATAATCTTTCCTAATATTCATAATAAATTTAATACACCAAAGAGAGAAAATACCTTTTATTCTGTTTTTATAAGTACTGTATATAATTCTATGAAAGGAAGAAACTAAAACAATCCAAAATATATATCTTCACAAACAGAAGTGCAGTAGTAGTACTAGTAACAGAGGAACCATTTTGGATGTTGGGTTTATATCGATTTGTTCTTTTGTTTCTTCCTCCAAAATAACAAAATTAGAAAGTGGGTTTCTAAGATCAAAATCTAACCCCAAGACAAAAATGAATTAGCCAGAGAGACAGAGAGGTGATATAGCAGTGTGAGGATGGACCACTAGACTCGACTCAGAGGCGGCGGAGACGCGGGCATCGAGCTTGTCATGGCGGTCATGAAATGGATGTTTATGTCAGAGCTAGAGACCTGTAGTACTACTATACTATAGTAAACCATCCCTCTCCCTCCAACAACTATTCTCTTCTGCGCTTGCTACTCCACTTTTTGATTATCGCCATTAAAATATATATCTATAAAATACATCAAAAACAATTGTATAGTCTTGATGATCAACTGATTAGAAAAATAAATGAAAACGCAGATGGATCTTTTTAGGTAATTCTCTTTGTCTCTCTGAGGGTCTAAACTCCAGAGTGATACCTCAAGATGAATAAACAACGGTTGTGATTTCGAATGAGTGTAGTACAGGTGTATGAGCAGTAGAGGGGAACAAGGTATAATTTTGGTTATATCACCAAACGAGACGGCACGTGCCTTCAGCCACGTAATAACTTGAACAGAGAGACTAGGGAGGGGTGACGTCCGTGTCCGTTAAGGGCTCACGATCTCCATGTTCAGGGGACAAACGCTAAAGGCAATCCTGGGAAATAACGGATGTTGATCCATGGGAATTCCGTTTTTAAAGAAAGAGGTAATAAATATGGCAGCTGACGCCAAATCCTATGCGCCCTTTTAAATGGGTTAGTTTATCTAGTTAGATGATTGGATAAATAAGATGTGTCACTATCAAAAAAGCATTTGGCGGTGATCACTATGTTGAGCGATATAGTGTTGATCGCTAGCAATCAAGAGCTGATTGATGGCGATAGACACTATATCGCTTGACATATTGATTATCGTCCACGACCGATTTCATATTGTCTATAAATAACTAAAATCTTTTATCTCTTTATAATTTTACATCTCCTTCTAAATTTTACATCTAAAAACACCAAAATCATCTAAAGTAAAATAAAAAATTTACTTCCACAATGAGTCAAATTTTAAGAGCTAAAAGAAACAGAAAAGGTCAACCAAGAGGCGTCCCAAGTAGTGGAGTGAACTGGAATCAGGATATAGATGAGGGGTTCCAAGAGGTTAGACAGCTTGCGGACAGTGGTGTAATTGAAGGTCAAATATCAGGTCATCAAGAAAGAACTCGGTATACCAAGAGGTGGGTTAACTGAATTTCATCTCCTGTATAAGTGGCTCCCTGACGCAGTTAAAGCAAGAGTCTGGAGATATCCGTGGTATCGTTTTTATTTGTTAACCCAAGAATCAAGAAACGTTGTTGTTCAAGTATTATTAAAACGTTGGTGGAAGACTACAAATACGTTCTATTTTAAAGATTTCGAATGCGGTAAGTTTATTTTTTCTCTAATTAATTATTTGCATTTTTATTTTTGGTTTATATATACAAACTTTAGATTATGCAAAACATTAGGTTGATTCAAACTTTAGATTATGTAAACTTTAGGATTTATAGCCGAAAATTAGTTTCAAATGTTGTTTGTAGGAGTTATGATGTTAGATATTTATATGTTGACGGGAATACTATGCGAGGGAGATATTATTCCATATGACCAAGGGAAGTGGCAAAATCAAAATAGATGGAATGAACGCCTTGTATTGTATTCTTCTGATGAGTCAGAAAATGATAACCGCAGAAGACTCCACTCTGGTGGAATCAGAGTTGCTGGGTTTAAAACGTTTTTTAAAACGCTATGCAGAGAATGTTGAGGAGTATCTTGAAGAAGAGAGCGCTGAGCACTATGCTGAGCTCAAAATAGTGTTTCTGTTATGGGTGATAGGACAATTGTTTTTTTCCAAATGCTAGCTCAGTGACACCTATTGGGTTTCTCGAAGCGTTTGAGGACTTAGAGAGAGCTCCAGAGTATGACTGGGGGTCTGCACTGTTATCTTCAATCTACATCGGCCTCGAAAGTTTCTCGGACGCCTCCCCAAGTTTGAATTATTTTTGGGGAATCTTTGAGGTAAATAGCTTATACTTTTCTTATAAAATTATAAATGTTACATTTAGTTTATAATTTTTCCCAAAAAATTATAAATGTTATATTTATTAACTATTTAAATTTCCCAATATTTTCACAGTGTTGGTGGTATACTTACTTCCGAGTTGGTGAACCTGCTCTTATTCAACCAGCCGTTGTTTTTCCCATTATAGAGAAATATCAGTCTGCCAACTGGCACCCCATCAGCCAAATGACGGTCAACACTCTAAGTTGGCTCAAAGGATTCAACAAACAATCAGAACAAGGAAAAACTTTATTCCTATGCCGTATGCGGATCATCCATAGTTCCTTACTCAAGATGCTCAAAAGATGTTATAGTTGAGTCTACATCGATCGGTGTTTTACAGTGTTGAACACGGGAAAGGTGTTTGGTACTTTGGGGAAAGACTCCTTCTACATCTTCAAAGGAGAATACTAAAAGCAATCAACTCACTTCCAAGCGGGGAATTTTAATCGAGGATTACCATTTGTTGATGCAAACTGCTCATGAATGGGCTCATGCTGATGACTTGGTCGAGGATGTTGACGAACGTGGTTATATGAGTTGGTTCAACAAGATTATCAAGACTAAAATTCAGATGAAGCTGCAATATGTGGGAGTTATGGATGTGCCATCTCTAGGTAGATTGCCACTTGATTCCGCGTTTCTTCCATACCAACCTCCACCAGCTTCTTCCTCAGCTTCCTTTGTATATCCCAGTGACGAGGGGGATTCATCTTCTTCGTCAGTTATGACACCGTTTGACTGGGATGTGTCGAGTATCAATCTACAAGGGGGGCGTGTAAATTCTACAATTACTTCTCAAGTTATGGAACGGTCGTATCCCTATTGGGGGTAGAAGCTTCAGTACTGGAGATGCAACAAAGGTTGAACGATTATGATTGGCGACATGACCAAATGCAGAGTCATTACATGGAGATTCTGGAATAAATAAAAAGCACATTGAGTCTTAATATTCCAGATGAATCCAGTCCAGGTGCAAGTCATCATAGTGCACGTAAATACACGAAGTCGAGCAAGTCACATAAGCAGAGGCAGTGGTAGGAGCAGTCAAAGAAGTGTTGCCATACCAAAGAGGGTTCAAGTAACTTATTTCACACCTGAATCTGGAGGAGGAATGGATTTTACGACTCCAGGGGGTAATATTTGTGAATTTTTATACCCCGCTGCGAGAGGTTGGGGCATCCAGTTCTCAGATTCCTTCAGTTCCTTATGGAGGTTATGGTGATGAAACTCAACCTCCTGTAGCTACTTAACCTACTATAGCAGTCTTGTTAACACAAGGGACCTACACCGAAGATCCAAGCTGGGTCTTTGATCATCAAGGAAATCAACCAGGAAATAATATATAATTTTACTTTTGTGTATTGAATTAAAAACTAGTCTGTTTTAGTTTAATTATTAATGAATTTGATTGAACAATTTAAGTTAATTTGATTAAAAAATTTGAGTGCAAAGTTAATTAATAATTTTATTCAATTAACTTAAACACTAATCTCAATTACCATCACATATCTTACTAAATTAAACACTTTTCAATTACATTAATTTACTAGTATACTACGCTATTATACAAGATACAAACTAGGGCATTAAAAACTTAAACACTTCAGTTAAAATCTCTGATAATATTAGGCATGTTGTTTATCTTCATTTGACGCATCTTCCATTCAATGCGCTCCTGAGAAGATTTTTTCTTATTTTGTGAGAAATACTACAACTAACTTTTAAAAAAAAATTACCCTCATTTTTCTTGGCGTGAACTTTTCTTTTTCTTTTCGGTGCGAACTTGGTTAACATCTAAAACTTGAAGAACTCTTTTTTTTTTATTTATTTTGTTGTAATCATCACATATCTTATTAACAGCGGCTTCAAGTATGACTCCGGAAAAATCTAGTTGTGTTGCCAAATCAAGATTTGGAATTTGGGTCATTTTAAAAAAAAAAATTAGAATAGAAATTAGAGAAAGTAGGAAAATTTTTAGGTAAAATTTTTGGTGTAAAAAATAGATTTGAAAATGGGGAATTTATAGGCGAGAAATGTTATCCGTTGGCGACATAGTCTTGGTCGAGCGACGAAGACTTGGTCGCCAGCGACAAAGAGTAAGTCGCTACCGTTGTGCATTCTCACAAAGTTGAGCATTTAAAAGGTGGATTTGATGGTTTTCTAGGTGCATAGTGGGTGATTTCCACCAAATTTGGTGTTTTAAAAGGTGCATAGGACTTGATCTAACGGATACCAGTTGCTTGGGATGTACCAATCCCTTATCAATGGATGATTGTCTTATGGGATTTGGTACACCCCTAAACAAATTAGGGCCCTGTTAAGAGCATTGTAAGCTTTTTGATTTCATTCAAAAATTAAAAAAGGTCAGATTGTAATTATTTTCATATTATTTTAAAATTTCAACACTATTATCTTAAGACTCAAATGATAATAAACATTCTTTTTATCCTATAAAAAGTGGATGTTTTGGGATCCTGACTATATTAGGTTTTACAAGAATTATTTTGGCCCTACCACTAAAAGTTAAAATACGGTCATTATAAAGTAAATGCCAAAACCTTTTATCCAACTATTTATATTAATGACTAATATACTTAATTAGTGTTAATTAATCATGATAGTTGTGAATTAATTATTTTATTTGTGAAATTAATTGTTGTTAATGTATAATAAAAACATAAAAAAATTGAAATTTTTTGATTTTTTTTTGTAAGAACATTAATCAAGAATCGGTGGATGTTCATGTCCTCGTAAGCCGAATTTAGGTTGATGTTCTTCTTTGACGAAGAAGATAAGGAAACGACGTATACCGGTCCTCATTGATGTGTGTCGTAAGTGCAACAAATTACTCAAGATATTTCCCACTAATCAACTAGTAATATAACGGTAGTAAGGATTGTTCCCACAGAGAGATGTGTAATTGATAGGTTATTTAGATTAGCAAAACTAGATTAAATACTGAAAAGGGAGGTTGGTTGTTTAAAATAATTAAAAATAATAAGAAAACGATAATAAGAAATAAATATGATTAGAGAATCATTCGTTGTTACCAAACATTGACTGAATTAGTATACTCATCTATCTTTCGTCAGAATCAATTATCACAAACCATAGAATAGCAGGTATGCTATCCTCAAAACTCCTTATATCACCGGATAACAGATACGCTTAGTCACCGGATTCTATCCAACTGAGCCTCCTTGAGGTACGCTTACAAGGTGTAAGTCGATCGAACATTAAGATTTTTGAATTTAGGTTTGATTCTAGTAGTTAGACTCAGTACGCTCGGTCCGCTTGCTAGTGTTGTCCTCACACACGATTGCTCCACAGAATCCCTGTGTAAGTTTTCACGTTTTCTACTTGTATAGGAGATGCACAACAATTACGAATCACACAACTCTATCATAGCCATAGAATAATTCAGAAATTAATTTAGCACGCATTCCAAACAATCTAAGAATTACCCATAAATATTAAACAGTAAAAACAATTGATAAATAATCAAACTCCGGATAAATTAATAAAACTAATTTAGTTTCACGTCTGGAATTTAGAAATCATCCATAATCATTTAAAAATTAGCTAGACATAATAACAAAGTTCTCGAAAAATAAATATAAAGAAAAAAAACTAGAACTTAAACCCAAAATAGCAAACCGAAACAAGCATGTGATAGTGGGCTTGACGCTTGTGAAGGAAAGGTAAAAGCTCCTCTCTGTTGAGGACAGAGAATAGGCGTGAGGGGGAGATCTTTTCGGTTGGTTCTGCTCGGTTCTATTTATAGCCTTAAGTTGCTACAATTTCGAATCTGATAACTACTTCACACTTCCAAACCGATACAAACACCTAACCCTCTCAATCATCACCGTTCATCAACTAAAATCAATGGCAGAGACAATTATTCTCAACTGAATCCTAAGCTTAAACTTAATTGAATAGATGAATTATTTATCAAGTTATCGAGTTTGATAAAAACTCAAACTCCTTAATCGCCTTGAATCTACTCCCCCTGAATTCTCTCTCGACCTTGGCCAGCAGTCTCTTCTCTAACTGACCTTCACCATCGACTACCATCATCTACCCTGAAACTCATGAACTGCCATTAACTTAAAGCTACTCTCAATCACTCGAGCCCTGTCATCCAAACAACACAGACTTTCTCCATTACTACCAACGTCATTAACAGCCCCACGTACATCACAGATTTCATCGACTCAATATTGCTGGCATAACCCAATCATCACCGAACCATCACTAACCCATTAATCACCATCACAACGTCACTTCCATGATTAAAGGAAGCTTGGAGATCATCTCTGCTACACACTCAAGTTCTTTACCTCACTAGACTTAATCTCCATCAACTACTCAGAGAAACCCATTGCCATTAATATTGGCTCACGGCCTAAACAACAACCACCATTAATCTCTAAAGCTCATTCTCATCACTATCATCTCCTTCATCGAAAACAGCAGCTCAATATGTATCCCGACCACCATCACTGTCGTCATTCAATCATGATGATCATCACTGCCTCCAGTCGTAAACTGAACCCATCACCATTAATCACCGATCTTCTCAAGCCATCATCAACAGCCCCATTGCCAAGCTCGAGTTCATCCATGTTTACGACCATTCCATTCCTCTCTTACTCTCAGTACTCAATCGAGCATCAAAGAAAACAATTAAACCCATCAGCGCCTCAAAGAAAATAGCCGGAGGTAAATCTAAGTTTACTGTTCGAATCTTAAAGAAGAAGAAGGTGGCCGATCAACAGAGTGGGTGCCTTTAGTGTTATTTAAATTATTGGAAGCCCATAGTAATAATGCAGGTGTCCGTAGAAACATTTGAATCTCATCTTCCCTTAGCGTACAACAGAGGGCCAATAATAGTCGCCCTTAAAATGATAGTTTTGCCCTTAGTTGCTCGTTTTGCTCATAACTTCTTTGCCTTTGGCTTCGTAATTCAATTCTATACAAGGTGGAGGGTAGAAGGGGTTGACTGAGTTCCACTGGGTCTTTGACAATTCTACCCTTGTAAAGCTTCTTTCAATGCACAATTAAGTGTCGATTTACTTTTTTTGGATAATTTCACCTACTAAAAGATAAATAAACAAAAGCAAACGTAATATACAATAATTCAAAAGAAATCTAGCAAATACTAGCATGAAATTAATACTTTAAATATATAAAATGTACACTTATCACTCATATCAACCGATTTTAAAAATTCACACTATAGAATCGGTCGATATTGACATTCATATCGACCGATTGTTTAAAAAAAAACTAAAAAACGATAGTTTTTTTTCTTAATTTTTTACCAGAATCGGTGAATAAGGTTCCCCACGTGTGTCAATTCTAAAAAACTCAAATTCAAAACTTTTTCTTTTTTTGCCTAGAATCGGTGGATGTTCATGCATTTATCAACTGTTTCTAAACTTGACATTTTTTTTTACTATTTTGCTCATAACTTCTTCGTCCGATATCGGAATGACCTCATTTTTTTTTGCATTGAACTCGTATTTTCATTATATTTATGATAAATTTAAGAATTCCTTCATTTATACAACTTCCATTTGATATCTTATTTCCATCCATCTTTGTATGTAGTACTACAAGACATCCAAGGAAGTAAGACATCAAATAGAACTTTCCCAAATCAAGGAATTCTTAGATCTATTTTGTATATAATGAAAATACGATTTCAATGCAAAAAGAATGAGTTCATTCCGGCATCGGACGAAGAAGTTATGAGCGAAACAGTCAATAAAATGTCAAGTTTAGAATCGGTGGATAAGTGCATGAACATCCACCGGTTCTAGGCAAAAAAAATTCCATAAAACTTTTAAATTTGAGTTTTTAGAATCGGAACATGTGAAGAACCTTATCCACCGATTCTGGGAAAAAGTTTATGATAAAAACTTATTGTTTTTGAGGGTTTTTTTAACAACCGGTCGATATGAATGTCAATATCGACTGATTCTAAAGTGTGTTTTCTTAAAATCGGTCGATATGAGCACCCGTATACACCGATTCCTCATGTTCTTCGTCAAAGAAGAACATTAACCTAGAATTGACTTACAAGGGCATGAACATCCACCGATTCTTGGTTGTGTTCTTCATCAATGAAGAACATCAAGAACAATCAGTCATCATGTGAGTGCCTTATTACCCATTTGTTCTTGAACCCAAAAAATTTCCAAAATTTTCAACAAAAAAAAGGAATGATTTGAAAAAGAAAAAGATTCTAATTTTTTATTGGTTTTGAGGGAAATAGAAATAAATTGGAAGTATTAATGATAAGGATATAAAATATAATTTTAACTAGTGAGGGTAATTTAGTAGTTTTACCCTTTTTAGACACCCCTTATCCCCTCACCTAGGTTAGAAAAAAATTTATAGGGACAAAATAATTTATGTAGACCCCAATATAGCTAGGTTTAGGATTTGCATAATTATTGTCTTTTTTTCCTTAAATGTTTTTATGCGTTAAAATTTTGAATTGTCATATGCACCGTTAGAAATCTTTTTAAAAGAGCTACGTAATGAGTGTAAGCATGACTATTAAATTCATTATATTTCTTATAGAGAATTTTAACAACACCAGTTATTTACAAGAATTTATTTGGAAAAATAGCATATAAAAATGAAAATACTCACTTTTTGTGGGACAAAATAAAAAGGAAAACACCCACTTTTTGTGGGACGTAAGGAGTATGAATCTAACATTTTGGTATGTTCTTCCTATAGTATTCTACATTCAACCAAAAATGAACAAAATTTAAGGTGTATAATACTATTACTAACTACTTTGAAAATTAGTCGTTGAATATCAGCATTTGAACTTAAAATTGGTAGATAGTGAGGTTTGGTATCTCAAAATACACTAATTTTTGCTTGAAGTTAAAAAATTGTGTGAGGAACATGTTACTAAAAAATAATCTTTATATTAATTATCATTTGCGTTTGATGGTGACGAAATTGATGGTGACGAAATTGAATCATTTCTCTTTCTTAATTTCACTAATACACTAATTAAGAGGGTGTTTGGATACCACATAAGAAGATTCTTTTCAACTTAATAAAGTCGAATATTCAAAATTTAATTAGTTTAGGGATCAAATTTTAATATCACTTTTAAAACCAAAAACTATATTTTTTGTGAAGAATAAATCTTTGCTCCTGACTTCTGAACGCTATTTTTGCTCTTGGTTGTTGGTTAGGCTCTACTAATACGTACATCATCTCCAAAAACATAAAAGAGAAAGGAGATTTAGGGTTCCATGAGGGAATCTCACTTTTCTCCTTCATTTTTTAGTTTCGACCCTAAGATACTGGATTCTATTTGTCACTGGGATTTCCTTAATTCTGTTATTCCACCAAAAATCATTAAAAAGGTTTCATTAAAATAAAACACTAAATCACCTAAAGCTGAAAATGCTAAAGCAAAACCTAGTTTTACATCAATACTTATGAGCTCACAACCTAATGTATGTGCTCCACAATTCCCAAAACCTTGCTTCAAAGGTAACTGCATCTCAAGCCAGATATTGGAAGACGAATAAGCATGGAGTGTCTCATAAAAATATTGACTTATATAATAAGATGAAGCTCAAATGTCCTAATATTCGGTGGATCTTATCACCTACGACATAAGTTTCCCATGATGTATGCAAATTTACAGATTATGCCGATGTTATTCGCATTCACGCAACTAAAGAAATATACTTAAAACCAGGTATAATTCATCTTTGAACATGGATTACTCAATTTAACTCTAGAAATCAATAACGATCTCTAGTTCAGGTGTGGGAAAGATTGTACGATTTAGGACATGAAAATTGGAGAAAGAAAACCTTATTTAAGATTGCCAACGATGTTGGTACTCCCATAAAAGTGGATGACGCCACTCTGATGATTATTTTTTTGTTATTTCGTGTGTGTGCTAGTTGAGAATGATCTGGCCGAGAATCTGTAAAAAAAAAAAAAACTTAGTTGCGAGAGATGGTTAATTTTGCATGTCTTATCCTGATAACGTATGAAAAATTACCTTCCTTTTGCAAGTATTATCGGATTATAGTACATGCTCTGGTGAACGGACAAGAAAAGCGGTGAAGAATGCTACTATTTAAGTTTAGAAGATTGTTAAAGCAGCTGGCCCAAAAACGAAAAAGTATGTTGTTAAGTGATAAAAGGAAACTTATGGAAATAAAATTTATTATTTTATTATTATCGTATACATTTAATTAAATATTCTGTAAGCACTACTTTAGTGGAAAACTAGGTAATTTTCGGATTTATTATTTATGATAATTTTAGAAGAGTCTGGAAGTTTATTTAAGAGTTTTAATAAGTTAAGAAGTTTCCTTAAGGTAATAGATATCTTGGGAAACAAGTTTTTATTAATTGTTTTTGAATACTTAGAATTATTTTCCTTAAGGAGATCCAAAAGCAAAAATTGAAATATTTTTTTGATTAATTAAAATTATTTTACTTTCATTATACTTGTTGAGTTTATTGATTGTGATTTTGATTCATAGTTGGTTTATGCCGAGATCTAAATATTTATCTCGTTTATATAGTCGTTATTCGTAGTAAATCAACGAGGTCTAGATAACCCATAAATTTTAAGATACCTCTTTGAAGATCAACTAATTTCTATTAGTTCTACCCATTTTGTCTGTTAATTTTTCGATTTTATTCCGCTGCAAATCCTATTATCTTTTTAAATCTCTCACTTTGCATCATTAAGTGTTTATAGTAAAACCTGATGAAATGGTCATACGAAAACTACTAAAAGCTTGGTTGATGGTGAAGTTAATATGGGTGTCAATAATGAGAATAAAGACGTAGTAAATAAGGACGCTTTCACTAATGACATCAATGAAATGATTGGCGTTGTTATGAAAATGAATGTTACTGGTAGTTAGCGGAAAAAATAGCCACACATTATACCAAGTTCATTGGTTTCTCGTGAATTGGTGAATAACGTTTTATCTCCAATGCATTCTCCTATATGCAAAATTGTTAATAATAAGAAAACGTCAAGATAAGACCTTTTAAATGTGAATTTGTTAAGAAAATAGTTGTGTGAGCTACTAATTAATAAGTTATCCTGTAAATTACAACAAAAGTTGTTAATCAAATTCTAAGTATTGCTAATGATCTTAGTAGTAATGTTGTTAATGTTACGAAATATGATTTTTTGATACTTTATTTAGGATATTCGAGGGATCTACTATATATATCTTGTGAATTAATATTTCGAATTGAATTTCCTTCAATAAAATGTTAAGTAAGGAGGTTTTAACTTTGTTGAAAAATGTGTATACGTGTGTGACAAACATAGTGGCTAAAAGTTCCTCTCGTTAAAGAGAACAATCATTTAACATATCAGAATCAACTTGTACGCATCTGGTCATACCTAAGTATTGCTCCAAAGTCCATCGACAACACTTAAATACCGATGGCCTCCAAACGTATCTCATGACCAATTTTATTTTTTTTACCTCCAAGTTTGTCTCTTCCAGGCCAGGATATTTGCAACCTCAAACCTTAGGTTTCACCATAATAATTAATTTATCTAATGAAAACCTCTTATACTCGATACCTGTAGTGGATTTCATTGATCAATTTATACAGAAATGTACGAACCTTGATAAAATTATTGACTTAGTGAATCACAAGTCTCATGAGTTTCCAAAAAAAATCCTGCTTGGAACTTGAAAACAATTCCTTAATGACCGATACCTAGTCTTAACATTTTGGTACTTATTTACTCAAGCATGTATGCTTGGGAGTCAAAATAAAGTAAAGGCTTTTTATTTCCTATAGGATTACTTATTTCGCCTTACTTATGATAACATATACAAAACTTCAATACCTAGTGTAAATATTTTAGCTCTTGGAAGTCCTAAATTTTATATATGAAATCCTAGAGTTTGGTTTACTTGGTCTCCAAGTTATGTCACAATCCTTTTACAACAACGAACTTATGATCCCAAAGTAAACATACCTGATATAAATAATGTTATTTGAGAATTACTTCCTTAGCAAGAAAAACCTTAACTTATACCCCTCCCCTCAAAAAAATAAAATAAAATAATACATGCTAACTTAATCATCCCTAAGATTAGTTTAGGTCCAGGTCAAAAACGTGTTGTAAAAATTATTCAAACATTTAAAGAATTCACATAAATATACTTAAAGATATGTGCAATGGAAAAGTTTAAGTTTTTTCGACAAGTTTAGAAACCATAAGAATAATGGTTTTGAAACCTAGATACCTTACGAAACTAGTTTCTTTTGTATGTCACACTTTCCTAATACGTTGCCTAAAAAAAATCTTTTGAAACCCATCCAATAATGATTTTGATTACCTAATCATTGGGATTAGTTTTTTATACATACCACTTACATGGTACCTTTACATACTAGAATTGAGTCATCAATTCTCTTACATAACAAGTCGTATCCTTATAACTTATGATATATCATACGATTAATTAGGTTTTACCTCATATATGTCTTACCAATTCACTTAAAGATGTGAACAAGAAAGATCAATTATCCCTTTAGAGTATTGCAGTGATCAATGGGTTTTTTTTTCCTGAGCTTTATGTCTCATTTTTTAAAATTTACATTCAATAATGATGATAGGTATAAACTTAAAATTTTAAATCCTAAATTTAACGAAGTAGATTTACATAATTTCAAGACATGTTTTTTCATCTAAACTTGACAACTTTTTACTCTTGACATACCAGCATTTATAGAGCCAACCAAGCTATGCTCTAGAAGATACATTTGAGATGAGTGCAAGAATCAAACAGAACACTATCAAAGATGTAAGAAGCTACTATAAAATCATCTAAGAATTAAGCTAACTGGAATATAGTTAAATAAAAATAACTAATATCAACATAATCCAAAAAATTGTTATAGTAATATAGTTTTATCGAACACTTTAAGCTAGGACTAGTCATTAGTTTAAATCCATCATATTTAGAATAAAAATGCAAGAGACTATAAAAGTGCTTATATCTAGAAGAGAGAAAACGATTATTAGAAATGATAAGTTTATCGGTCATGCGTCCATTTTAATTTGGTGGTGAACTATAAAAAAGTAAGAAAACATTATTTGTGATATCTAATGAGGAGGTAGGATCTTGACATGGTTATATTGTTAAAATATCCTACATATTGGGCACCAAATTTTTCTACGGAGACTTAATGAAAACTAATTAGGTGCTTATTTTTTGGTAGAATGTTCTTCCCATTCAACACTACACTACCATAAAAAAACGAGCTTATTTTACGGTATGTAGCTCGTCATCTACGGTTTATATATTTTAGATTGTACTTACTTTTATAAGTTTGTTATTGACCACATTGTAAGATGAACATGTTATCGAAAATGAACTTCAAATTCATTATCATTTGAGTATATTAAAAAAATGGTGTAGGAATTTCATATAATGTCCATATAACCATATCAATGAATCATATACCACTTTAAAGAGAGTTAATTTATATATTTGCATAAATTTTTTAAATTGCTTCGTGGTTTTAAAATTAAAAAAGAAAATAAAATAAAATTATTTACTCCAATCATATGCCAACAAACACATCCCATCTTTTCCATTTTTCTAGGAAAAAATAAAAAACCCTAGCCTCCATCAACCTCTAGCTCAGATCAAAGTCTATTTGAGACTAGATCTCAGCAAGGATATTTAGTTATTTATTTTTGTTATAAGATCTTCTTGATGGTGGATTTTGACAAGCGGGAAAATCGTAAAAAAATATATGTTTTTTGACCCGGGTAATAGAATATATTAAAACTTAGTATGTTTTTATTCTGTAAAGAGTCCTAGGAGTATACTAAGTCATGATAGGTGTCCATCCATGTCTCTCTCTTTATATGTACGTATGTATATAATCATGATTATTGTATGACTCAATATCCATCTATATATGAAGTTCTTAAAATAGTACTGGTGCTTGCTACAATACTCCTAGCTATTCTATAATTTCTACATGATAAATCTCAAGCTCTTAAATGGATTTCCCACTAGTATAGAGAAACTTGAGTCTTTTCTAGTGCTACACTCCCAGACTGAATTCCTAGAATTTGTTCTGTATAACATTCAAGTTCTTATTTAAACAACATCAATCTACTGCTATACGTAGTAAAATATACTTTCATTGGTTATTCACATTATCACTGAGTACCCAGCTTACCCAAATTCCCACGGCTGGCGTCATCTACGTGTTTGTTCCTCAACTCAAAGAGATACACGAATAAATGAGAACTTGGTGGAAAACAAATACTGAAATAACAATGACGCAACATGTTGATGTCCTAGTGTCGAACTCTTCCCTAGATTTGCAGGATCCTCAAGCCAGCACCCTTGGATGGCGCTGGCATCCCCTTCACTCTGGCGCCATCAGTTGGCGCCAACAATCTCCTTCACGACATCTCCCTCAGCTGGCGCCAACAAAAATCATTCACCTTGGCTGGTGCTAGCATCCTCCTCAAGGAAGCACCCTTGGATGGTGCTGGCAGCTCCTTCACGCTGGCGCCAGCCATCTCCTCACGCCAACGCCCATGTATGGCGCTAGAAGATTCTCCTAAATCCAACGCCTTTGGCTGGCGCTGGAAGCTCCTTTATACTTACGACCTCAGGTGGTGTCATCCATATCCTTATGCCAGCGCCCATGGATGGTGATGGAAGCTTCACCTCAAACCAGCGCCCTTGGATAGCGCTGGAAGCCTCTTCACGCTGGCGCTTTCAGTTGGCCTATCCATCTTCTTCAAGCCAACTCCCTTGGATGGCGCTGGAAGTTTCCTCAAGCCAGCACCCTTGCCTGGCGCTGGAAGCATCTTTCTACACCATTCCCTTCGCTGGCAACTAACTTATGCATCTGGCCTAATGCTAGCGCCAACCTTTGCTCGTTCCCAAAAGCACATTGATCACCTTGTGCCCGGTCCTTGAGTACTTCTACAAATCTGTAACTTCAAACACTTCCAAATTTGTGTCATTTACAAGTCTTGTCACTTTCAAGCTTACGCGCAACTACTAAGCTTACTTTTTTTCATTAGACTTGACATTGGCCAGTCTTATCAATTTAGTGAACTGAGCAACGTGCCTCACTAATTTAGCATGCTATTGACTTAACCTAACCTAAATAGTTATGGTCCATGAATTCAATAGTTACTTTTCTACGAGATTTCAAATACATCACATGGGGGGATTCTCATTGGGGTATCGATATGGCGGTCTACGGCAACATGCCATATGGCAACAAATCCATGAAAAGAAGGTAATAAGTAGTGAGACGGTTAATATCAGTTGAATAGATGAGGAGTAGTGGTCATACAATCTTCGGACTTATCAGACATGACTCTACTACAATCTCCACGGTCATCACTTCTCTATCTCTTTGTAATTTCCACGACTTACGAGAAATTAGTGTGTTCACGACAAGACTATAAAATATGGTTTCATAAATTCGAAACAAGGATGAAGTAATTAAGAAAATAACAGAGATATATCCCATAGATTATCCAGTTTACAATCCTGTATTCAGTCTTCAACTGCACACCATCATTTTCTCATCACAAAATGATTTCTCATCCTTCTTTGCTTCCCTCCCATAAGATCAACCCATCATCTCCACCTTTGTGACCGAAGCATGGCTTTTGAGGCCATTTCTTGGTTTAATCTCGTCTTTTTCGATTTTGATCTCTTGAACCTACAGAAAGTACTCTTTTGCAGTACATTTGTTTTCACCCTAAAATAAATCTTAAAAAAAATAATAATCATGTTTTTAGATTTTTATGGTTTTATTTTTGTAGTTTACAATTTATCGGTGCTTCTATCCTTCACTTTAATGGTGAGTCTTACTTTCACTTATACGGTGCTTCTACTTTACTTTAATCTCTCTCGGTTCATGAGTTTTTTAAGTACGCCGATAATCTTTGGTCACCAGAATTTTCAAATCGTCGTTCAAAATGTTGAGAAAACTATTGTTTCAACGAAGCAAATCTTAATGAAGAAAAAGATTTAAGAAATGGTCGGGTTACCCCTAGATATCATCCCTCTTCCAATTTAAACGGTTCTATCATGCTTATTTTAGGTAGTTCGTTCGAAGAAAAAAAATCCATGTTGGATTACTCAATGATGTACTACTTCAAGTATGTTGTTTTTATGACTATTTGTTTTTTGATGTACTTGATCCCCATGTAATTTTTGGTTCATGCTATTAATGGAAGATGGAGGTTTTGGTATTTAGTATTCATCGTTCTTGCTAATGCAAATCGAACATCAAACACACATAACTTTTAATTGTTTACTACCACAGCACAGACTGACTGGTTAAGCCAAGGATGCAAGCGTAAGTTATTAGTTAGACACGAGATTACATAGGCAGGGGTAGATTTATCAATGGTTCTAGGTGTATTGTTCGAAAAACCACTCCAAAACCGTATTCTTCCCGAAATACCCATCAAAAGGGAAATGGTAAACCCTTTTAGAAAGAAGTGGGTCTCAAACTGAATGCAATGGGACCTAGCAGAAAAATTGTTATGAAAAGCGGTTTTAGGTGACATTTGTAAAAGCGCTTTTTGGTTGTGCTATGATGTGTAAAAAAAATATTTGAGCGTTTGATAAACTATAAACTAATGGATAAAGATGATTTATGAACTGATTAAATTGTGTTTTGGTAAATATTAGGTTCAACTATTGTTTTTATAAAAAATGACGAAAATAGACATCTCTCAAATTAGTTTATTTTAACTTATTGAGTTTAAAAAGAACTAAAGTTTAACTACTAAATATGTATTTAGTTTTTAATTCATACATATAACATTACATTTATTAATAATAATACTACTGTATATCAAAAAAATACAAATCATTTATGAATATAAGAAATAATGTTTTGATTGAAATGAAATATAAAATATAATTTGAAGATAAAAAGAATGATATAAAGAATAAAAAATTAATGGTTAAAATATTTAAGGATAAATTTTTTTATTTATAAAATATAATAAGGATAAAACAAAAAAATTATATGAAAGAATTATCGTGAGCCTATAACTTTTGTTTTTAGAACTTTTAAAAATTCTTTTTTCCAACATTTTAAAACATCTTTAATAAACAGCGTAATATAATTTTTTTTTTCTAAACACCAATATAAGAATATGTTATTGTCCACTCTTATAGGAGTTTTGGTGAAATGGTTCATTAAGAATTTTTATATAATTATTTACGATATCATAGTTGTAAATTATTCTCGACCACATTTTCCACTTGTGTTTATTTATTTCCTAGTGTATCCATTCGTGATCATCACTTGTTCGATGGTGGGGTTTTGATGCACCGTCTAAAATGAAAGCTTAGGTTAAAGGTCATAATGTTTAAGTTAGATATGGAGGCAAACTCTTAACTAAACCAAAACGGCTTTTATCTTTAAATAAGTCGGGATAAACTAAAAATGAAATCCAAAATATAATCAAAATATATATGTTAAAGTTGTGGTATGTGGATCGCTAACTTCCATGCACGTATATCCATCGTCATCTCTTTGGATTAGTTTCAACTCTTCAAATCCCACTCCACTATTTCCTCCCAAGTATCGATTTTTTTGTGAAAAAATTTAACCATCATAAAACAAATAACCCATTGGGGCGAATTTTAACCAAGTATCGATTCATGAGTTTCTGGTCTAGAAAAATTAGATGAAACTGAATAAGTTTTTCCATTCCTGTGACTTGGTTTGAGACTTGAGGGATCAAAGTTTCCGCACGGGTTGCCGACATTTACTATTTACCATGCTAAAACGAATCACAAGAAATAGTTCCCAAGTAACACATGTGTTTGTCGGGCCTAGGGCTGTCAATGGGTCCGGGTTTTTTCGCGTACCACTAGATCCGCATTCTATTTATAAAAGTCGGGTCCGGTTCCTAATTTAGTGGACCCGGAATCGGAGCCTATCAAAAATCTATATATCCGTCAGATCTGGGTATTTAATGGGTCTTTTAAAATTAACTATAATTTTTTTTTAAAATTCTTTATATCGGCTTGAAACGAATAATTTTTCATATAAAGTTATTGTTACATTATGTAAATGTTTTAAATAAAGATTAAATCTAAGAAAATAAATGAAAAATGAAAAAAAGACAAAGAAAACTAGATGAAGTCTTTAAATTTTAGGTAAAATTGACAAACAAATGACAAATATCCGGTACCCAATATCCACGGCTACCCACCAAGTAATACCCGTTAGGACCCGTTAAGATTTCGAATCCAACCGGATAATACCCGTTAGGTACTAAGTTGCTAATGGGTCCAATTTAGGACCCAGACCTGGACCCAATTCATCTGGTTTCGATTCTGGTTCTGGGTACCTATAATCGGATCCAATCATAGATATATTCCTCCTTTGTGATTTAACAATATCTTTGTCAAAAACAAAAATAAAAATAAAGATACATGAACCAAAAAAATAATCAGCTAACTCTTGCGTTGGGTCCATCAAAGTAGAATTCAGTCAACCAAATTCTTTTTGGCACAGTCTGCATTTTATTTTCTTGCAAAAGTGGTTCATACTCCTTGCATTTTAAAAAATAAGATTGTCTGATTTTATATAAAAAATAAAAAATCAATCATTTAAACATTGTTTTAATGTTGTTTTCTAATT
This sequence comes from Papaver californicum, assembly GCA_023531435.1. NCBI lineage: Eukaryota > Viridiplantae > Streptophyta > Magnoliopsida > Ranunculales > Papaveraceae > Papaver > Papaver californicum. The sequence goes on along the minus strand of JAJJMC010027428.1, from coordinate 3,818,141 downwards.
TATCGTTAAGAAAAAAATGATCATTTGAAATTTTGAAGAGAAAACAGGAAAAAAAGATGGTCCTAACTTATTAGAAGAGAAAGATTGTAGTCCTATTATAAAAAAATAATAAAATTATAATATTTAATTTACTATTTATGGAACCTGTTTATTTTTTTAATATACCTTGAATAAAATTTTTGCCTATTTTTTAGAAAAAGAAGGGAGTACAATTTTTACAAAGACTTTTTGATAAACTGGATTTAAAAAAGAGACCGAATGATTCAAATAGTTGTGGTGAAGTGGGTGTGTGTGTGAGGAATTGGATCAGAGAAATCCTATTCTATTCCAAGTTCCCACCTAAGGGTTCGCAAATTCTCAACCAATATGATTGCAGTTGACTAATTGACGAAAGTCGGAAGTACCAAATTTCCTAAAGCACACACCTAAAACATCTTTGTAGTTAGCATTAAAATAAGATCTAAAATAAGAGATATTGTTTGTATTTTTGCAGTCAATCCAACTGAGATATTAGGATGTAGGGATGATACGATAAAGTCATCTTCATTGTCTTGCTACTTTTGTCTATTCCAGAACTAATTGTTTGCTTTTGGAATGGGCGAAACCACCACTCTGTACCTCGCAATCTTTTGTGATATTTAAACGGTACCGTGTACCGCTGTACGTTTAAGATCATTTGGTCACTTCTGAAATTTATAGCCATTCTGGGATAACTGATCGTTTCTCGAACGAGAAGGGTCAAAGTGGCTATCTATAGGGTGTCAACTGTAGTTATCGGTTGGGATGAATTTGGAACGTTAGGCTCATGCCCGACTCATTAATTATCTGTATTGACAAGCAATCTAAACCCCAATTATTAAAATACAGTAAACAATACTTGATTTTTGATATATATTGCAAATTCTTAGTTACACACTATTTTATATAATTTGCATCATTTCTTTATAAAACTTAAATGACAAAAAATTTAAAACTAATTTATCGATGATATATTCCTCTTATAAGGTTTTATATTCTTCCTAAAAATAAGCATAATAAAAGATATTAAGCCTCACGATCTATCAATCTTAATTTTAATCGTTAATTTTCAACGAATGATTTCCAAAATGATAGACTATGATGTTATATATATCAGATTGTGCTCGTTTTTGGTGAAATATAGATTTTTATAAGAGGAACGTATTATCAAACTATTAGCTTTAGATTCTTTTTCGTTTGAGTTTTATAGGAAAAAATGCACAAATCATATGACATAATGTGTGATTAAGAGTGAGTACGGATCCTCCCTTATATATAAATTACCTTTCTTTTATCCATAAATGTGCATGGATTATGCAATCGATATTTATGTTCGTATAAAAATATTTTTAAAATAGTATCCAAATCGTTTTCTTGAATTATTAATCAAACTCCTAATTTCTTTTAGTTTAAAGAAGCAAACAGACTTTTGCTTCTTCTCTATGCAAAGAATTTATTTTAGGAGTGTGATACTCATAACCTTTTGATGTCTAAGGACAAATCAAGTTAGTGATCCTTCTCTTTAGGTCAGAAATTTATTGGAAAATAAAGTAACATTTGGTCTTCCTCTAATGAATTACTATGAAAACTCCATTTTTATTGATCGAAAAGTTTCCAAAGTATGAACTCACAAGAACAATTTCATACATCACATCATGATTTTACAATCTTCTCACAAAAAAGATACAGTGATTTACTTTTTTTTTAGAAAAGGAGGTTTCCTTCGTATTATATTTATAAGAAGACTAAAACGTCCATAGTTTGAGGTTCTGTGAAACATTACATCATAATTCTAGTTCTGAATATTTAGAAAAGTTAGGATTGCCCAAAGAGTATTTGCGGATCATTCATGGTTAATTGAGTACTTGTTACAAAAAAACTACTAGATTTGCTGCCCAAATTATATTTGTTCTCAAGCTTAAGGTAAAAAATCTAACTAGGAAGTTTATTTTAAACTTAGTGTTGTTGTAGAGATCTTCACTCACTTTGTATCTTTGTTGTCTTGCCTCTACATACTTTCCTATAAGCAACAAGAGAGTAGGTTCTGAATCACTTCTTGAAGTAATGATGTGTCCACTCCATTCTATGGCACATTTTCAGCTGCTTCAGCTCCTTTTTCTTCTAATTGGTTTGTGTTCGTGGCAGCAGAGTGTCTCCCCCCTTGCTTCATTGATATTCCCTGTATAGTCACATATTGACAGCGCAATTCCAGCTTTATCCTTGTTGTTCATCATAGTTAGAGCTATGTTAATTTGAATATCCAACTGTCATGTCTGTTCTTCCCTTTGCTGAGTTGTTACTTTTAATGTTTCATCTTTGATGGGGTTATAATACATAGTTTGTATTATACTGTAATCAGGATTGTTTACAGTCATGTATCTATTTATGTATTTTACAGTGTTATCAACTATATTGAGATTGTTTTGACTTTCTTTTTTAAAATATGATATTACACCTAGCTTTCCATATATGCCAAATGATTACACTACAAAGGACTTGTCAGTCAATTCCATGTCCCCCTTTATCAGGATATTCAAAGTAGTTGTTTAGCCACTCAAGAAAGTTATTTGTTCCATTAGTAATAAATTGCATATCAAAATTGAAAAACATCCAAACTTGAGTGACAAAGTTACATTCCAGAAATAGATGGGTTAGATCCAAGTATTATTTGATTTTATTGCACATTCCTACAAACATTACAAGTTATGTGTATTTTTGGGAGAATAACAGCTATTCTCATACTATTTGGGAGTATCGAATGAGATGCTTTCCATATAAAGTTTTTCACTGAAGTCAGTGATTTACTCTATGTCTATTTCGATTGTTACAAATTGAAAAAAATATTTATTTGAAGTTGTGCATAACAAGATAATTTTGGCTCTATGTGAAAGGTTGATGACTGTAACACATGGGTTATTATTCATAATGATAAAAATCAGAGAGGTGATTTCCTTCATCAACTTTTTTCTCTGCGTTGAAGCTAAAAAAGAAGGAAGTAAGGGCCCAGTGGGGACCTTGGACCCCACTAAGTTTTGTGATTTAGTAATATTAATATGGTTATTTATTATTAGGAACTATGGGGAAGATTAATAGGTGTGGAGAAAATTATAAAATTAAAAGAAAAAAAGGAAAAGATGAATCTAGGAATTGAACTAGATAATGTTATATTGAACATTTTGATTATTTATTTTTTTATTTTAAATAAAATTGATTATGAGTGAAGATACGGTAATTTGCTGGTCAGGAATCGTACCTTCACAGTATAATGATTTCGGTTGAGATTAAATTTTTCTTTGGTGATTTGTTGTCACTTTGTAACTGCCTAGAGTCTAGAACCTTAAATTAGGGTTTCTGTATTCGTCACTGGAGTTTTCTTGAAGGATTGGAGGAAAAAAACAATTGAGAGAGAGAAGTTGAAGATTAAGTTTATTGATGAATGGATTCTTAGTTTACAAGATGAGCCTTACTGGTTATACATACAACATATGATCCACAAGTTATTTGTGTGATCAGTAGTGTCCAATTACATATTGTGTATCATTGGGACCCATCTGATCACTTTTACATTTTTCTCCTCATAGATGGAGACGCATGATCTTTACTCATGTACATTCCAGCTCTTTAGGTACTTATCTTGTCGGTTCGTAGATAACTCAGTTGCATTCAACTCCGAAGTCCAGGTCTTTGATATCCATCCAGTTCATCGTCCCAGGTGTATTACTCTTCAGCTCCCAGCTCTATTCTGTAGATAGTTACAAAACTATTATATAACTTGGGTTGTTATCTCATGATTCTAGCGACTATCGCGTAATTTGAGCAGTTAAAAGATCTATACTCTAGATTTCTTCATAGCTTCCATCTATTGACACTGATGGCTTCCAGCTAAATGAGTTTAGTTTGTAAGGTGGGATTCCAAAGAGAGGCTATGGTCCTGATGTGATTATGTTTAATAGTTTGATTGGAGGGTTATGTTTGCAAGGAAGGATATACACTAAACTTTCTGAGAAAATGATTGGATACGGAATTCAACTGGATGTGGTCACGTATGGTACGATGATTATTGGTTTTTGTAGAGTTTGTGCATTAAACAATGGTATTAAGTTGCATAAGTGTGACGACCATTATTGGGGTCCTCACAACCAAAAACTTAAGTTGTTTAAAAATTACATTTTTCGAAGTGTAATTGATATAGAGAGATTGTAATGCAGAGAACATAAGTTCAAATGGAAATGAAACCAACTCAATATATAACGTGGTTCATCTAATAAGCCTACATCCACGGGAAAATATGGTATCTTATTTATAAACACTTACTTTGTACATATGCTAATATAAATAATTAGAGAACTTGAATTCAATATAGTTCTTCACCTAGTCTTAGCTTTTTCCATTTCTTGATTTTCTTCCAGAGTTTTCTCTCTCAGTTCTCTTGTGTCATTCTTTCTACTTAGGGGTCGGTATTTATAGCAAAATATGATGGGTCCCTTTTCTTCACTCATTCTTATCTCTATTTGACCTGTTTGATCTTATCTTGACTTTGGGCGCAACTCATTTTACTCTTTCCGTGATGCTTCTTACTAGTTCCGCTTGCTGATGCGCATCTCCTCTTTGGATTGAGCGATTATTGGTCCTTTGTCTTTATTATGTGGGTGTTGGCATGTGTGACATGTGGAATTTGACGTGGGGCATATCTATTCTTGCAGGATTGAAATTTATAGTGCGCACGTTGTAGAGCGTAGATGATTGTGGAACGCAAGAGATAGCAGAGCGCAAATGATTGTGGAGCGCAAGAGATAGCAGAGCGCAGATGATTGTCTTGGCTATTAATGATGCTTTTTCTTGGAACTTGTGTTCTTTCCACGTGTCTTATATGCATTAATCTAGTCTGACTTTTCTGCTTCCGGTGTCAGTTGATGTGTGAAAAGTGTTTTATAACTGTCTTCCTTTATCATCTATTTTGCTCTTGTACTTCTCGGTGTATCGTAATGTGATACTTCCTTCTTATGATGTAAACACGTGGAACTGATGAATTTATGTCTTTACAATTTGCCCCCTTTTTGTCTTTTGGATTTCTCTCCCATGTGCCTAGAATTCAAAAAGGAAAAAAGTAATGATGACTGTTGGTTTTGTGCCCCTAACAAATTTGAATTTCGGCGGTTTCATACGTTTTCAAGAAGACACGTCGTTTGGATTCGTGCCTTTTGAATTCCTTTTCGTAGTCATGTCAGTTCACTGGTTCAATATTTAAGAGGAAATCTTGTCATTTTTCCCATTACTTTTTGCTTTCCAAGTTTGTAGCTGATTGCATTTCTGATCTTCTTCTTAAAGTCTTTATTCCTTAATTTTTTTTGAGATTCCTTGTTTGATCAAGGTTTTTACTTCCCAAGATCAAATCTTCGCTGATTAACTTCATCTTTTTTACTAGTGAGACTGTTAGACTTCTTCTGTAGAAATTTTTGCATGTTGATTTTTCTGTTAAGTTTTGCATTATTTTATACTGTTCATCATTGTAACCTTGTTTCTTCTTGGTCTGCAGATTAATCATGTCTGGAAAAGATAGCAGCCGTGCCCCCAAACATGCTTCCCATGGTGACCAACATTATGTTAGCAAGGAAAGGGATGAAAGTAAGGCAGTGTATTCCAGGAGAATTCACAGCCTTGCTCCGCCTCCTGTTAGGTCTACTACCAGAATGATCGGGTTCACGAGCTTCTTAGTTTTAAAAACATGGATATTGAGGAGTTCAAAAGGAATTACGGCCTTCAGGACTTTAAAGTTTCCCTTTACAACTCGCCTGAAGGAGATAAAATCTCCTTGAATATGATGTTGGTTTTCGATTATTCTCCCACGAGCCTTCTGGTTACTGCTGGTGCAATAGACGCAGGGTTAAGGCTGCCCTTATACGATAGTCGATTCCCATATCAGTTTGAAGTCCTAGCTAGACGTAGCCAGGCTAAAAATAGCACTGTGCGTTCAGTTGCACAATACAACGGAAAGTGGTGGAGAATACTGGATGAATGCAGCATGCGCAGTGTTGGGCGAACCAACTTCACCTGCTATACACCTAATCCTGTGAACCGCGTCCATTACACAGTGGAGAACTTCCATTTGTCCTACGTTGATTCTTTTGCTGATAAGAATTATATGAACTGGAGTGTTATTCCTGGACGCACGAGAGGTGATGGAATCCATTTGCTGGCTGATATTGATGCTACGAAGATAAATCTCATCCCGGGAACGGAGGAAACCTTGACTGAAAAGCTGCGCAGGGACCATGATTACCGATGGTACCTTACTCCCATGGTGATTGAAGGGCCCTAGATTTATGGCCAGGCTTCGGAAAGTACTGTGCGGAGCATCCATGAATGCTTCCCCTCTGATTGTCCGTGGATATTGGATTTCGACAGATTTAATTTCTCTTATGGTGATGTGGTTAGTAATGATTTTTTCAATTCTCCTGATCTTGAAGTGTTGCGTAAGTTTTTTATTATATATATTTTTTTATTTATTCTTACGCAACCTCCAGAAGAGAAAGAAAGTTTAAAGACCGATGTGGGAATCAAGCGTAAAGCTACTCCTCCATCTGACAAGGTACTGCTCTGTCTTTTATTGGCTGAACGTCTAATATTGCGCCTTGATAATTCAGTTGAAAATGTTAACAGGGTCAGAAGAGAATGAATGCTACTCCTCGTGCTTCTGCTAAGAAGGTGACTAGGGCTAACCCTCCTCCTAGTCAGCCTATTTTAATGATAGAAGGTGGCATGGTGCAGAATGCAACCCCTATAGCTTCTCGTCCCGCTGCATTGGGTGATGTTGTAACTGAAGCTCCTCAGGTAGTAGATACTGAGTCTCCCCTGGATGCAAGCTCTGTCCTCTCCTATTTTCTGTCTCATTCTCCTTTGTTTCAAGTTGGTGACATCGTGCTTTCTGAGTTCGTGGATGATTTGGCTGACAAGGAGCAAGCTGCGCCTCTGACGGAGTTGAACGAAGCTGTAATTGAATATGCTCCTACCAGGATGGAGACAATAATTGAAACTGAAGTCGAGCATGCTTCTACTGAAGAAAACGTAGCTTCTAACGTAGCAAATCCTCAGCCATGGTTGCTAATGCTGCGGACTCTTCCCTTCAAGAAAACGCAGTGGGTGCTACTGGGAATGCAGAAAAGTTGGCCTTCCGTTCTGAGGAAGAGGTATATTTTGCTTCAGTTGTTAGTGGAGAGAGGGCTTCCCGTAGGGAGAAGTGCAAGAGCGATTGCGAAGCTGATAACCTTGTTGGAAAATAAGAAGATGCGTTTGATTGGTTCAAGGAAAAGGACCTGCTTCTGATTCATAGCAAAGCTCAGCCAAAGCCTACTGATTCCGCTTTTGTTGCCAAACTGCGAGCGGACATGCGTTCCGTTCCTTTTGATATGGTGATGAAAGCATGGTCAAAGGATAATGCAAATGAAGCTTGCCCTTTTGACGTCAAGGTGCCCTCCACCCTTGTTGAGGTCATCGCGATGGCAGAAGGAGCTGTATATGCCCGTCCGCAGCAGGCTCTTATGCAGGTATATTCCTCATAATTTGTTTACTTATTGATTCTTATTCCTTTATTTCCTATCCTGATGCTCATCTTTGATTTCACAACTTGCTCATAATGAGAGCTGCTCTCTGATTGCATACAAGTTCTTCCAGGATCGTTCACTGATGATGGAGGATAAACTCAGGAGTAATGAAGAAGAACTTGCTGAAGTTAGAGTGGAGGCTAACATACTTCGCCTCCGACTGTCGAAGGGTGGCGCTGCTGAATTAAAGCAAGAGAATGAAGCGCTCCGACAGCAGTTATCTACTCTTCAAAGCCAAGGTTATAATACTTCATCTTCTATGTTATTTTATTTTTCTTTAGCACATATTTTTGAATTTCTTTATGGGATCAGAGGGGGATTCAAGTCTTGTTATTAAACTACGGGCTAGAGCCACATCTTTACATGGGCATGTAATGAAAGTCGCCGAGGAGAATGTAAAGGTCAAGGAAAATTTTAATAAATTGCTGGATGAGAGGAATGAGATTCACACTGCGTACAAAAAACTCTTGATGGAGCACGCATCTTTGAAGAAAGACTTTATTAGCAAAAATGAGGAATTTGATGCTGCTGTTTTATGTAATAATGACTGCGTTGCTGAAGCCATGGTGAAAGTAGAAAAATTATAAGAAGAAAATCGAAAGCTTTGTGTAGAACGCAAAAGTATCCTTGCTGAATTTTCTCGATATAGGTCGCAGCATGACTCCAGACATTCAACTTTTGTGGCGCAGCTCATCAAGGAAAGAGATAACGCAGCTGCTGACTCTCATGCTAAAGGAAAAGCTCTTTCGGAAGCTCAAGGTCAAGTCCGCAGCCTCTCAGATAAATTCCTTCATCGAGATATCGATATTCAGCGTTTACAAAGAGAAATTGATAAACGCACTGAGAAGATCAATTTGCTGCGAGATAGAGGATTAGCATACGAAGTTGAGATTGTGCAATATAAACAAGATCTCGAGCAATCCACGAAAGATTATGCTAAACTTCTGAGTGAATTTGAATTTCTTGATCTTTCTAATGAAAAGAATGTCCAGGATTTACAAAAGTTTGAGTCCCTTGATATAGGTAGTTTATTTTATATCAGAAAGTTACTCTTACTTACTTTTTACACGGTCTAACAACCTTTTATTTTCTCTGTAGATTTTGAGGGAAAGTTTAAGAGAGCAGCTGCCAAGGCTGAGGAGTCTGACAAGGAGTTGAAGAAAGTTAAGCTTTTGTCCGCTGAGGTTGAGAAGGAGCTTTCTGAAGCTAATGACAAGCTGAAGGAGGTAAATGAGCAACTTGGAGAAGCCACAGCTAAATTGGTTGAGGTGCAAGATCGAATTACTTAGATTACTTCCAAAGCGGAAGAAGCATATGTTAACTGGCAGACTGCTGTCAAAGCTTATTCTGATGACTTGGTCGTGGCGGAGGGAAAGCTTACGTACTGGCAGAATCAAGCTTCTTTGGCTGAGAGCAGGGCTTCATCAGCTGATAGTAAGATAAAAACGTACGAGGATACGCTTATTGCTTCACGTGAGAAAATTGAGTATATGAAAGTTGAGACGAAACGAGGTATTGGTCTGGCCATTAATAATACCCTTGATAGGGTTGTGAAGGATGGTTGGACCAAAACCTATCCACGCAGGGTGGTTCCTGAGCCTGCTCCCCATGTTACTCCTGCTTCAGCTTCTGATCCTGCTTCAAATGTTGACCCAGCTCCTATCAATGATCCTGCTTCTTAAAGTTCCTCTTGTATCTGGCTGCTGCTGCATATCTTTTTTGTTCCTGTAAACTGCCATGAAATATAAATAGAAGTAATTATTTTTTGATATTCTCTTCATACGTTTGACATTTTGCTTTTGTTCCTGCAATAAAATCATAAGACAAATTGATTAATGAATGTATAGTTTGAAACCTCAAGGATTTATTGTACCTTGGGCTCCTTTTGAGGGTGCGCTCACATAGTAACTTCTCTCCGGCCAAGAGAAAATTACCTATGTGGACCCTGTTACTTGATATAATAATTAATGTCATATTGGGTATCTCTTGCTAGCGGATGTACCCAATAGTCAATATTCAAGGCTTTTACATGGGTCTCCTATGAGATTTTGCCTTTATTTGCTTTACCACGTATGAGCAAAAATTACTATACGATTGCATAGAAAGTTATGAATAATATGGTTTAAGATATTGCGTATTCCAAGGATGTCGCAAAACTTCTCAATCCATATTTCACAAATAATAGGATCCTTGTCCTGCAATGTCCTGTATGATATAAGGACCTCCCCAAGTCGGTGCAAACTTTCCTGCCTTTTTATTCTTTTGATATTCTGGAATTTGTCGCAATACGTACTGTCCCTCAACAAAATGGCGCAAGTTTACTTTTTTTTCATATTCACTTTCTAACTTTGTTTGATAATTCTCCATCTTTTGTAATGCAGCTTCTCTTCTTTCTTCCAGATCATCCAACTTTTCAAGCATTAAATCTTCATTTAAATTCCTTTCCCATGCCTCCGTCTTGGTTGTTGGTAATATTATCTCAGTTGGTATGACCGCTTCTGCCCCATAGGTAAGTAAGAACGGTGACTCTCCAGTGGCAGACCTCCTTGTGGTGCGATAGGCCCATAGAGTGTTATGAAGTTGCTCACACCATCGATTGTGATGCCCTTCCAGAGTCTTCTTGAGATTAAGTGCAATTGTCTTGTTTGTAGCTTCAGCTTGCCCATTGCTCTGGGAGTAAAGTGGAGTTGACTTTCTGTTTTGAATATTGAAGGCTTCAAAAAGCATGTTAATATTTTTTCCCTGCAGCTGCTGTCCATTGTATGAAACTATTGCTATTGGGATTCCAAATCTGCAAATTATATCTTCAAACAAGAATTTGAACACATCCGAGTCTCTAATATGCGCAAGTGCCCTCGCTTCCACCCACTTGGTGAAATAATCTGTTGCTACAATTAGGTACTTCATTTTCCATGTTCCTTCAGGTAGGGGTCTGACAATATCTACTTCCCACTTTGCAAATGGCCATGAACTAAGTACTGAATTGAGTTCTGTTGACGGGGCTTTGATCTTCTTAGCAAAGCGTTGACATTTTTCGCATCTTTTGACCATATCTTCGGCATCCTTTTGCATTGTGACCCAATAATATCCCTGTGTTTTTGCCTTGAGGGCCAATGATCGTCTCCCGCTATGATTCCCAGCGTCACCATAATGTATATTTGTTAAAATTCGATGTCCTTCTGGTCGCGATAAACACCGAAGTAGTGGTCCCATGAAGAACTTTCGGTACAAAATACCATCCCTTAACTGATAGTTAACAGATTTTGATTGTATTTTCCTTGCTTCCTTGGTGTCTGCAGGCAATATTCGTTTTTGCAAATAATAATGTAGCGCAATCCTCCAATCCTCTTCTACACACCCATCCTTTGGTTTTTGGGGTATATTTACGTCATTCTTTGTGGCCGGATCATCAAGATCTTCACTTATTTCATCTTCCATGTTCTCAACTGCCCATATTCTAATTGACGGTTCGTGCGTCCAATCTTGACGGCAGATATATTCGGATCCTTGATCATTGAGGAGATAAATGCTAACGCATCTGCATGATGATTCTTATCTCTGGACAAATGGCGAAAAATGATGTTTGGAACTTAGGATGCTAAATTTTGCACGAGACCTTTGTATTCAATCAAGTCTTTATCAATTGCTTGATATTTCAGCTCAACTTGTCGGATTATCAATTGTGAGTCACTTGTCAACCGTACATCGGTAATTCCTAGTTCAATAATTAGCCGGAGGGCATGAACCACAGCCTCATATTCTACTATATTGTTAGTGTGCTCTGTAAAATCTAAACGAAAAGCATGTATCAATCGTTCCCCCGTGGGTGTTGTTATTACAATACTGATTCCTGCCCCCTCTTTATTTTGGCTCTATCAACAAAAACTTCTCATCTCCGAGAACTGACAGGGTCCAAAATGTCCTGAGAGTCATCCTCTTCTACTTCTGGTAACCCCTGGATTTCAAAATCATCATCTAATGGCAAATCTGCAAGAAAATCCGTTAAAACCTGGGACTTTTGAACAGTTTGCATTTCAAAAATAATGTGAAATTGTTCCAACTGAGCGTTCCACTTTGCAATTCTTCCCACTTTTCCTGCATTTTTTAACAATGATTCCAGCGGAGCCTTGCTTGGCACTCGTATGTAGTGCGTTAGAAAATATATGCGCAGCTTCTGCATGGCAAATACCAGTGCTAATATTAATTGTTCAATCTTGGTATAGTTCCTCTCCGCAAGGTTGTAAGTCTTGCTAATGTAGTAGATTGGTTTTTCCACCTTATCATTTGTTCGCACCAGTACTGCGCTCACTGCATCTTCTGTTGCAGCTATATATAGGGCCAAGATCTCTTCAGGATGTGGTTTCTGTAATGCGGGCAAAGTCGCAAGATAGATTTTGATGTTCTGAAAGGCTTGTTCACAGTTTTCATTCCATATAAACTTGTTTCCCTTCTTTAGAGTATCAAAAAATGGTTTGCACTTATCTGATGACCTTGCAATGAACCTGTTAAACGCTGCCAAGCATCCGTTCAGCTTCTGTACCTCCTTAACATTTCTTGGGGATGTCATATTTACAATAGCCTGTACTTTTGCTGGATCGACTTCAATTCCTTTTTCCGTGACTAGATAACCCAAAAACTTCCCTGATGTAACTCCAAAGATGCATTTTCCCGGGTTGAATTTCATTTTGTACTTGCGCAAAACTTGGAAAATCTCCCTCAAGTCTTGTAAATGATCCTTTGCTATCTTGCTTTTTACCAGCATGTCATCTACGTAGACTTCCAATGTGCGTCCTATACAAGGTTTGAAAATTGCATCCACTAATCATTGGTAGGTTGCTCCTTCATTTATTAATCCAAACGACATTCTCGTATAACAATACAATCCTCGCGGGGTAAAAAATGCAGTATGCTCTTGATCTTCCTCGTCTAGTGCAATTTGGTTATATCCAGACTGTCCATCCATAAAAGAAAAGGTTTCGTGTCCTTCGACAACATCTAAGAATTGATCAATGCTTGGAAGTGGATAACTGTCTTTTGGACATGCTTTATTCAAATTAGTGAAGTCAAAATTCTCACCCCTCCAGTCTTATTTGGGATTATGATCATATTTGATATTGACGTTGGGTAGCGCACTTCTCGAATGAATCCTGCGTCCATTAGCTTCTTCAATTCTTTTTCTACCGGATCATGATATTCAGGTGCTACTTTTCGCATCCTTTGCCGAAATGGTATGGTGCCCGGATGTATACGTAGTTCATGTTGAACAATGCTTGGGTCAATTCCTGGCATGTCTCCTATTTTCCACGCAAATACATCTGCATACTCTTCGAGTAAACTGATTAGAACTTGCTCCCTTTCTGGGATCATCAGGGTTCCAATTTTAATTGCCTTTGGAAATTCTAGTGTTCCAATGTTGATGCTCTTGGTTTCCTCAACAGCCGAAAAAGCAGATTTTGGGGCTCCTAAGAATGTGTGATCCCCCTTGAGCTGTTATTGTGAGGTTTCATCCCCTTTTCCTGCTCCTAACTCATCTCCTTTGACTACAGAATCTCCTCATTCTTCATTGCTTGACTTGTTGGCTGCGACTTCAGACAGATACTGATTTATTGCTCCTTCCTTAGCTTGGACTTTCCTTTCTTTCTTCTTTGCTTTCACTTGTTGAGCTCTTTCTTGATTTATGTGTGCTTCCGTGAGGGCGCACGTTCTCACCATGCTCTGATCTCCTTTAATTTCCATTTCTCCCTGAGGCGTTGGAAATCGCAAGTACTGATGGTACGTTGATGCGACCCCTTTCAACTGATGGACCCAATGCCTCCCGATGGTGGCATTGTAAGGTGAGGGCGCTTCTACCACACTGAACTTTGTTGCAACATTCAAGGGTCTAGCCATTATTTCGAGTGTGACTTCTCCTCTTGGTTTCGATGCTACTCCATTGAATCCATAGATGGTGTAGCAAGATGGATCAAACTGATCTTCTTTCAATCCCATTTTCAGAAATGTGTCATAGAACAACACATTAAGAGAACTTCCTCTGTCTATCAAAATCTTTGCGATATTCCAACCAGACACAGGCAGGGTGAGAACCAGCGGGTCATTGTGAGTTTCTACTTCTTGATCTACCTCTTCTGCTGAAAATGTTAGTGGGGAAGCCATCCATTCTTCCCATGTTTCAGTGATCCTCTCTGTAAATTTAAATACTTCATGGTTGATTATTCTCTTGTGCAGCTTCCTGTCAATTGCTGCATTCATCGATGATGGATTTGTTTCCGAAAGTGAAATCATATTGATAGTCTGATTGTTGTGGGGGATATTAGAAGCTATCCCTTTATCAAGCCTTGACAGTGGTGCAGGTGATTGAATGAATTCTTTTAACTTCCCAGCGTCAATCATCCCTTGGACTAGTGAAATTAAGTTTCTGCATCGATGGGTTGAATGCCCTCGATAGCAATGATACTCACAATATTATTTTGAGCTTTGAGTGTGCTCTGGTTGTCGCTCTTTTGTTGGTGGCCATTGAGACTCCGGTCTATTTTTTATTACTTCTAAATTTTCAGAATTTGGAGTGTTAATTTTTATAAACACTCGTTCTTGAAAAAATTTCTTCCTTTCCTCTGTCCGTGGACGCTTCAGTTCACTAGTTTCAACTTTATTTGGAAATCTTTTCCCCGACCCGGACGACGGCTCTATCGAATTTGTTCTTTTGCATCTCCTTGATGTTGCTATACTATCCTTGGACATTGCCCCTGTATGTCTTGCAATCTCGCACGTGTCTCGATTATTTCTCTAAGGCGCCCCTCAGTTTTCGGGTTGATGTTATGAATATCAACAAAGAGCTGGCTTTTTCGGTCAGCTATTCCCCGCTTGCAATTGTTAATGGCAGCATCCGGCTCAACATCTCCAATTGCCGGCAGATTGCATGCCACCGAGCTGTATAGTCACGAATTGATTCTTCTGGCCATGAAGCGAGTGAATATAATCTATCCAATCCTGAGTCAACGGTTCTGTTGAATATGTACGCCTCCAAAAAATTTCAAATTAATTGTGTATACGAATGAATAGAACTTTCTTGCAATTTATCATACCTGCCAGCGCCAGTCCCTTCAAACTTGAGGGGAAACATCGGCACATTACAATATCATCTTGCTCCCAACGCACCATGATTCGGTTGTAATATTTCAAATGTGGGGTTGGATCCATGGTACCATCATAGCACTCAAAAACGGGAGCGTTACATTCTCGGGGCATTGATGCAAATGCTAAATGTGGTGCCAATGGCGTTCGCCTGGCTTCCTTTAACACTTCCTCTATTCGCCCACCTTCTTTATTATTTAGGTTTCTTATTTCTTCCCTCATTTTCTCCATAGCTTCAAAGAATTTTTACCATTGATCATGTTGTGGTCCTCGGTATGCCTGATTCATCCTTTCTTGTCCAGGTTGCTGTGATGTGGATCTTAGTACTATTCTTTGATCTCGATTATTTCTTTCTCTTCTGCCTTCGAATCTACTGAAACTTACTTCTTGTCCCCGTGATCTTGTGGCAGCTGGTTCCGCATCCCGCTGGATTATTTTTTTCAACGTTTGATTTTCTTTAGTTAATCGTGCGATTTTTTCAGCACAAGCTCGTTGCTCTTTGCCATCCTACTCATATCTTCCATTAAATTTTGTATATGTTCAATAGTGTTCTGAGTATTCTCCTGATATGGAGAACGATTATGTTCATTATTGTTTTGATTATTCTCCTGAAGTGAAGAATAACCCTCTGAATTGCTTTGCTGACTGTCTGGGTTATTTACTATCTCTCTTTGTTGAAAAATTCCTCTTGCGTAACTCTCTTGATTTCGTGAATTTTCAGCTTGTGACATGTTTTCGCTTTGTTTTTCTTCCTTTCATAATGTTCTGTTTTCTTCTTATACCAACCCTCTGCTGCTTTCGAGAATTCCCTTGGTAGTATTCTATAAAATTTATATGATTTCAAAAAACTTATTTATTCAATCAAAATATAAGTAATTCAAACCAATTTTAAATGAATAGATACTTCGTAAATTGAATAATTCTTTCATTTTCCTTAAATGTACACAAATTCATACAAAAAGGAGGTAGCACGAAATTCTAAAGTTCAAAAAATTTCTTACTCATCAATGCCCTTTGCATAAATCAAAGATTTTGTATAAATAAAAAAAAATTAATGATTTCCATTGACAAAAACTCATTTGAACTTAATCATCTCATTTTTCGGGGTTTGAAATCCCTGTATCAAAACTCTCTCTTTTTTTTTTTTATATAAGGTAGGATAAATCCTTTACACACCCCTGTTTCTAGCACCAAATTGTGACGACCATTTTTGGGGTCCTCACAACCAAAAACTTAAGTTGTTTAAAAATGACATTTTTCGAAGTGTAATTGATACAGAGAGATTGTAATGCAGAGAACATAAGTTCAAATGGAAATGAAACCAACTCAATATATAACTTGGTTCAGGTAATAAGCCTACATCCACGGGAAAATATGGTATCTTATTTATAAACACTTACTTTGTACATATGCTAATATAAATAATTAGAGAACTTAAATTCAATAGAGTTCTTCACCTAGTCTTAGCTTTTTCCATTTCTTGATTTTCTTCCAGAGTTTTCTCTCTCAGTTCTCTTGTGTCCTTCTTTCTACTTAGGGGTCGGTATTTATAGCAAAATATGATGGGTCCCTTTTCTTCACTCATTCTTATCTCTATTTGACCTGTTTGATCTTATCTTGACTTTGGGCGCAGCTCATTTTACTCTTTCCGTGATGCTTCTTACTAGTTCCGCTTGCTGATGCGCAGCTCCTTTTTGGATTGAGCGATTGTTGGTCCTTTGTCTTTATTATGTGGATGTTGGCATGTGTGACATGTGGAATTTGACGTGGAGCATATCTATTCTTGCAGGATTGAAATTTATAGTGCACACGTGATAGAGCGCATATGATTGTGGAGCGCAAAAGATAGCAGAGCGCAGATGATTGTGGAGCGTAAGAGATAGCAGAGCGCAGATGATTGTCTTGGCTATTAATGATGATTTTTCTTGTAACTTGTGTTCTTTTCACGTGTCTTATATGCATTAATCTAGTCTGACTTTTCTGCTTCCGGTGTCAGTTGATGTGTAACAAATGTTTTATAGCTGTCTTCCTTTATCATCTATTTTGCTCTTGTATTTCTCGGTGTATCGTAATGTGGTACTTCTTCTTATGATGTAAACACGTAAAACCGATGAATGTATGTCCTTACAATAAGAATACGTGGAAATTGAATTACGAAGCTAACATTGTTTCTTATAGTGTGATCATAGACACACTATTGAAAACGGGATCAGTTGATGAGGCTCTCTATTTATTTTCCAAAATGATAGGTGATTCGAAAATTCTACTAAGTGTCATTGTTTACAATTATCTAACGAACGGTCTCTGATATTCTGACAAATTAACTGAAATGATCAGACTCTTTGATAGCATGTCTAGTCCAGGAGTTTACAATTATCTAACGAACGGTCTCTGATATTCTGACAAATTAACTGAAATGATCAGACTCTTTGATAGCATGTCTAGTCCAGGAGTTTCTGCGAATTCATATACCTACAATTTTCTAGTTCAAAACATATTAGGATTTACAAGTATTTCGACGTGTTCGTAACTCAAAATATATATGTAAAAAAGGGAGAATTTCTTTTAGTCTTCAACCGCCTAGCCGGATCTATGTTATACATTATATGATTTCCCCCTAACCAAAAGTTCCGGCTTCGTCCCTGCTTGAAGCTCAAGTAAAACAAGATCGCTATTCATACCTAATGGCTCGTACAAAATTTGTCGGTTGAATAGTGTAAAAGAAATTTCATACCTCAAACAAATCTACCTAAATGCTCCAATTATTGTATCTAAAGAAAAGTTTTTCTTTGAAGAAACTGGTAACAATCCCATTAAAGTTGCTTCTACTGATCAAGGATGGAAATAATTTAATTTGTGCAATTTAAAATAGAATATTGTCAAAGATATATAGATTAGTTTTCCCTAATAATCAACCTCAAGTTTCAGTTTATGCCAACCAAAAAATTACCTCTACAAACCCGGCCAGTGTGTTCAAAGGTTCATGGTCAAAATGCTTTATGTGATCAATTAGCATCTGCTTTTAAGTTTCTAAAATCTTTGGTAGTACTTGCAAAGCTATTTGTGTGGACTACCCCAACCAACTTTGGGAAGGTTTCTGGAGACAAAATCTACGTCGGTATATACCAATGATAAGGTTGCGAATTGGTTTTGTGTTGGCCAACAAATTGCTTCGATTCTATAATTAACTGATAAATTTGATCTTGCACATGTAGAAGAGGGCAAAACACTTTTTTATCTTGAATCATTTAACTAGTTGAAGGAAATTAACTATTTTACTTTCAAAGATTAATATTTTTCTTTTAGGAATGGGATTAGACCGATGGCTTATTTGGAGTTGAACCTCTAGCTGGTATTTTTGTATCCTTTTTGTTAGCGTGCCAATCAATCAGTGGTCATCTAATTTAACTATCTAAAAATACGAGGGTACCGAATACATTACAATTTTTTTCGGTTAAATTTATACAGACACAACTTTTATAATCTATTCGATTTTATAAAGATTAATCAAGCTGATTTTGGTAATAATCTCCGTTCACTAAGAAACAGATTACATGATCTACCAAGATGTAATTACCGTACAAATACAATTATTTTAATTATAAAAACAATTATAATGCAAAAATTAAAGAAATGACACCAACATAAAAGTTTTGTTAACGATAAAAACTGCTTAGCAGAAAACCCCCAGAACCTAGTCCAGTTTTGAATACTCTCAGAATTAAGCCGCTACACAAATACCTACCCCTAGTTACTCAGCTTCCTCAGTATCCCTGCACCTACAACTAATTTGTCCAACACATGTAAATCCCTCAACAGAGTCCACTGTCAAGAGTTATTTCAACGATGTGAAGGATTCTACAGCCAAATTCCTTTAGGAAGTCTTACAAACATCAAGAAATCAAATTGTTTGCTAATCACTCATTACCAATCACAAATTATAGAATTAAATGATTACGTTCAGAGTCAAGGTTCTTCCGGTTAGATCTAAGATATCAGATATATCATATCAAAACTCCTTGATCAAGATCAATCATGATTTATGATTACCGAAGTAATCCACTCGAATAAAATTTTTACATTTATGAAAACTCACAAACAACTAATCGATCCACAAGAATTACTTTTATCGAAATAAACTAATTATTTGTCCATAACTATAGACACCCCAATTTTACACATATGTATGAGCTATAAAATCTCGTCGTGGAATCATATCCGAAATAACTCTAGGCGTTAAGTCTAATAAAATTCCAAGCTAGAGTCGCCATACCACCGTTAGACTAAACTTGTGCCTACCACCGCTAGATTAAGTTTATAATTAATTAAACTTGGGGAAAATACGTAGATAAAAATATATCGCACCTACTCGTACCAGGTAACCATCAATAATAATAGCTGAAAGCTAAAAAGAAATCTAAATTCAAGACCGATTATCACTTGAATCACGTGAAAACTTCTACAATCACGAGATAACAACTCAAATCATATAGATAAAATAACAACAATATGGATTTTAGAGATGGAAGTTGAGAAGTTAAGAGTCTGAGTTAAGGAGCTGTTTGGATGTTGGAGACTGGGATTTACGAGATGGAAGCAAAGAAAAATTTGTAGCTGACAAGATGAGAACCTGAAAAAACAAGAATATGCGAAAAAGTAAAGATCAAACATCTCCATGAAGATACTGGAAATAAAAATTATTTGCTGGGTCCCAGTAGATACGTGAAATGTAAATGGTCCTCACAGATCACTGATGTGTGTTGTGGGTGCAATCAAATTATTGATCTTATTTGCACTCAATTAAAGAATAATATAATGGAAGTCAAGTTTGTTTCCACGAGGAGCAAGGTGTTTCAGTTGTTTAAATTCACAAAAAGGGGGGGGGGAGGGGTTAGGTTTCAAACAAAGTAAATAAGAAAGCAATTAAAAGTAAACGGTTAAACAATAGAGACAGATATGATCGAGGAATCCTTCTTCCTTACTAAACATTCATCAAGTTAATATATTCATCCACTCATTGTTAATCACAGATTATCACCAGCCGTAGAATAATACTAGATCAGTGTTATCCCCCGAATTCCTTATATAAATGAATACGGAAGTTCTCGCCTACCGAATCCTATTTGTCTTAACCACCTAGTAGTAGATCACTCAGAGTGTAATTTGGTCGAATGATTTATATTTTGTGAATTTATAGGTTAATCCTGGAAGTTAGACTCTTAGATCAAGGTCCACTTACTAATATTGTTCATACACACAATTGCTCCACAGAATCCCTCTGCAAGTTCTCGTGATCTCTACTTATGTACGATTCAACGGACTGTTACTTATCTCAAAACTCATTACTATCTTTATATTAAATAAACAAATCAATTTAGTTAGCAACCTAAACAATCTATCAATCAATCATAAACATTTTTTATAGTATAAACAAATGATAATCATATGAAAAACTCGAAAATAGAATCATATATTTAATCAAATCATGTTTAGAACTTATAATTCATCCTCAATCAATTAGGTTTTTGTCAACCCATGGATGTAGAAGCACCCATGATATACATATGAGAAAATAGATAAGAAATCGTTACGGTGATGAAAAACGCTCAAAAACCCTAGTTTTTCCTTTTTGTGTTCTTCTCTCCAAAAGCTTGATAAAAGAGTTGAATCGTTATCCAAAAATAATTAGAAGAGTCTCTTGAATAGGTTTCCCATGTTGTAACTGCCCACGGTCGAAAAAGGTTTCCAAAATATCAAAATATGCCAAAAATAGGGCAAAACTAGGCTTGGCCCGTGAAAATAAGCTAAAGAAGCTAATGGGCTCGGTAAAAACCCAGCCAATTTACGTCTTACAGCTAATTGGGCTCTGATCGAGTAAATCCCATCTCCACTCTTTCTTCAGCTTCAACTCCGCTATCTGTCATAGACCCGAGCTTTTCTTCTTCAACAATGGCAGCATCAACCACCATCAATCATCACAGCGTCACCAAGCTTCGATGCCACAACTTCATGAAATTCCATCAATCAATCTCGACTGCAAAAATCAATCATCGAGTGAAACCAATAACCAACAACATCATCATGGCAAACCCATATTAACCTTCACCACTCCCATCACTTCGAGTTCTGTATTTCCATTCTTCTTCTCATTAAAACAACCACAGCACAACCACTGCCATGTTCAAGTTCTTTTCTCCACCACCACTATCGAGCCATCAACTGATAATCATCATCAATCGGGCTCTGTTTTTATTCCAAACTCACCATTAATAGCTGCGACCATATCTCCTTGTTTCTTTCATACTCAAACCATCAAACATCCATTATTCAATCACCGAAATCATCACAGAAAATCTTAGCTTCTCATCATTACTATTACATCTTCTGTTTTCGTTAACTGCCAGTTCTCGAGCAACAGACTCAACTGAAAGCAGCCAAAAACCACCATTAATCTCGATGGAAGCTCCATCATGAACTGCAATCAACTTCTCACTAAACTCCATTTCAAACAAAACCGAACTCCATATCAACTATCAAGACTCAATTCACCAACTGCTTCATGGCAGCAATCATTATCTCTATTGATCATCATCACGACCTCTTGCATTCAACCCAACAGCGTCACCATGAAATACTTGTGTAGAACCCAAACAAGATGATGGATACCCATAACAAACTGGATGGTGTTGTTAACACTTTTCAATTAGTAGCCCCATAGTAGAATGATTAGGCGCCTTTAACATTGCAACCCTTTTTAATACGGATCCCGAAGTGAATGATTTGCAAACCCTTTTTGTTCACAATTTCAGATGGGTATGGTTTGCAAACCCCTATGGTCTGTGAACAAAGTCTTCTTTATTATCTTGTTTTGCTCATAACTTCTTCGTCTAGTATCAGAATGACCTCATTTTTTTTGCGTTCTCTTCGTTTCTTCGTCCTCTTCAAGATGGTATTAAGAAATCCTGGTTTTGGATGAGTTGATCTTGGAGTACTTTGCTTCTTAGCTCTTTTGTAGCCATTTTCACTATTATTGGGATGATTCACATAATAGAAACAAATAAAACAAAACAAGAGTAATAACAAGTAATATGCAAGAATTATAACAAATATTAGTATGTATTTGACACTAAAATCATGTAAATTATGCACTTATGAAATTCCCCCACACTTAGCTTTTGCTAGTCCTCGAGCAAACTACTATCTAAACTAACCTAAACTAAAACAACAACTCCTTTTCGTCGAGGACACGATTACACTTAGCATGTGCAACAAGCCTTTAAACCCCTGGGTGTCCTTACTGAACAAGTTATAGTCTCGTGAGGGCTTACAAGAGATCTACCTACAAAACCTACTCCAACTTCAAAATCACAAGCATCCAAAGAGCTATGAGGACATAAAGTTTTTGCACACTAATAATAAGAAGTTAGAAATTTCAAAGAACATTATTCTCATGCTTAACTCTTGAGTTAGGAGAAAACCACCATATGAAAGAATCTAGGTTCGAGAGTGACCGAATAAGCATTTTGCCTCACCAATAGGATTTTATGAAATTGACACTCAAAAGACACACTTTATAGTTCTCATTGTGAAGTCATGAATGAAGATAGAAATCCTGCACAAGGTAAATGGTGGGAAGGAAAAGTAACCTTCCGAATTATATAAAGATGTTATCACATAGAACGTGGGACGAAAAAGAACTCTTTTTTTCTTCTAGTGAGCTCTAAGAAAGGAAATCAACCACTATGCAAGGATGGGAACGCTTACTCACCTTCTCACCCGATTCACAATCAACACCACTCTCACAACATCCAATACAAATGCCTTCGGTCTTCAACTGTTGATGGTGAACTCTTGAACTTCGTAGAACCTTGACAAATGGTAACCCTTTTCCTAAATTCCTTGTTGCTTGAAACTTCTTTATAGATTTCTTCTTCCCCACTACCTTATTGAATAAAATACAAACTAAAATAATAATTTATTTTTTTCACTTTTTTTTTTTTGTTTTTTTGTTTTTAAACTCTCTTGAACTTCACTAACTCTCATCTTTTGATTTCTTTCGCCCCTGTACATAAGTCTTCAACATGTATATATAATTTTTCTCTTCATATTGTTGCTTGTAAACATTGACTGTATTCAACTTTCCTTCAAATTTTTGATGCTCCGTTTGTTGATGATAATGTTGTTTCTATGGACCTGTTGTTGTCGAGATACTGGTGCCAACTACAAACAAGACTACAAGATAAAGTTAGCAATTCTGATGACACCCTTATGATTGATAGAAATAGCACCCAAGAGATCAAAAAGTAGTGCTAAAATTGGTGCGAAGTTGGATAGTTCATCATTCTACCCGGAATTTACGCAGATGAAACACTCTAAATGGAAACTTAAAGGTTTGGTGCCTCACTCATGGGTATTGAATGATCAGTTTCTCTAATATTGTATTCTCTACCGGCGGTTTAAGTCCATTTTTGTTGTCTCTAGCATCTCAACAACTAAGCACTCTGAATATAGTTCTCTAATACTTCTAAGTTCAGTTATTTCAGTAAGAACTATGTATGTAAACTTAGCTAGAAGTATACAAAGTGACTCTAATTCTCTAAAAGTTTGATATTTTCATAAACTCAACCTATAAAGACTAAAATCTATATATGCTTAACCACTCCCCCACACTTAAACTTTACATTGTCCTCAATGTAAATTGACTCTTCCAATGTAAAATCAAGATGGTAAATACTAATATGATATGACAAACTAAGAAAAATCAAAAGATAAAGATAGAAATAAAAAACCAATGGGTTACCTCCCATGCAGCGCTTGGTTTAAAGTCGTCATCCTGACTCTCTACTCGCCCGCACTACTCCTCCATAGGGAGCAAATCTCTAAACTCAAGCACATCTACATCCACATAAGCGATGTTTTCATAGTATAACTTTAATATATGGCCATTTTCCTTGGAAATTGTCCTATCTCCGAGGCTAGTAATCTCAACTGCACCACGAGGAAAAACATTAGTAACAACATACGGTCCAATCCAGCGGGATCTTAGCTTTCCGGAAAATAGTTTAAAACGCGAATAAAGTAAAAGAACTTTTTGTCCCACAACTTTCGATAAATCATCTTGTCATGGAAAAGTTTAGTCTTTTCCTTGCATACACGAGAAATCTCATAAGCATCATTAAGGATCACCTCTAGCTCATTAAGTTGCAGTTTCCTATGTGTCCCCGTTTTATCATACTCCATGTTGCACATCTTTCTTGCCCATAAAGCCTTATTATGTTCAAGTTCAACCGGGAGATGACAAACTTTTCCATAAACCAACTGATATGGAGACATTCCAATCGGTGTCTTCTATGCCTTTCTGTATGCCCATAATGCATCGTTAAGCCTCAAGCTCTAATCTTTCCGTGTAGTATTGACGGTGTTCTCTAGAATGGACTTAATCTCACGATTTAAAACTTAAGCTTCCCTACTAGTTTGTGGGTGCTAAGGCGTACCAATCTTGTATATGGCGTTGTACTTTTTGAGAAGAGCATGGAAGGATTTCTAAAAGTGTGAATCTCCATCACTGATAACCACATGTGGTGTACCATGTCTAGTGAAAATATTGTCATTCACAAACTCACAAACAACTTGAGAATCATTAGTAGGGGTGGCTTTAGCTTCCACCCATTTCGAAACATAATCCACATCAAGAAGTATATAAAATTTCCCATACGAATTAACAAAAGGGCCCATAAAATTAATTCCCACATATCGAATATTTCTACAGCAAGAATAAGTATGAGTGACATTTGATTTCGAGCACCTAGATTGCCCGTTTGTTGACATCAATCACAAGATTTACAAAAAGCATATGCATCCTAAAATAAGGTAGACCAATAAAAGCCACACTCACGAAATTTGAGATCGGTACGTTTAGAACCAAAATGGGCACCACAAGCATGAGAGTGACAAAAAGATAGAATAGATTGAAATTCAGAGTCAAGTATGCATCTGCGAATAATCTGATTAGCACAATATTTCTAGAAGTAGGGTTCATCCTACATATATTGCTTGGCTATATTTTTAAGCTTTAGCTTTTGAGAACTAGACATTGTACCAGGTACTTTTCTCGTAACCAAGTAGTTCACTATATCAGCGTACCAAGGTGCTGAATCTTCTATTGAGAAAAGTTGTTCGTCCGGAAAACGATCCTGGAAAGGTCCTCTTCAGAAATAACAAGTCTACTGAGATGATCTGCAACTGTATTTTCAACACCCTTTTTGTCTATAATTTCTATGTCAAATTCTTGCAACAACAGAATCCACCGTATTAGCCTTAGATTAGCTTCTTTCTTCTTGAGTAGGTACCTAAGTACTGCATGATAAGAATAAACAACAACCTTGGTAGAATAGATCTGAATTTTTCTAGTGCAAAAACTATAGACAACAAATAAGATCTGAATTTTTCTAGTGCAAAAACTATACCCAACAACTCTTTCTCCGTGGTAGAATAGTTGATTTGTTCATCGTTTAGGGTCCTAGATGCATAGTAAATCAAATGGGACAATTTGTCCACCTTTTGACCCAAAACGGCTTCAACTGCATAGTTACTCGCATCACACATCAACTCAAACGGTAAACTCCAATCAGGTGACTTGATAATTTGTGCAGTCGTCAAAAATTCTTTCAATATATCAAAGGCATCCTTGCACTCCTGGTCTATGTTAAAAACAACCTCCTTTTGCAACAATTTGCATATCGGCATTGAGATTTTGGAGAAATCTTTGATAAATTGCCTGTAAAAAACTGCATGACCAAGAAACGAGTGAATCTCCCTCATCGAAGTGGGGTATTGTAAGTTTCTTATTTATTCTATCTTTTCTTTGTCTATTTCAATCCCTCGAGAGGACACAATGTGACCGAGCAATATACGATGGTTTACCATAAAGTGACATTTCTTCCAATTAAGAATAAGATAAGTGTCTATGCATCTTTTAAGCACAAGTTCAAAGTTTTCTAAGCAATTATCAAATGAATTACCATAAACACTAAAATCATCCATAAATACCTCAACGATGCGTTCTACGTAGTCATAGAATATACTAACCATACATCTCTAAAAAGTGGCAGATGCATTGCAAAGACCAAACGACATTAGTCTATATGCAAACGTACCAAAAGGACAAGTAAAAGTGGTCTTCTCTTGATCCTCTGGTGAAATAACAATCTGATTGTAGCCCAAATAACCATCCAAAAAGCAATAATATGAATGTACCGGCAACCTCTCTAACATCTAATCAATGAAAGGCAAAGGAAAGTGATCCTTGTAGGTAGTCGAATTAAGCTTTCTGTAGTCTATGCATACTCTCCATCCTGTTTGAACTCGTGTAGGAACAAGCTCGTCATCTTGATTTATGACAACGGTAACATCAGACTTCTTTGGTACCACTTATATCGGACTAACCCATTTGTTGTCAGAAATTGGGCAAATCACCCCCACACTTAGTCATTTGAGGATCTCTTTCTTCACAACCTCCATCATAAGGGGATTAAGCCTATGTTGAGCATCACGTACTGGCTTTGCATCATCTTCCATTAGGATTCTATGCATGCACACTGATGGACTAATGCCTTTGTATCAGCAATCGTCCAACCAATGGTCATTTTGTGATCTTTCAGAACCCTAATCAAGCGTTCTTCATGTATTGTTGTGAGATTATTTGTAATAATCACCAGAAGCTCTTCTTTATCACCCAAGTAAACATACTTTAAGTGATCGGGAAGAGTCTTCAGTTCTAGTTTAGGTGCCTACACAACAAAAGGTAAATGAACTTCATCAGTTACGGGTAAAGAGATATTTGAGATATTACCCATTTGAGCTTCTTGTAGTGCCGTTAAAGCACCACACATATCCAATACCTCTTTGGATAAGTCAACGTCTAAGTTCGTCTTCCCATGACTGTCCAATTTAATGTTATTAAAAAACACAACTCCAAGTTCATCTTCACTGTTCAAATCAAACATTTGATGTGCTAGCGAACTAATAACATCGATAGAGAAAGCAAAGTGAACATCATTAGGATAACGCATGGCTTCAAATATGTTGAAGCAAATAATCTCCTTATTAAATTCAATAGTAAGTGTACCACTATTAACATCAATCTTCGTCTTAGCAGTTTTCATAAACGGTCTCCCAAGTAATAACGAAGTTATTGAACCATTTTCTCCATTCTGCATATCCACAATATAGAAATCAACCTGAAAGATTAACTCATTCACTCAAACTAACACGTCCTCTACGAATCCCTTAGGATATATATTGTACTTGTTTGCTAATTGATTGGTAATACTTGTCTCTTTAAAGGTCCAAGATTCAAAGAATCATAAATATCTGCTGACATAACACTTATGGAAGCTCCCAAATCAAGCAAAGCACGCTCAAAGCTCTTGGTACCAATGTTAGTGGGCACTGTGAAACCACCAAGATCTTTAAACTTTGTATACATCTTCTCCATTAACATAGATGACGCACTTTTTCCCACCTGAGTAATCTCATTAGCAATCAACCTATCCTTCATTGTACATAGATCCTTCAGAACCTTGGGGCATCTAGGTACCGTTCTGATGGCCTCAATAAATGGGATGTTGATTTAGATTTTGTTGAAAATATCCATGATCTATTTGTTTTGAGTTTGCTTCTTTGTCTTAGCAAAACGAATAGGGAAAGGAGGTGGTATGGTAAAAGTGGGAACCGTGTCCTTAGGTTGGCCGGTTGATGTTGTGTTTTCCTTTGGTACGGTTTCCACCTCTACTTCCTTTTCGATGTCACCACTAACCTCTTCTCGCTGATTTAAATCTTCTACTTTCCTTCCACTCCTTAAATTTACTGCATTAACATGCTCTCTTGGGTTCACGAAAGGTTGTGATGGAAGTTTCCCCGAAGTTTGTGATTTCATGTGATTCAATACTCTAGCTAGTTTTCCCATCTGAATCCGTGAATCCTTGATGGACGTTTCATGTTTCTGGTGGTTTTGCACTATTGTTTCCTTGAAGTTTGTGATTTCATAAGTGACACCCCGCATGCTTTGCATCATAGCGTTAAACTTTTTATTAATGGATGTGAGCCTTGCTCCTTAGCTTGTTGTGGTTGCTGAAAAACATTATGTCTCCCATAAGCTGGCATATGAGTTGCAGCTTACTTGTTTGCATAGCTAAAATTTGGATGATCTCTCTAACCAGGATTGTAAGTGTCCGATTAGGGATCATACGTTGGCCTCTGATAAGGGAAAACAATATTTACCTCAGCCTCCTCTTTGTACGAAGGAACAACAACATAAATTATACGTTGTACCATATTTTTCACACTACCCATCCGTTGCTCTATATGTGAGAAATCTCCCACCTTATTGACTCTTCTGATACTTGAGTCGTTTCTTGTGTAAAGGTCATGAGCATTTGATGTGGTTTTATAGAGTGGTAAAAAGAGGTTCGTTACTCGAACTTGTAAAGGTAATGATTTTAGAAAATAATGATTTAAATTAATTCTAGAAAATTCCAGGAGTAAGAAAAAGACTAAATAACCTAAGGATGATTTTTAAATAATTTTAAAAGGACCAGGAATCAGGAATCAGGTAAATCTAACAACCTATGTGATTAATCAGATAATTCTTTTTAAGTTAATTGAAGCACAAATAATTGCCAAAATTGGTTTTGTTATGCTAACAAACAGAGGTAAATCACAAGCATGGACTATCAAAATTAATTAACTAAGCATAATCCATCAAGCAAAAGCACAACTGTTGAAAGAAAACCGTTTTTACTATTCAAAACTATGCAATTCTAATAATAAAAGAATTATAAATAATTATTAGAAAATATTTAAATCACATAAAATTGAGAAAATTACCTTATCCATCATCCCAGTAATTAGACTTAGCCCATGGTGAAGAAAACTTGCTCAAAAGTTGATTTCATTGCTCAAAATATCAATTACAAAGGTGAATAACGCTGTAACAGCTGATTTGATACGCTTATATGCGTTACAGGAGAGGGTTCAGCTGTTACAGAAGAGTTTTAAGCAACAAATGGTTTGAAGCAATAGACAACAGGAAAATTCAAATCAGCAACAGTTATAAATGTTACTGAGTCTTCTTCTCCGGCAGTGATGGATGAAGAACAGTCGGCCGGTGCAGTAGCAGTTGACCGGACGTCGACGGAGCTTCACCGGAAATTTCTAAATTCTTCTCTAGGCTTTCGTCTTTGATTTTCTTGGCTTCTCTTGGTTTATATAGGTAGTAGAAACCCTAGAGAGAGTTCTAAACCTAATAGAACTCTCTAGAACTGCCCACAAATCCCAATCTTAATCGAATCATGATTCCGGCCAAATACATGATTTTCAAGCTGATTTCACGGGATATTTTGTTGTTTATAACTTGCATGAGATAACTAATTAGTGTTTGGAACAATCTGGAAGCAACAGAACCTTGTTTTCTCACGTGAATTTGAGTTGCCAATCTGGACAGTTGATTCCCGATGAGTCAACTCGGTGACTCGGCCCGATCCAGCTCGCTGGGTTGACTCGCCTGGTTGACCCGCTGGGTTGACCCGATCCAGCTCAGCCCAATCCAAGGGTGCCCCAATCCAAAATGTGGGTGCCTTGATCCATTTTCCCGGGTGCTTTGAACACTTTTTGAGCTAATTTTTCCACAAATCTTTATTCTTCTAATGTACCTACAAAAGCATAAAAAACACGTAATAGACACAAAATCGAATACTAACTCACTAGAAATTAAGGTGCAATTTAGACACTAAAAGGTGTCTATCAGCATTCGATGCCATACTCTCAATCAAACTATTTTCCTACGAGATCGTCTTTTCAGTCAGTGAACCACTCGTGGCTGCATCAATCAAATTCCTATGTTCTGGAAGTAATCTATCATAAAAGTATTGAATAATGAGATTTGAGGATATGTTGTGGTGTGGGAAGGTTACGAATAATCTCTTGTACCTTTACCGGTATTCATAAAAAGACTCCCCAGTAATCTCTAAAATGCTACTAATCCCTTTATGAACAATGGTCGCCTTAGAAGCAGGAAAATACTTCTCTAGAAATACTTCTCTCACTAATAAGATTTTATAAAATTGACACTCAAAAGACGTTATGGTTCTCATGTGTGCAGGCGGAGTAAAGATAGAATCCTACACACGTTGAATTGTGGGAAGGAAAGGTAACCTTCCGAACTATATGAAAATGTTATCACATAGAAACGTGGGACGAAAAAGAACCCTCTTTTTTTTTCTCTGATGACCTCTAAAAAAGGAAATCAACCACTATGTAAGGATGGGAACGTTTACTTACCTTTTCATCCGGTCTACAATCAGCACCACTCTCACAGCATCCAACAGAAACCTTTTCAATCTTCGGTCTTCAACTGTTGATGATGAACTCTTGAACTTCATGGAACTTTGACAATTGTAACTCTTTTCCTCAAATTCTTGTTGCTTGAAACTTATTACAGATTTCTTCTTCCCCAAGGCCTTATTGAATGAATACAAAAGGAAATATACACTAAAATGATAATCATTATTCTTCTTCTCATTTTTTATACAAAAGGAAATATACATTAAACTTATTCTTCCTTATTTTATATATATATATATATATATATTTTGAACAACGTGAACTCAAAATAAAATACAAACTGAAACTAAAATAAATAATGAAACTACTATGGTCGTGGGATAAGGACTTTACCACTTGATTCTTCACAACTTGTATTGTCTCGATATCATGAACTTCACTAACTCTCAAATTTTGATTTCTTTTACTCTTGTACATAAGTCTTCAACATGTATATATAATTCTGCTCATTGTATTACTGGTTTACTTGAATATGAATTTTTCTCTTTCTTGTACTGTTGCTTGTAAACCTTGAACGTATTCAACTTTCCTTTAAATTTTTGATGCTCCGCTTGTTGATAATAATAAGTTTCTATGGACCTGTTGTTGTCGAGAGAATGGTGCCAACTGCAAACAAGACTACAAGATAGAGTTAGTAATTCTGATGACACCCTCATGATTGATAGAAATAGCACTCAAGAGATCAAAAATTAGTGCTGAAATTGGTGCGAAGTTGGGTATAACATCATTCTACCCGGAGTTTGCGTAGATAAAAAAAACTCTAAACGGACAATTTAGACAGGTACAAAGAATTGCAGGTTTGGTGCCTCTCTACCGGCGGTTTAAGTCTCTTTTTGTCAGCTCTAGCCTCTCAAATGAGAACTCCGAATGTCGTTCTCTATTACTTCTAAGTTCAATTATTTCGGTAAGAACTCCGTATGTAGACGTAGCTAGAAGTATACTAAGCGACTCTAAAATGTCTAAAAGTTTGAGGTTTTCATGCAAATATGTACAAAAAGTTTAAAATTTCTACCTACAAAGTGAATACTAAAAACTCTAAATGCTTAACACTCCCCCACACTTAAACTTTATATTGTCCTCAATATAAATTGACTCGTCCAATGTAGAATTAAAGGTAGGAAATCCTAATATGATATGAAAAACTAAAAATTAAAAGCAAAATATAGAAATTTGAAACCAATGGGTTGCCTCCCATTCAACACTTAGTTTAACGTCCTCAGCCTGACTCTCTGGTCGCCCATAGACCAACAATCTGAGAATTTTGGGATCCACCCATAGAACAATCTGCATTGCAAATAATAATTTCACATTAATATTAATATAAGAAGAGAATACTGAAGTTATTGCTCGATAGAAGTTTCCCCCAAACTTAGTCCTTTCTACACTCAAAAGTGGATAGAAAACATAGAGTTCGGGAACTTTTATAGATTCCTCTTTGTTAACCTGCATAGAGTGAGAATCAAATATTTCCAATGACGGATATTTAGAAGCAAAGTCATTCAACAAAACTTCCTAAGCACATACATTCAAGCCTAGGCAAGGTAAAGGAAAAGGATCAATATTCAAAGGTTTAGTCAAACCTTCCAAATTCTCTTGTATTACGAGATCCTCGTCTTTCTTAAAAATTTCTAATTATTTACTTACCTCTTGTGTACCGTGTTCCTCTATCAAACTCTCAAACCGTTCTTCAATAGTATCCGCTTCGAAAATCTCGGCATCAACAATATCATCATAATCTTTGCCAAGTTCAATTGGGTCTTCCACGATATACTCAATTCGGTTTCATTCTCATATATGGCATACTCCTCTTCATCTTCATGTTGATCCCAGAAAGATTCTATTGTGCACCTTTTGGGAATGTCACTATATTGGTTCAAATGATGCACTTTCATACTCATCGTCCTTTTCATAGCTAACATAATTTTGGTCATTGATGAAGTTAGTGTGTCCAATCTCTACATCATCATTTTCAACACTTTTTACTTCAAGATCATATATTGTTGCGGAATCAAATCTAGCTGCAAGGAATTTTTTTAAAACAATTGTCTCATTATACCAAGGCTTCACCTTTTGGATAAGTGAATAATCATTATTATGATCCGGAGTTGGTATAACTTCATAATTGTTTCCAAGACTTTCCGAAGGTTGCTCCTCTTCATATGTGTCATACTCCCTTCGGATGTCTTCCATATTCCGTTGAAATTCTTCGCATGAATCTTGTATGCTTTAAGTGGCCTAATTGATGATTTCTTCCAATTGTTGCATTTTATCCAATGTAGTATAAGAAACATTAAAAAAAGCACAAGTATCCTCCCCTCCTTGTAATTGTTCACTTACATACCCGCCATAAGAAGGTTGGAATGTATGAGAATATTCAAAAGGGTACATAGAATATTTATCATTACCAAAGGTTTGGTTGTGATTATACTCCCCATAGGGTTGGAAGTTGTCATAGCTTTGAGGTTGAAGACAGAATTGATTACCATTATAAGCTCAATATTGTGTACCATACATGGAATACCAGTACTTGAAACAAGATTCTCAAAACTAGGTTAAAATAAACAAATAAAAAAAAATAAAAAAAATAAAAAAAACAAATAACAATCCGCTATGCTTCCCCGGCAGCGGCGCCAAAATTTAGTCTGTTGTCAGCCAAGCAAAATTATTTTCAAGTGCCCTACTTCACAAGTATGGATTAGAATATATAGCAGTAAGAAAAAGTTCGTTCTCCAGGGAGATATGGGTTGTCATGTTATTTTGATTACTTATGTAAATAGGGGCGTTTTGTTCTTCAAAGTAATTTAAACTGATAGTATTTAAGAAAATTTTATAAGAGAAGACTGGTTAAGGAATTCACCGTCCATCATTACACATGTCATGCAATCAAACATCAATTTCATCATTCACTCTCTCATGCTCATGACTTTAGGTTACATCCTTAACCAATATGAAAGGTTTATTTCATCACGGATTTCTCAAAATCCATGGAAAATTTATAAGAAAACAAGTAAAGCAAACCCTAGAAATCGTGATGTTCAATCGCAACTCCAAGCCCTAGCTTCTTGTTCCCCTTGTTGTTTTCAAGTCTAAAAAATGTCTTCTTAATGTATTGGGAGTCCCCTTATATAGTATCCACGAAATCTAAGTCTTAAAATCCTTCCGGGACCGTGTTTCCTCCTTTTAGAAGTCAAAAACGCGTAAAACATACCCCATAGGTTTTCCACAGTTGACATGGTTGATTTCCATGAACCGTTCCGACTCTAAGACCAAAATGACTCTAATTTTTTGTACCCAAACTTGCTCCAATCGGCATGGTTGGTTCCAAATGAAACGTGCCGACTTTAATGCTTAAAAATCCAAGTTTTTTGTATGAAAAAGTGCTCCAGTCGGCATAGTGGGAACCGTGCCGACTGAAATGTTGTAGACGACTTTTTCTTGCTTCATCTGTTTTGTCCATAACTTCTTCATCCGAACTCGGAATGACCTTATTATTTTTGCATCCACTTTGTATTCTCGTTCTCTTCAAGATGGTATTAAGAACTTGTAAATTTGAATGAGTTGAATTTGTCTTTGGCTCTTCTTCACTTGTAGAACTTGACTTCCTTGCTCATTTCGTGTTGTAAGGAACTTTTTTCTTATTCTTTGGTTAAGTATACTTCAAAACTCCTAAGAAACTCAAAAGAAAACAAAAGAAAAGCATAATGATATGAAAACTAACAAGAAAGCAATGAATTAGAGCATCAAAATAATGCAAATAATGCATCTATCAAATTTTCTTGTACTTCTAAATTTTTATTGTTGGGTTCATGAACTTTATGTCCTCAGAGCTCTTTGGATGCTTGTACTTTGGAGTGATTAGGAGTTCGAGTAGGTTATGTGGTTATACCTACTTAGGGGTTCAAAGGCTTTTTTCACATGCTAAGTGTAACCGTGATTCCTCCAAACGTTAGTTAGGATTTGGTTTTTACTATTAAGATTAGTTTTGTTTAATTTGCTCAAGGACTAGCCAAGTCTAATTGTGGGGGAATTTGATAGGTCTCTAAAACACCTTGATTATTATCAATTGGTTATGCTCTCTTTGTTTTTTTTTTTTTTTGCATTTTGTGTATATTACACTTGCTTTTAATTTTATAGGTATTTTTGAGTCATATCAACTAAAAGAATAAGAAGTTATCTAAAGCGGGAAAAAACATCATTTCATGTGCAAGTGTTATCAACACCAAGCAAAGATAAGGGACAACTATTTGTACTTAAGAAAGAATTACTGGAGCACCTGAGGTCATAACCACTTCCCTTAACCTTTAGGCCTGCCTCGTAAATTGTGGATAAAAACGATTTAAGGGTAAAAAAGGGAAAAATGATGGAGTAGACAGATGCTAATCAGAGTGATTCGTCTAAACCCTAAATATTCGTAATGTATAAGTGCTTTTAAGATTCGAGAGATCAATCTGTACAAAATTGGCCTAAATCAAGGAATGGTCGTTTAATCTTGCTTCAGTCACAAAGGAAGGAGAAGGGTTGATCTGTAGGGAGGGGAGCAGAGAAAGGTATTGAGATCGAAGATGAAAATCAGAAAGTCTGAGTTTTCTGAGGATGTTGTAAAATGATAGCTCTGTAATCATATATCCTTGCTCTCTTCTAAGAGTATTGTCTTGTTAGATGACTATCTTTTTTTCGATAGGCTGAAGAACCTATTTATAACAACAGAAGTTTACACGTTGATCTCGTAAGTGGTAACAATTGCAAAGAAGTGGAAGAGTTGAAACATGGTGATCGTGGTGAAAACCAATTTTATCATGCTAGTTGGACTTGACGGTTGTACAACCACTATTTTATTCATCTCTTCAACTGTCGACACGACTTATTTACTTTCTCATCGTGGGTGTATTGCTACACTGCACGTGTTGTAGAACGCCAGACCAAAACCTAGTGAATATCCCCCCATGTGAAATGATTGATGTCTTAAACATTATTAAGTCTATTTTATACACGTGTATTATTGGTCAATTGTTGACCTAGTTAGACTGTTAGTCTTAACACATTGATGGGTTCTAGCATGTTGACGCAAAACGTATTGTGTACGTGAAGGTAATCAGTGATACTTAATAGATCATGGACGTAAGAAGTCTAATTGATATTTATGTTGGTAATCGTGGTATATTATCGTATCAACTGAGACAACAAATGATATCCAAATGATCATATTGGGTTAATAAGCATAAGTCTGATGAGATTTCTGGATCGATTAGAGGCTTATAATGTTTGATATGACCAATTTTTCGTGTATGAGGATCAAGTCGAATCAGTCTTAAGCATATGAACATTAAGCGAATGATCATTAAGTGTATGATCCTTAAGCAGATGATCATTAAGTGTATGACCATTCAATTGTGTTAGAGTGGTCAGGTTATTTTAATTATTGGTAGCAGGAATAATTGAGGTAAAATAATAAAAACCTAATTATGATAGATGAAGGAAGTGATAGATGAAGGACGTGATATATGAAGACCGACTTGATAGGACCGACCAGGTAGCCTGAGCACGGATCGGTGGTCATGGTACCATTCTTCATTGCCTTGTGTGTTATATGGTTTCTATGATATTGTTTAGAAATAATATATAAAGTACAACTTTGATGTAAAGACTAAAGACCAAAATTTAGGAAGTATTTAAATAATAATATTTAATATATTAATATGGTAGTGGGACTATTCAATATAGCTCTGCAGAGCTTATGGTTTTGAAGCTAGAAGAAGACCAGGCTCTTGATAGAAAAAGCAAAGAGTTTGATAGGAAGAGGGAAACCATAAGTAAGGCTATAATGATATAAAATAATTAAGCTAGGAATAAGAAGGGGTGAGGACCGTCCATGGGATGGCCGCCCGTCCGGCTGGTGTCGGGCCCACTATTCCCTTATTTCTATCTCCCTCCTTTATAGTTCTTTAGTCTTATTTTCTTTAAAGCCTTATATCATTAAAGTCTTATATCATTAAAGACCTTATATGATTAAAGTCTTATATCATTAAAGACCTTATATGATTAAAGTCTTACGACTACTCATATGTTAATGAACGAAATCTTTTGTTGATTTTCGTCAGTATAAAATTTCAGACACAACGCTCTTTAGTAAAAGAGTTGTAGATTCTTCATAAAATATATGTTTTCGATGGTTAACCCCAATTCAGAAAGGATAAATCATCACGATCTCCCTTTGCAAAAGGATTTAGGTTTAAAGCTCGTTTTGGTAGTCAAACGAAGCAAACAACAACCTTTTAAGAATTTTTCTGATAGTTTTCAGCTCGTACTTCGTTTAGGTTTTATGCCATATCTCTCAGACCATTGCTCGGAATGGGATGCCCTTTTAGTACGTCGTAGTAGATATATAAGGGAACATTTGTTGTTTAGAACATTTTGCCCCATTCTCTACCCATTGGAACGTTTTTCTATGATGATCACGGTGATATGTTAGAAACTAGGCGTTGACCAATATTAGGGTTTTATTGTATTTCGACCAATGTTGGGATTTTAGTGCGACCAATATTGAAGCCTTAGATTTGAATTTGCATTCATGTGATGACATACATACACAGAGAGAGAGACAGGGATGAAAACATGCATTAAAATTCTTTGCAGAATTCTGAAGTTCAATAATTCTGAGACCCGGGTCAAAAATATAATCTTTTACTATTATAGCCCTGAAAAAACCCCACCATCTACACCCGTATCCAGGTAGTGGGTTCCTAAATCTATTTTTTATATAAACCTAACAAAAAATTAGGTCAAGAAGTTGTTTCCCTCTTCAACAACGACCAAAAAAGCAAATCTCCACTGCACCAAGGGTTAACGCCGACTAGCCACGAGGTCGATGGACCCTCACCAAGATTTCAGCAAGAATTTGAAGGAAAAGCGAGAAGAACATGAGTATTGTTGGTCGAGAGACAAGGAAGAAATAAGTACATAGATGTTTTTTTCTTGGAATTAGATTTGAAGGACAGTGGTAAAGTTTGTGTGGGTTTGGAATAGATTCGAAGATGATGCTGAATGGGTTTGTGCTGAATTCGGAAGATTCTAGGTTGAATAATTTTGAATACGAGAAATCAGAAAGAAATGGCATAAGCAGATTTGGGGTTGATTTATGTTGCCGAGAGGAACTAGAGGTGAAGAGACTTAGAAGTGGTCTATGGGTGTTTGGATTGTTTGGATTAGAAGTTGTTGTGAATTCTTTCATGGTTTTGAAGACGAGAAGATGGTATTGTTATTCCAGTTTAAAGGGGGAGATGGATTTGCGATGTGTTATTGCCAATTTAATATGTTGTCGTGTTTATTGAATTTTGTAGGAAATATGGCCTTGAATTGGCCACTCAAGACTATTTCCAAAGTGAATGGAAATTGGCTACTAAATAGTGAAGTTTAGTTGATGAAACAAGATATAAATGGATGGATAATATTTAAATTAAGAAGGATCAGTCGCACCTTATGGAACACACTCAATATAACCATTGGATCATTAAATAGCATAATCTAATGGTTTGGATTAAACCCTTATTTTGAATATGAATGGACGTCATCCTAGGGTCAGTAGCTTTGAATCCTAACAGTCACTTTGTCTCAACTGATTTGTAACCCAATTCTCATTTCCCATTTATAATACAGAAATAGAGAAACAGAAAACCTTTTAACTTCTTAACAATATTCATTTAATATATTTGTGAGTCTGTAAGAGAGTTTGTGCTACAAAATTTTGCGTTCGTTATTTGGTGTTAATCGAAGTGTTGCGAAGAACATCAAGGTATTGTTGAATGATGGAGACATATGCCATTTACATGTGACAACATTATATACAGGGTATCAAATGTCTTAAGTAAAGAGATTACTCGCCTCAATATACCAAATTGATCGTTTGTTTTTACCGATTTCTCTTTGTTAAGGTGCAGATTCTCCATCTCTACTTTTCTAATTTTGGTTGATAAATTTCAATTCTACAAAGTGTTTAGAATTGGTTTGGAGACAATTTGATTGTGTTTTTATTTTAGGTGTGCAAAATTGTGTTTGTAACTTTCTATATTGTTAGCATGAACATCTCATAAGATAGAACCAGAATCTTGAATTACTGTAGGGTTGTTCTAATTGGCCTGCATACAAAGTGTTTGTGTTAGTACCAATAAGAACTTAAATTACGGTTGAAACATTTTTGATTCAGTAATTTGCATGATAACATTAATAGTTATTAACCAAGATTGATATAAAATTCCAACAATCTTAAGACATTTGAACTTCAGTTTTTTATATAATCCTTGTTCACCACAATAGTGGTGTAGTTTTCTTTTCTTGTATTTGATCAGTGTTTAGTCAGTGCTTTGAGAAAGGGTAACTAATTAGCAGTTGTTTTAGTGTGTGAATATTTGTACACGTTAGAGCATCTCTCCGTAAACTATATTGACCTTTTTTTGTCAAGTAATTTTCATTTCCGGAGTTATAGTTTAGTGCTTTAACATTGAGTGATTACTATAAAGAGAATATAGTAACATTTAATTTAATTTTACTGTGTAATCTTGGCTATCTAATTCTTGAATATACACTACACAGTATGAGTGTACTTTGGTTAATTCAGCCATATCACATATTACACAGTTTGAAGTATAATATTAGTAAAAGATAACTCTTGGCTATATATACAAATTGGTAGAATATATATATATATATATATATATATATCCGAATTGTCGATTTTTTACTGTATAACGGGTATTCTAGCATTTAGAATTACAGAAGTGCAAGTTAGTACTTGTGGGTTCGTTTCAGAACAATGTTTAACGAAACGGGAAACAACTTGGAAAAAAGAACTTTTATGCCTAAAATAAATAAGGTTGCTTCTTCGACTTATCTTACGGAGTCTTGTAATATTTGGCATAAAAGATTGGGTCATGTTAAGTATGGTTCATTAAGACAATTAATGAGCATGAAATTGTTGCCTAAGTTCGACATAGATTCAACTAAAAAGTGTGAAGTTTGTGCTGAGTCTAAGTTTTCTAAACTTCCTTTTCATGCAGTTGAAAGGGAAACAAAACCATTAGATTTAATTCATACAGACTTGTGTGATTGTAAAATGGTGCAAACCAAAGGTGGTAAAAGGTACTTTGTCACTTTTATAGATGAAAGTACAAGGTACTGCCATGTTTACTTATTAAGAAGTAAAGATGAAGTTGTTGATAAATCCCAACTTTATAAGAATGATTTGAGAATCAACTAAATAGGAAGATAAAAATTCTGAAAAGCGACAGAGGCACCGAGTACAAGTCTATGCTGGATGAGATTTATGCAAAAGTTGGTATCATTCATCAAGTAACGCCTCCTTATTCGCCACAGTCTAACGGTATTGTTGAATGCAAGAATCGTACTTTAAAAGAGATGATAAATGCTCTTTTAATAAATTCTGGAGCACCCGACAACTTGTGGGGAGGAAGCTATACTTACAGCAAACTATGTCTTGAATAAACTACCCCACAAGAAAAAGTCTAAAACCCCATTGAATTATGGAAAGGTAGGAAACCTTCATATAAATTCATCAAAGTGTGGGGGTGCTTGGAAAAGGTAGCATTACCACTTCCTAAAAGGGT
This sequence comes from Papaver californicum, assembly GCA_023531435.1. Classification (NCBI taxonomy): domain Eukaryota; kingdom Viridiplantae; phylum Streptophyta; class Magnoliopsida; order Ranunculales; family Papaveraceae; genus Papaver; species Papaver californicum. The sequence continues at coordinate 3,778,372 of JAJJMC010027428.1, read as the reverse complement.
CAAGATAGGAACAAAAACAGTGGATTGTGTTTTTATAGGGTATGATGAGAATATAGTGCCTACCGATTCCTGGTTCATAGATCAATAATTGAAGATATACATCTAAACGTCGTTCTAGAATCAAGAGATGCAGTATTCTTTGAAAATGTGTTTCCATGGAAACCGGAAACTAACAAGCCTCTCAAAAGGAAAAATGTTAGTGAAGATGAAAATACAAGTGCTTCACAATCACCCGAACAACAAGAACAAGAAACTGTTGAAGAACCTCATAGAAGAAAAAGGGCTAGAATTGCTAAGTCTTATGGTGAAGATTTTGTAACTTGTATGTTAAAGGATGAACCTCAAACATTTAAACAAGATATGGATAAGCTAGAAGCTCCGTACTGGAAAGAAGCCACAAATAGTGAAGTCAGTTCCATCATGCAAAACCACACATGAGAGATAATGGATCTACCTCTAGGTTGTAAACCTTTAGGTAGTAAATGGGTTTTCAAATAAAAATTGAAAACTGATGGAACGATAGACAAGTATAAAGCAAGACTAGTTGTCAAGGGCTTTAGACAAAAAGAGGGTTTAGATTACTTCGACATATATTCTCCTCTTACGAGGATTACATCTATAAGATTTCTTATTATAATTGAGGCATTCTATAATGTGGATATACATCAAATGGATATTAAAAATGCTTTCTTAACTGGAGAATTAGATGAAGAAATCTATATGGAACAACCTGAAGGGTTTGTGGTACCTGGAAAGGAAAAGAAAGTTTGTAAATTGGTGAAATTGATTTACGGGTTAGAGCAAGCACCAAAACAGTGGCATATAAAGTTTGATAACACAGTATCATCAAATGGGTTTAAAATCAACGAGTCTGAAAAAATTATCTCAAGAACATTATCTTGATTTTGGAAAAGTTCAATAAGAATGATGACAAAGTGGTTAGTACGCTTTTAGATAGGACTGTCCGTCTGCTCAAAAATGAAGGACATGATGTTAATTAATTAGAGTACTCGCAAGTAATTGGTAGTCTAATGTATCTAATGAGGTTTACTAGACCAGACATAGCATGTTCAATGAGTAAATTGATTTGATTTGCAAGTAATCCTAATAATACTCACTGACAAGCCATAGTAAGAGTTTTGAGGTACTTGAGAAAGACAAAGGATTATGGGTTGCATTATACATCATATCCAGCGGTTCTGGAAGGATATATTAATGCTAACTGGAACTCATACTCAGATGATACTAAAGCAACAAGTGTTATGTATTTACTATGGGTGGGGATGATATCGTGGAAATCATCAAGACAAACGTTGATATCAAGATCAACAATGGAGGCTGAGTTTATCGCTTTAGATAAAACGGCAGAGGAAGAAGAATGGCTTCGAAATTTCCTAAAGGACATACCAATATGGCCCAAGCCAGTGCCTGCTATAACTATTAACTGTGAAAATACAACAGATATTGCAAAGGCACATAATAAGATGTACAATGGTAAGTCTAAACACATACGTCGAAGACATGGATCCGTTAAGCAATTAATTTCTCATGGAATTATATTTCTGGAGTGTATAAGGTCCAAGGATAACCTAGCGGATCTATTTACAAAAGGTTTACCTAGAGAGATAGTAATTGCATCATTGAGGGGAATGGGATTATTGCCTACAAATAAAGAGTAGTTTTACAGCAGAAACCCAACCTAGCGATTGGAGATCCCATGGTTATCTAGTTTCAAATGGGACAACCAAGTTGTAAATTTATACTCAATGGAAATACTATGAGAGATTACTTTCTTTCCCATTTCTATGATGATGTTGCCTGTCAAGTGAGAGGTTGAATTCATCTTAATGATTCTTATACCTTAGTTTAACTAAGAAAAGTATAATAGGATACTTTCAAATAGAAGATCACCTATATGAGTGAGAAGTATTCTATGATAACTATAAGGCTAAGTTACACTAGAGCACTCATGAAATTCCAGTATTGTTCAAGGAAAAAAAAGAACACAATCGAGAACCGAATTTGTAAAGAAATAAACTATGTGACGTCTATTGCATCGTTTTACACTATAAAGTTGATCTGTTCAAGACATCATGTTCACTGAGTAACTAGTAAACCTGGTAGATTTCACTATGGAAGATTCAAAGCCAAAAGCGATCTTTCCTGATGCAGTGATGTTCCGTGCACAACCCTCTAGTGTCTGCATTAGAATTTAGGAATAAAATTATCATTTGTATTTCTGTGATTCAATTTCATTCATGTGGGGGATTATAGGAAATATGGTCTTGAATTGGCTAAACAAAACTATTTCCAAAGTGAATGGAAATCGGGTACTAAATAATGAAGTTTAGTTGATGAAACAAAATAGAAATGGATGGATAATATTTAAATTAAGAAGGAATAGCCACACCTTATGGAGCAGACTAAACATAACCATTGGATAATTAAGTAACATATGTCTCCAGCATTCAAAAATACCTCGATGTTCTTCGTAACACTTCGATTAACACCGAACAACAAACGTAAAATTTTGTAGCACAAACTCTCTTACAGACTCAAAAATATATTCAATGAAAATTGTTAAGAAGTTAAAAGGTTTTTTGTTTCTCTATTTCTGTATTCTAAATGGGAAATGAGAATTGGGTTATAAATCAGTTGAAAATAAAGTGACAGTTAGGATTCAAAGGTCCTGACCCTAGGATGACGTCCATTCATATCCAAATTAAACATGGAATCATTAAGTAACATAATCTAATGGTTTGGATTAAACCCTTAATTTGAATATGAATGGACGTCATCCTAGGGTAGGGACCTTTAAATCCTAACTGTCACTTTGTTTCAACTGATTTATAACCCAATTCTCATTTCCCATTTAGAATACAGAAATAAAGAAACAGAAAACCTTTTAACTTCTTAGCAATTTTCATTTCATATATTTGTGAGTCTGTAAGAGAGTTTGTTCTACAAAATTTCGTGTTCGTTGTTCAGTATTAATCGAAGTGTTACAAAGAACATCGAGGTATTGTTGAATGCTGGATACATATGTCGTTTACCTCTAACAACATCATATATAGGGCATCAAATGTCTTAAGAAAAGAGATTACTCGCATCAATACACCCAATTGATAATTTATTTTTAATGATTTCTCTTTGTTAAGGTGCACATTCTCCATCTCTACTTTTCGAATTTTGGATGATAAGTTTCAATTTTACAAAGTGTTTAGAATTGGTTTGGAGACAGTTTGATTGTGTTTTTATTTTAGGTGTGCAAAACTGTGTTTGTATCTTTCTATATTGCTAACATGAACATCTCATAAGACTGTAGGGTTGTTCTAATTAGCCTGTATACAAAGTGTTTGTGTTAGTGCCAATAAGAACTTAAATTACGGTTGAAACGTTTTTGATTCAGTGATTTGCATGATAACATTAATAGTTATTAACCATGATTGATATAAAATTCTAACAAATTAAAATGGGTTTGATGTTGGATTGTGAATGAATGGGTTATGGGTGATGATGAATTGATTACAGGGAAGGAGGATCTTAAGAATCACCAATAAGTTCACATCTGAATCAGCAGTAAACTGCACATGATGTGTTTGCTAAAATGCTTAAGCGACTAGTTAAGCTCGAGATCTTCATGTTGAGACTAGTGCCTTCACCAAGGGTTTGCTGCTGCTCTAACCATGGTATATGAGTTGTGTTTAATGGTTTTAGGACATGATTTATAAACTAATAAGAATACGGAAATTTCGTAAGAGTTTGATTTGTATTTGGAAAAGGTTCAATCGAGAAGCCAGGACTGAAGACAAGCTATTGTTGTTGATCTTTATGGATGAATGAAGAGGACTGAGATGGAGTTAAGAGTTGATTAAGAAACTAGGGTATGTTCATTGGAACTCGTAGCAAGAACTTGAGATATAAAATGAGATACCAAGCTACATAAAGTATTCCATATCCCCTGAAGACTGCCGCATCTCCAACAGAAAAGATCTCTGCTCCTCTCCAAGTACACCTTGCACCTATAGTTTACATTTACATCACCACAATCACTCGTACACCTACTTGCATACCATCAACACCAAGCTTATAACAGTACACTATACCACTAGTTCGTCCATCGTTAGCACCTCGCCTATGCCATCATTCCATACAACCTGCAGCTGTTTTGGTTTTTTCTTCCTAATTTTAGATTTGTTTCTTTTTAATCATTATGAACTCCATTATCTAACTTGTGTCGATTAGGGCAAAATTCGAATCTTTGTGACTTGTTTTTGATAATTTATCCAAGTTAATCTTTTTTTCTCAATATCTTTTTATTTTTTGTTTTCTACCGATTTTATGACCATCGATTGTTTTCAAGTTGTTTAAGTGTACAACTGAATTTCCTATTTACAAGACTAAAGCTAGATTATTAAACCTTAATCCATAATATTTAAGATGATTTAATCATAAATAGCAAAACATCAATGTTGCAAAGGGATTTTGTGGATTTTGATGTATAGAAGACAACCCTAAGTTAACATGTCGAATTTACAAGCATACGGTTAGGATCGACCTGACTCAAGGAACATACCGGTAGGTTAAGTTACACTAGAGATCTTACTCAAAGTTCCTTAATTGGCTAGAAACAAGTAGAGAAATTATTTTACAAAATGACCCTGGAGTCTAATATATTATGAACTCATAACTTTTTTAGGGTTGTTAGTAAACATATCTTATATGATTAAATGGATTCAAGTTATTTAGGGGATAAAGATTCCTTAATCATTTTTATCCTCATTGTTTAGATTAATATTTTTTTTCATAATTTTGCATTACTTTTATTTTTAGAAATTTAATCGATAACTTTAGCCCAACTTTTCTTTAGGACTGAACCTGCTTATCCTTATACTACTAATTAGTATAAAGAGAAGTAAGAAATTTATTTTTGCGAGTTCGACACCTAGACCAGAGACCCCCGTGTAATAACAACGAATCAAGCTTTATTCTTCATAGTTAAAATTCTTCTAATTTAATAGACTTGACTTCTCTCAACCTAAATTCTCATGCCTCTATTTGGACTGTCGAGCAAGTTATTTGAAAAATATCGTAGGAAACAGCGAAAAAATCACATGCAAGAAACTTGCATGCATTAAACAAAAATAAATAAATATTCTAAGCCATTTCCAAAAACAGATACTTATTTCATCAAAATAATCTGTTTACACGTGTTACTTTGAAATTTATTTCTTGTAGGTTAATCGATTGAGGGGATATTATAAATAGCCAGAGATATGATTTTAACCAAGTTTCTTAATATCATTTAGCAAAGGTGCTTCATCTTCGCCTAATACCATATACCAAAAACCCGAAGAGAGCCACCGACAACTTAGATAATGAATTTGGCACAAAATAGATTTCAGCGAAAGAGCTCAAGGTTTTTTTTTTCCTCGGCAAAGATAAAGATTGACGAAAAAAAGTTCACAAAGTCACAAGGCATAAGCAAAGTGAACCACCAAAGTTATACAGGAATGACCCCAAGAAAAGCTCCTCGAGGAGCCATCTAACTTAAAACAACGAGCAAACAAAACCCAGAAAACACAGCACCCCCAAGTGATTAAGAAACAAAAAAAAATGACCCCTATTTAATTTTACATTAACCAAAGATACGTCATTAAAAGGTTATGTATTCTCACACCAGTAGTAAGCCTGCATCTTCACTTTCCCGATGATTTACGACACTTCAAATTTAACATGACTAGGTGTTTAGCCCGTGCGTTGCACGGGTCTTAGTAAGTAGTCTTTTGGAGTAGGTTATAACTCATATAGGTAGTACCGCCCAGGACCGTCTAAAATTTAGGAGAAATTTGTTATGTTTCCCTGTAGAAGAGCTATTCCCAACTAATATATTGGAAGTATCCGACTCGTGTTCGAAATTTTATTAGTGCATATCAATGTAGTCAATATCGATCATCTCGGCCGGTATACCGTCGATATTATCGGTTTCGGAGTGCAACCGAGACAAACCATGTAATATCGGCGGTACGATATATGGCCGGTAATCTCGGCCGAGATGGGCCGTACGGTTCGCACGATTTGGCTAGTATGGGGACAGTTTGGTAATTTTAGCTGAAGGAAACATCGATAGATTAGTAAATTCACAAAACAAACGAATAAAAGGCAATTCATTTTCTGAAAAAATCAAATGAAAAAATGCAGATTAATTTCATGAACCCTAAAATTGTTCTTCAGATGAAAGATTGATTTCAATGGAGTTCCTAAACTAGTATTGGTGTTCTTCTTCTCGATCTGATCTACAACGACCTTTTCTTCGAATTGTTGAGTTCTTCTTCTTCAAATTTCTTCTCAATATCATCTGCAAAAGGTTCATGTTTGATTATTACTCTCTTTTTTTGTCTTGATTTTGATTTTTCTGTATGATTGATTTGTAATTCTAGTATATGGAATGGATTATAGTTATCAATTTTTTTCTCTGTATGATTGATTTGCGATTCTAAAAAAAATAAAAATTGATGAGCCTTGCATGTCTGTTAAAAGGCGAATCTGAGCCTCCTTCTTTTTTCTCAATTTTTTTATATTAATTTGGGTTTCAATCAGTGTAGTCATTTGATTATTTTTGTTGTGTGCAATGGTTTTGTTGTCTCCCAATTTAATATTTCTTATACCCTTTTCACCTGTAAATTTTTTAGACATTCTCATAATGACCATAGTGTTTAACATCTAGGACTTGCTTGTTATACAGTATTACTCAAGCTTAAGCCAACAGAGCAACTGTGATGATTTTTGTTGAAATTGTTTCCTGATTTTAATGATCTGGTATTGTAAAAGTGTGATGCTTAGCATATATATTTTGTACACTGTCCTTGGTAATTTGATACATATATACCCAAGAAAATATTGTTGTTTTGTGATGGGGAAAAAAACAACTTCAGTTATGCAATTTAGTGATTGTAATTTGTTTGAACTACTGTTTACTGAAGTTGGTATTTTGAACTCTTTGAGAAAAAGGTCTTAATGTTTCTCTTATTGTTCTTGTGAGTTTCTTATTTTATTTCAAATTGAAAGGGGCTTTTCTTACTTTCCCATGTTTAAATAATATGATATAGTAATGTTTAACATCTAGGACTTGCTTGTTATACAATATTACTCAAGGATAATGGCAGATTCTGGTCTGAGGTTTTAATTTTTTTTGTTTCAATTTTGAATGTACTTTAGGTTGTGATTATGGATTCTTCTAATGCATCCAATTCAAGCACTACACCCTCTACATGTGGCTCATTGTTGCCTTCATCTTTTACACAAACCAAAGATACAAAAACTAAAGATACACCAACTAAATATATAGCATGTCAATGGGGTGAACGCATAGATCCAGAGCATCCAACCTGGATTACTTGTTTATTATGTTCGAAAGAACTCCATGGTGGTGGAATCACTAGGCTTAAGCAGCATATCTTACAAAGGTCAGGGAATGTTAAACCATGTGGTAGTGCGACAATTGATATTATAAACAAAATTAATCAGGAGGATTCTATAAAGAGGACCAGAAAAACTCATAGGGCTAATGTTGATTTATTGTATCAGCATATAAACTCAGATGAAGGATCTGATGTTGATATTGATGTTGAGGAGCAAGAAAAAGAAGGAAGTGGTAGTGTTAATCAACTAGTGGTACAAACTAAGAAGAGACAACGAATAGGCCAAAGTAATAGTATAGGTCCGATGGATTCATTCATGAAGAAAAATCACGAGAAAACTCAGCAGGCCACTCTTGAAAGAAAAAGTTCAGTGAAAGAGAAGTTACTAAAAACTGCATGGAAAAGTATTTCAGCTTGCATGACTGAGAATTTAATATCTTTTAATACCGTTCGTTGCCCAAGTTTCAAAGAAATGATCTATGCAATTGGCGAATATGGGAAAGGTATGCAGTTGGTCTATTTATAATTTGTATCTAAATATTGTTAGCTTAAAATGTTATACATTTAAATCTGATTAGATGTTAACTTATGTTTTTTATGTTTTTCTTTTGATGTTAGATATGCCTCTATCATCTTACCATCAGTTTCGTACAAATCTTTTCAAGAAACAATTAGATGAAATGAAGAAGTTTGTTGATACATTTAGGGTACATTGGAAGAGGTTTGGATGTTCTATTATGTCCGATGATTGGACGGATGGGAAAAAGTGACATCTTATTAAATTTTTGGTGAATTTTCTGAAAGGGTCAGTTTTCTTGAAGTCTGTAGATGCGTCAAACAGAACCAATGATGTTGATTACATACGTTAGCTTGTAATAGAGGTAATTAATGATGTTGGGAAAGAAAATATAGTTCAGTTCATTACCGATAATGGTTCCAACTTTAAAAATGCATGGAAAGATTTAATGATTGATTACCCAAATATATTTTGGACTCTTTGTGCTGCTCATTGCGTTCAGTTGATATTAGAAGAGCTTGGTTCAGTTGTGTTTTTGTGTAACCCACTTTTCCTTTTTTGAACCAATGTCACCTATCTATTCTGTCATCTTTTTACAAAATTTTAAAGGTTCATTGTTTGCATCTCTGATGTTAGAAGAAAAATGGAAGCATCATCTTATTGTACCTCTGCTGGTCTAAGGATTTTGTTTATTCCATGTTGTTCAATGACCTACACAATTAATCTTATCCTTTCGAGTTAATGTCTCATGATCTGGAGAGTTGAGAGAAGTTTCCGTGTAGAATCTTATTTCTTGGTCGACTATGGAAATGTCTCAAGTCTACTTCAAAGCAACTTTATATGTGATCGCATTCATAGTTCTCTGAATTGTTAGGACTCCTAGAAGAAAATTGCACATATATTTAGGACTCCTAGCAGCAGATCATACTGTTTACTGTCTGTTTTAGTTTTGTTTGCACAATACAACACTTCATACTGCTTACTGTCTTTCGTATTTCAGTTGAATTACTTATCTTTCGTATTTCAGTTGCACTCAAAGAAACGAAATCGCATAAAACAACAGAAATTGAATGATAATGTCCTTATCCAATATAACAAGAAATTGCAGCGTCGATACAAAGAAATCCAACAATATAACACTGATGGGAAAGCTCGTGATCCTATTTTTCAAGATGAACGTGATGAAAGTGACAAATGGTTGGAGCCACAAAATTTGGATGACTTGGATGTGGAAGGTGATAATGTAACTTTGGATGATTTGCAGGAGATGTTTGCTGAAGTAAGTGGGTCAGTTCGTAGTTCTCAATGTAAGTGTAATTATCCAACTGACACTGACCTTGATAGATATGATACTAATCAATTGATGTTGGACACTGATAGAGGACTACTTGGTGATGACTAGGATGGACTTAATACATATGATGATATCTATAGTGAGTCTAATAATCTTGATTAGAATTGCAATATCGCATTTTAGACGGTTAAATGTGAAGTTGTTCTTGTTTCTCTTATGTTTCCAGTTTGAACTTTGTATGGATCTAAATATTTTGGATGAGTACTAGTTTTCTTTCCAAAATTTGTGAAAAAACGTTTGATATAACGTGTTAAAATATATATATAGTTATAAAATGTCAATTAATATTTTTTTTATAAAATTATAGGTATAAAATGTGTGGACCGATATTTCACCGATATTTGGAACCGAGATCTCCCTGATACAAAGGTGTACTAGTGTATCGCTCTCGACCGGTACAAACCGAAATCCTATATTGACTACATTGGTGCAGATAAGCAAGAATTCATACAATATTGAGAAAGGAAGTGCAAACCATTTTTTAGATGTGCAGGAATACTGTTTTTCCCGAATTAATTGTAAGAATAATACTGATAGACACATTTTTGTGTCTGAATTGTGCTCGATTATCTATTTTGATAGTGTTTGATTTTGTACTTATTATGGGTTTTTATGTCTTTGTAGGTATTTTCGAGAAACAAATATTTATGGAAAAATCGGCTCAAAAAATGATAAAGGCACCCAGACAGTTGTTAAAGGCACCCTCCCTTTTTATTTCAAGTCCGAATTTGGCGGGAATACATGTTTCACACGTGAATAAATTCTGATTTGTTTCGGGTCCTATTTTCATGGGATTTAAAGGGTTGTTTGAGTTGGATATGTGAAGAATTAATCAACCTAGGTCTACACACATCATTTACAAGAGATTCACGCCGGAAAAATGGGTGAAAAATCAAATTTGGAGCCGGAAAAATAAACCTCCTCTGTTTGGGATTTTCACGGGATTTAATGTTTGATTTGGATTTGTTTTGGAGTCCTTATCGGTTCGCAAGAGTTATTAGGGTTTACTAACCCTATATAAAGCAAAGAGAAACGATAAACAAAGGAGGCAGAGCCACCGAAAAAAATCAGGAAGAAAAATAGTTCCTGCTGCTGCGAAGAAGAAGAGGAAGAAGATAAGGCATTGAAGAACTGTCGCTAGTTTTGTCGCTGACGCAGCTGCTGAAGCAATCTTATATCACCAGCGCCTGGAGTCCGTCTTTCTTTCCTGTTCCCTTTTCCTTCTTCTGTAACGCAGAGAACACTTCTCTGTAACGCTTATAAGCGTCTCTGTTCTTCTGTGTACTCATTTTTCACTATTGTAAGCACCTTTTGAGCAATGAAAGTCTATTTTGAGTGTGTTTCCATTACAATGAGCTAATCACCATCACTGGGGTGACGGAGGAAGCCTTTCATCCAATAATTGTGGTAACTTCTATTTTAATTATATTTATTCTACAATTCTTTTATTATTAATTGTTTGAATTAAAATTGAAAAAATGGTTTTTCTCAAATAATTGTGTTTTCTTCTGATGGGTCATACTTAGTTTTTAAACTCTTGATGTCTCATGCTCTTGATTAACAATTATTCTTTCAAAAACCTATCCTTGGCATATTTAGATTAAATTGAATATAAGAATTGTTAGATGTTATCACTGAAGTATTGGTTAATGGTGGAATCTTAAGCCCTACTTTTTCTTCATCCATTTTAAAATCAAATTGTTTTAATTCTCTTTATTTTCTGTTATTAAAAATTAGGTCTAGAAATTAAATCTTCACAAGTCCGAGAATCGAACCTATTTTACCACTATTAAAAACTACATCAAATACCGATATATATCATATAGGGAGTTGTTACTTCACGTTACTCTACTTCTTTTTGCTCCTTATTTTGTTGGTTTTTTTTAACAGTTTGCGCCTTTTTTTTTTCAATTACTTACAGAAGTATTCCCATCCATTAGAAAACTAACTCTACTATTTTATGCTTGTTGGATGGAAAAATTGTCATTGTGTAACTTTAATAGTGTGTTTTAATTTGCTTTTTTTCTAAATTGTTTGTTTTTTATCCATGAATTACAACTTGCAATTGAATTTCCTTATCTATTTTGTAACTTATTAATAAGAAAAGGATCTTTTTCCTTTATTTTCTTTTTTTTTGGCTATAACTAACATTCTGTTAGAATCAGAGTGAGAACGTGTCTGCTGGGCTCTGCTTCACCAACCCGGCATACCTCCATATTTTTTGAATATGTATGTGTAGATGCTGAAATTTTGACAAGGGTCAGAATTTTAAAATCGTCCTTCTGCCTAGTTTCACGAACATAGAAATATCCGCACATACTTGTGCGCATACTTCTGACTTCACATCAAAATACAAAATATTGTATTTCTACTTATATTCCGCAGGCAAATTGAGGATACAGTCTCTACAAAAGGCTATAGGCATTCTATGCTAACAATGTAGTCTATAATCTCTACAAAATAAGTCTCAAGCTCCTAGATGGTTTTCACACTAGTCTAGAGCAACTTGAGTCTTCTCTAAGCAACAACAAGCATTCTAAAATGTCCTTGCAACCTCCTAAATACTCATAATATTCATGCAATATCGAGGTAGTCTCAAGTCGCATAAATTCCACGACTGAATTCCTTGAACTTGCCTCGAATGCGCATCAATGTTTCAGTAACATCCATCAAACTCGGGAATAGCTAGTGCTTAAACCCCAAAAGTACATTCTAGCTTCACGCTTCATTCGCAATGAATGCTCCTCAAATTGCTCTTCTGAGCTCAAATATGCTACTTGAGCACTCTGCTTAAAGATAAGCCACAAATTATGCGCCACTCCTCTCGGATGCGCCATAATCAAGAAGCAATGCCATAAAAGACGCATTGAATCTCTAAAAAAGGCTAACCCTAGAATGTTCTCCTATCAGCGCCAAGTTAGCACTAGCTATTTGGCTTAGCACCACATTGGCACTAGTTAGCCAAAATAGCGTTAACTTTCCTGGCGCTAACTCTAGCACATGAGAAGCGCCAACCAACCTAACATGGTCTTAGATAGCACATCTTGGACTAATAAGGCCTTAGCTAGCGCTTTACTACCTTGGCACCTTAATCTTAGCACTAAAAGTGCTAACCCTAACCTTGGCGCTAAAGGAGCCAACTCCTCTCGTCCAAGTACCAAGTCTGATGCGTCCCCGAGTAACAGTCATGATTTCAGCGGCACCCTTGACTTTCCTTGGCTCCCTTGACTTTCCAATGCGTCCTAGCTCTTTGGCGCCCCTTGAATTTCCAGCAGCGACCTAGCTCCTTAGCGTCTTGGCTCCTAGCGTGTCTCTAGCTTACATCTCAGCGTATTCCCGAGTAACGGCAAGCCCAGCGCGTCCCATAGTGGCCAATACGCCCCTAGCTTCTCTAGCACGTCCAAGGCAAATGCGTCACCATCCAAGTTTAGCGTGTCTCAAAGGCCAATGGATCTCCAAGGTGTAGATGGTGAGTTTTTGACAAGGGCTATAATTGAATTGCCCTTTGTTAAGAAAAAAAAAAACAAATATGTGCAGATTTATGCGCATATGCTTAATATAGAATATTGTGTCTTATTATATTCTGCAAGCGAATTAAGAACACAGATTCTCTCTAAATATTTTAAACTAGCCTTGTAGCCTCCTCAATATTCGTAATATTCACGCCATATTGAACTAGTCACAAGTCGCATAAATTCCACGGCTGAATTCCTTGAACTTGCCTCGAATGCGCATTGATGTTCTAGCAATGTCCATTAAACTCGGGAATAGCTAATGCTCAAACCCTAAAATACATCATAGCTTAACGCTTCTTTCGTAACGAATGTTCTTCAAATTGCTCTTCCGAGCTTAATATGCTACTTTAGCACTTTGATTAAATATTAGCCATAAATAATGTGCCACTCTGATAGGATTTCGGAATACCTATATAAAATAAACCGCAATCGCACGTTGTCTACAATGCAGACAACGACAAGTACGGGTTGAACCCACAGGGAGCGGGGACAATACTGCAATTAATATCTCAATTAAACTAATCAGAAATAATATTTTGGGATTTTTAGAATTATGAATAAAATACTAAAACAAACTAAACTAATAAAATAAATCAAATGGGAGAAACAGTAACCAGGGATTTCAGTATCCACCACTATTTCTATTTAATTACTGAAGTGAAACATAACTCTTGAATATTCATCTATTATTCGTTCTATCGACATCACCTGTTATATGTATTAGAGTCGCAAATATCACTGGGACACCCTAAGCATGGCGCATCAAAAGATCTATGTCTCATGCATACACCATCAAATTGCGTTAGCGAGAAAATAATATGAAACTAATTATAGGTTCACAAATAATATCTGGCTCTTCTAAGCATACCCCATCTAAGGATTTAACCCAAGCATGAAATATCAAATAAGTAGACAAACATATTGATATCCTATTAATTATGTGCAAAGGTTACTGTATTGTACAAAATCGGTGAAGAAACAACTAATTTATCATTAAATCAATAAATTAAAATCATGGAATTAATCTATTCAAATCATAATAGTCTGTATCAAATAATTCGATTTAATTGATCTAAAACTTTAAGTGGTTTCAACATAAACCCAAGCTACAAAATTAGTGAGACATGGAGTTGGGTTTCTCAAAACCCATAAAAATAATTAAGAAGAGTAGAAAGCGAGAAAATTAAACCCAAAATCTGGCGTTGGCTTTTCTTCTCCTGTTTATTTTCTCTCCCCTTTTCCTGCGTCAGACCTTCTCTGCACCTCAAATCCAATCTTTGCACCCTAAGTCTTCTTTCTCTGGCTTACTCTTTCTCTCACCTGATGTTTTCTTCCGCCTACACCTCCAATCCAGAATAACCTCTTACTCCACCGTACCATCCACCAACCCCCTGATTAAAACCTCTCAGAAAAACTAAAAAGAAATCTCAAAAGAAAGACTCCCTACTCACGTCACTTTCTTTTTCTTTTTATACTGACGCCCCCACATGCTACGCCTACTTCTCTCTTAACCCTAGGTCTGCTCCCCCTACGTGTTGTACTTCTCTCTTAACTCTTATTTTCCGTTTCAGACAAACTTTTGTCCCTCAATGAAAGTCCACCCTACCAAACCGTACACCCCACTCTAATCAATCCTACCTTTCTTCACGTGTACAAACTCTCTTCCTTTTTATCCTCTCTTTTCTCTACTTTTCTTTTCTTTTTTAATCTCAACCCTACTTCCCCCAAAAAGAAAACCAAACCAACCACTTTTCTTTTTCAACCTACTCTATAGGTATAGCTTCTCACCGTACCGCCTGACTCCCATCTCTCCTGACGCAGCTAAGTATGACATCTACAGCCAAGTTGGCTTGGACGTAATGTCTGTCGAGTGTGAATAACATCACTCCCTTTTTGCTTGCGTCTCTAGAAGATCTGAAATAGCTCTTGTCTGGAATCTGACACCGTAATACCGAGTATTGTGCATTTAGCTTATAACTTCGAATTTTATGCGAACCACCTATAAAGACATAAAAATAGTAACATTAATACAAAAATGAGTACTAACAAATATAAATTGAGTGGTAAAAATATATAAATTAAGTGAACCATCAAGAAACAATCAAGAAACAATCAAGAAACAATGCCATAAAAATGCATTGAACCTCTCAGCTAGGTGAACCATATCATTTTCTCTTATTAGCGCCAAGTTAGCACTAGTTATTCGACTTAGCACCACATTGGCACCAACTAGCCACATTAGCGCTAAAAGCGCTAACTTTCCTGACGCTAAATCCTAGCACTCGAGAAGTGCTAACTAACCTAAAATGGCCTTATCTAGCACAAATTGGCCTAATAAGGCCTTGGATAATGTAGTATCACCTTGGCACCTCAACCCTAGCACTAAAAGTGCTAACCCTAATTATAGCGCCAAAAGCGCTAACTCTCCAAGCTTAGCTTCCAAGACCGACGCGTCCCTAGTGGCCAATCGCACCCTAAAGCCTATGCGCCTCCAAGGTTGCGTCGCCCCTAGCTCTTTCGCACCCCCTGGCCTTTCCTTGACGCCCTTGAGCTCCTCAGCGTCACTACCAATCCCTAGCGCGTCCCTAGTTGGCTTTAGAGTATCTCTAGCTAGCATCGGCGCCATGGCCTCTTATGTGATTCCCCGAGCCTCCTTGGCATCCTAGATCCTCAGTTTCCAAGGCCTATGCATCCCTGGCGTCCAGCCTAACTCATATCTAGCAAGCTTGGCACGTCACCTAGCTTCTATGCGCCTTTACCTATCTTGAGCACGTCCCTAACCTGGCTTATACGCCTTAGCTCAAGCACGCCCCTAGCGGCCTAGTGCTTCTCTAGCTCTCCATGGCCAATACGCCCTCATGCCTAGCGCAATCATGTTTAGCCACAAGCGCATTAAGCACTAGCACTCTAGTGCTAACTATATTTGACTCAATTGAAGTGCTAACTTCGAGCCTTCTTGACACTAGCTTCCTAGCCTTAGAACAATTGATATTTACCAGAAACCATGAATATTGGTGTCACTCCTGAAATGTTAGCACATTAGCCTTTTATATTAAAATATCTAACACATTCTTATTTGCGCTAAGTAGCTAGTGTTAGCTTTGCTAGCTACTTTCCTCAGAAATACGCCTTTCTTCTCAATATAAGCCCTACATTGAGTCTTATACGAATTCTAATAGGTCTCATTGCTTAAGGATCCCTCTACGACATTTGGCCTCAAATACAGAATATGTCATGTTACTTTCAAGCAATTACATGACCACAAAACCTCCAAGACTCGATACTAATCAGTCTGACTATCAATCCAATGAGTCGCATAACTTGTCTCACTGAATTAGCAAGTCATTTGACTTGACTTGACTTAATCAAAAACATAATAGCTTATGACTCCACTTTTTCCGTGAGATATCAAATACAATATGGGGGGATTCTCATTGGGGTATTGGTCTGGAGGTCTATAGAAATTGTGGGTGGTGACACTACCTCCACGAACAAGAAGGTGACAAGAAGTGGGGGGTTACAGAGCATTTGAGAGGATAAAAAGTAGTGGTAAGACAGGCCTTCACTACTTTCTGGGCACCACCCTACTATAATCTCCATAATCATCACTTCTCCACCTCTCCATAACTTCCACGACTTACGAGAAATCAGTGTGTCTCCTCTAAACTATAAATAGATGATTCTCATCTATTCGAAACAAGAACATACAAGATACTCAGTCTGAAGAAACAAAACCTACATAATTAGTGATTCCTCTTAAATCCATTTTCTTCTTCATACATTATCACACTGATATTCTCTCAATCTTCTTTGTTTCCCTCCCTTCAGACCTACCTAAATCTTTTCCATCTTTGTAATTGAAATAGGATGTGAACGGCCATTTCTTCGCTTGGGCTCGTCTGGTTCGATTTTGATCTCTCGAACCTACCTAAAACACAAGGCCAATGCGTCTCCAAGGCCAATACGCCCATATCTTCTCCAACGTGTCCCTAGCTTGGCCCTGCTAGCATCTGCATCTCATCTCTTCAGTGTCTCTAGCCTAGCACGCCGATGGCCAATGCGCCCTTGGCTTAGCTTTGAATTTATACTTAGCGACTTAGATACAAATGCATTAACGCTAACGCCCTAGTGCTAACTATATTATTGAAGTGCTAACTTCAAACCTCTTTGACATTAGATTCCTATCCTTAGTATAATTGATATTTACTAGAGGTCGTGTATATTGGTCTTACTCCTGAGACGTTAACATGTTAGCCTTTTATATTTAAAAAGCTAGCACATTCTTATTTGCGCTAAGTGGCTAGTACTATCTTCGCTAGCTACTTTCCTCAGAAATACGCCTTTCTTCTCAATATGAGTCCAACATTAAATCTTATATGAATTCTAATAGGTTTCCTTTCCTAAGAATCCCTTTACAACATTTGGCCTCAAATGCCTCTCAGACTTGCGATAAGTCACTTATGATATAATACTTATCCATTTAATATTCCATGTTACTTTCAACCAAGTACATGACTACTAAACTTCCTAGACTCGATATTAATCTGTCTGGTTACCAATCCACTGAGACGCACAACTTGCCTCACTGACTTAGCAAGTCATTTGACTTGACTTGACTTAATCAAAATAATAGTGGCTTATGACTCCACTATTTTCACGAGATATCAAATACAACACATGGGGGGATTCTCATTGGGGTATTGGTATGGCGGTCTACGACAATCGTGGGTGGTGACACCACCTCCACGAATAAGAAGGTAATAAGTAATGGGCGGTTACAGAGCAATTGAGAGGATGAGAAGTAGTGGTGAGACATTTCTTACCTACTTTTAGGGCACCACCCCACTATAATCTCCACAATCATCATTTCTCCACCTCTCCATAACTTCCACAACTTATGAGAAATTAGTGTGTCTCCTTTGAACTCTAAATAGATTATTCCCATCTATTCGAAACAAGACAGAAAATACCAGACAACAAGTCAGGAGAAACTAAACATACAAAAGTAGTGATTTATCTCAGAGATAATCCTTTCTTATTCATACACTACCTATCACACTGATATTTCTCAACCTTCTTTGCTTCCCTCCCCTAAGACCTACCTCAATCTTCTCCATCTTTATGATTGTTGCAGGATGTGAATGACCATTTCTTGGTTTAGGCTCGTCCTGTTCGATTTTGATCTCTCGAACCTACTTGAAAGTACAATTTTACCGTACAATTTTTTCACCCTAAAACAATTGGCAACCACAGCGAGAGATCAACCTATCAATTACAAAAGCCAATTTTCGGTTATTCAAAATGGTGGATCTTAGGTCTGGAGGAGTTACAACTCCTATAGTCGATTCAGGTAGCACTGGTGGTGGTGATTCTGAAAACACCCATGTTACTACTGAAACTTCTGGTACCAATACTACTATTACACCTCTTCTCGGTGAAAAGACCATTGAAGACACCGAGAATACTCAAACGACACTCAACATGGTCGATCTGATGCAAAGACAAAAGTTCTTTCCAAAACACATAAAGACATAGCCTGGTCCTCACTCGCCTCAAGACTCTAACAGAACGATTCTTCCCAGAATAGATCTGTCACCAGTTGGAGCAAGACCCGACTCCAAGCCTACCAACTTCAAAAATACCAGAATCAATATTCAAGATAATGACGAGATCTGCATTCAAAGAGGACAATCAAGGATCCAACGATCCAACCTTGTCGCCCATGAAGACCTGAAAAGACTTTTATAATTTCAAGGCAAAGAGGGACCAGTCTTACTTCAGCAACACCAACTTCTTACCCTCTAGCCATCCAAAATATCATTTCACCAAGGGGGATATGTCTCTCGCTATTCTCCCTCTATAATGAGGGATAAAAAAATGTTCAGATATGTAAAGATTGTTCCAAATGATCGACGAATATCCTGGTGACTACATATCCCGACTTAGGGTCCAAAATTCGTAAAGATATCTGTTGGAGAAGCCGTCTGGTCAGTAAGCACTACAATATCCAATCATCCAGGAGGTCCTATCAGAACTAAGGGGTTAAGAGGGAGGCTTCATCTTAGAAAGCGTCACGAATTGAACACTCACCATCAGCCTCAACCCCAGCTCCAGACTTAGCCTCATCACTAGACCATAGACAAGCTCATCTCCAAGTCCTATAAAAAACTCTACAACAACAAAATCCAAAGCCAGTTATGACGTTCTCAAATTTTGCCTTTCACGAGGAAACCCTTTCACTCTGGTACGAGTCCCTTCACTCAGTTACCATACCCTTTCAACCTGGTACGAGTCCCTTCACTCAGGTACCAGTCCCTTTCACTCCGGTACCAGTCTCTTCACTCCGGTACCAGTCCTTTCAGCAAGGCGCTTCCTACTTCATACTCCCGTGCAGCTCCCAGATAACAAAAAATCCATGCAATGCCAAGATCAGAATTCTCAGCTTCATCAACAACTTCTTCCCATTTTGAGGACGATTCACAGTTCACTCTGAGGGAGATGGATCATTACAAATCAACATAAAACAATGGAATGCAAAACCCCCCATCACGTAAATACCCTGGGAGGGTCCTACTGAAGAGGAATCAACAATAATACCCGTATTAGGATAGTCAACTAGCACATCCCCTGATATACTACCATTCTGCACATCAACGTTACTAAGAGCATCATCCTAAACAAATACGCAAAGGGGAGCCCGCATATGATTTTCAGTATGGGGAGGTACACTATCCACATCAAAATCAACGATAACTCTTGTTCCTTCTCACACAAACCCATTTATATGATTTTGATCATTCTGCCCCTAAAAATAGAGAGGTTACAGGCATATTAGGTCAACATCTCAAACCTTAAATTCTTGAGCATGAACCACCAAAACCTACTATACATATTCAAAACCATCACATACATTTATTATAGAGTGATATTTGAGGTATTTCATGAGCCCAACTTATTACAAGATATTTCACAAAAATCGTGTCAGAAACCATTTTCACTACCTCTCGGAAACTCTGAAGCTGACAACAATTGGTGATGAGGGCATGGTTCTTATATCAAAATTTTCATATTGGTGTCTATTACAACGTGTTAAAAGGGAACATCAACCGGACAAGCGACTAAGAGTTATGGCCAAAACGGCTAGCGGAGTCGAATCTTGAAAACTGTCAGGATTTTCCTGGATACTTCTTGAGTTCTACTACCAAACAAGATGAAAACCTAAATTTATTCTTGTAAGAATGTAGGAAATTTTTTTCTAATAAGGATAAAGGGGTCAATCATCCAAAAAGGAGCTCGTGTGAAGATTCTACAACTCTTTTCCAAAGCACTATACTTCTGAAATTTTCTAATAACGGGAATTTATGAAATTCTTCGTGAATTTGAGTGCGGCTATGCTTATATGAGAATTTTGAAGAGTCCACATGTTATATCATGATAATAAGGAGTAGAAACTTACTTGATATGGTTGCAAACCTACAGAGGAGTCCGGCGTTACTTCATTACTTACTTCTCCATCGACATCAGTGGAATCTGATTCTTTAAAAAGTCCTTCAGTGTGGGGCGCTTCATCCATCTCTTTATCCTTCAACTTATCTTCATCCTCTATATCCATGGCGTCTTCCAAAGCCTTAGAAGCATCAACACGGAAGTATTATCCACAAATCTTTTCTTACATACTGGGGACTATCAGAAGCGACAGGAATAATGTGCACTCAAAGGCGCATCACACGTACTTGCTGAAGGAAATAAACCAATTAATCAAGGCATGATAGTCATGCTTTGAGTCAAGGAGATTAAAGAAGAATGGATTTGTATCTCAACAGCCCAGAACTACAATGATAGCTTCAACTTCAATTCAGATAATCGCTCCAGCCCCAGCGCTTCAACGACAACAAAGGACGGCTCTAACTTTCATGACTTCCCTTGACCTATCAAGTTCTTGGAAGCATAGACCTATTACGACATTGTAAGATTATCTACATTCTAGAAGCGGATCCAAGTAAGCTACACTTGGCGACTAACGACCCCCTCACTTCTGAAAGTTTAACTCATTAACATCCTTCAACCAAAAGGTATGATCACCAACGATAATAGAAAAAAGACCTCTCCACATCAGTACTCACACGACTAGGAAGTCTCCACCTCTTACCTGATCACATCCAGAAAGGTAACCCCATCCTTGTTGCTCCTACTTACTTCAACCATATGATTATACTGTTGGAAATGCTCCGGAGTTGGAAGCCACAATTATCTTCAACCCAGAACTTCAAAGATACAGTCACCTTAGATTCAGGCTTCTCCTCTCAACTTCTCGAATATTGGTTTACAAGTTGCCAGTCAGAAATCCAGTAAAATGCTCACCATAGAGAAAATCGCACACTTTGTCCTCCCGGTACCTGTCTTATCTCATGATACCTGTCATGCCTCCTGGTACCTGTCCTGCTCCCTGGCACCAGCTCGGTCCACTCCTCTATTCCTTGATGCTCCTGTCAGTACCTCTTCAATTTACAGATTCAAAAATCGACAACAATCAGTAAAGAACATATCAAAAGATCTTTCCCGAGAAGTGTTCGTTTATATCCCTACTATGACATACCAGAAGGGAACCTCAATCGAAGACCTGAACTAGGAAATATGGATCTTACACTAAAGTCTACAAGATATGAAAATTCACACGGGATTACTAATCACAGATGTTTAGGCATGGTTGGATGACCTAGATAACTCCGAATTGAGTGATTCTTTTTACCTATGACAGCTTGGTCTTTTGGCTTCAAAAGTTGGGATCAAACGTCAAAATATGATATCATATGAAACTTCAACAACTTCGAAAGTGAATGGTGTGCAAACTAGGATTTCCAAACGGGATTCAAAAGACTCAGCTTTATAGAGACCTTGTCTTCCCATGGACTTTTATCTTCTCAGACATACCATACTGTCAGGTCACACTGCATCTCCCAAGAATACCTCATCAACCTTTCTAAAACAAGAGCACTAGAGTCCACCGCCGGCCTCACCTGTTGTTCTGATCTACCATCAGCTTCTTCTGCCGGTTTCTAATATTTCCAATTTTAATTCTACTAATTACAAATCAAAGCATCGCCTCCGGTATCCTGTATCTCATCAACTACCGCCTTGCTGACGCCATCAGTAGCACTTGATCGTTGCATACTCAAAACTTAAGCAAGCACCGGGACCGACTACTTTCTCATAAAAAAAGTTTAACTCTAAGGCCTAGCTCTGTATCAAAGATATTGCTTGGAGGAGGAAAGTTATATTTCTTGCTGGACACATACATGAAGAATCGATCCAGCTGACTTGATCCTCTATTTGACATGAGGCGGACCTGTTTCAGAAAGAAAGATAGGAAGCGCCGACCGTATCCCCTCTCTACTCACGTGAAAGAAAGCATTCCTGACGAGAACATGGACGTCTACTAATCCCATCCAGGGTTAATTATAAGGGGCACATATTTCAATCTTGGATAAGACAGAGCTAACCAAGTTTTTTCCATGACCAATGGTACTCCTCATAGACGTATTCTCCATGACCCAGCTGGTATCTGCTCAACCAACGTGAATGGATCAGAAGTTGAACCCATCTATGCTTCCCTTAGCTCACGAATTAGAAATTCCGGGCAAGAACATGGACATCTACTAATCCCATCCAAGATTCATGCTAAAGGTCACTTACTCAGTTTCTAAAATCCAAAAGCTAAGTATATCTTCTTTTACTCTTAAAATTTAAAATATGTATATATAATCATTATAAGCATACTATCACCATCTAGTGTTTTCTGTGCAACAAAACTATTCCTCACTAAGCAGGGGGGTTAATGTAGATGGTGAGCTTTTAACAAGGGTCAGAATTTTAAAATCACCATTCTGCCTAGTTACAGGAACATAGAAATATTTGCACATACTTGTGCGCATACTTCTGACTTCACATCAAAATAAAAAATACTATATTTCTACTTATATTCCTCAAGCGAATTGAGGATACAGTCTCTACAAAAGGCTAGAGGTATTTTATGTTAACAGTGTAGTCTATAATCTTTACATAATAAGTCTCAAGCTCCTAGATGGTTTGCCCACTAGTATAGAGCAACTTGAGTCTTCTCTAAGCAACTACAAACATTATAAATGGCCTTGCAGCCTCCTCAATACTCATAACATTCATGCCATATCGAGGTAGTCTAAAGTCGCATAAATTCCACGGCTGAATTCCTTGATAACATCCTATTGGTAAGGCAGAAACATTCGATCGCGCTCAAACCTGAATTTTTTCATATGATGGTTTTCTCATGCCTAACTCAAGAGTTAAGCATGAGAATAATGTTCTTTGATATATCTAACTTCTTATTATTAGTGTGCAGAAACTTTATGTCCTCATAGCTCTTTGGATACATGTGCTTTGGAATTTTTGAAAGTTGGAGTAGGTTTTGTAGGTGAATCTCTTGTAAACCCTCACGAGACTATAACTCGTCCACTAGGGACACCTAGGGGTTTAAAGGCTTGTTACACATTCTAAGTGTAATCGTATCCTCAACGAAAATGAGTTGTATATTTTAGATTAGTTTAGGTTAGTTTTCTCGAGGACTAGCAAAAGGCAAGTGTGGGGGAATTTGATATGTGCATAAAATACATTATTTGAATATCAATTTCTTATGCTTTTATTAGTTATTTCTCTTGTATTTTATGTATATTACGTTTGTTTTAGATTTTATAGGTCTTTTGGAGTTACATGAAGCGAAAGAAGAGAAATAGGATATCAAGGCATTGTCTGGAGTCTTTAGGTGTCTATAGGCGCAAAGCTAGCGAGCACACAAGTCTCTAATGTATCAAAACAAAGAGTTACTAGGGGGAGTCGAGTTTACAAATCAATTCAGATAATTACTAGGGGAGGAATATTGGTTCTTAAAGAAGTGTTAAAGGGAGTCCAACTGCTAAAGACAGACGCGACTATTACTAGGGGCAACCAGAGGATGTGGGGAAGACTAAATCTAAACCTAGTCGAGTTGCTACTTCAACAATGACATCCAAGTTCTGTTTCACTGAATTTGAGTCACACCGGCAAACACGAGTTAGATGGGTGATATTGGTCTGTTGCCGGAAAACGGTCAGAAAAACTCGAGTAAAGAAGGAGTTCGTGAGAAAAAACGGAGAAGGAATTGCCAGCGAGAAACGTAAACAGAATGTGAGTATGTTGGTACAGAGAGAAGCTGATGGGTCTATGAAAGGAGAGAATGGTTCGAATTTGTTGCAGTGGACGGAGAATGGCCGAAAAACAAGAAATTAGAATCATTGACATGGTTTGGGGTTTTACTGTGAGTTGCGGTGAACAGTTTTATGGAGAGATTAAGAGGGTTTGAATTGGAACATGATTTGTAGGGTCTGAGAAGATGTTTGATGTATGTTGGTGATGGAATTTAAATGATCGGTTTCGAGTGTTTGCATGGGATTTGACTATGAACGATGGTTACTAATTGAATGAATTTTTGTGATTGATTATGATTTGCAGGGAAGGAGCTCGGGATGTTACAAATAAACAAGCAAAATCTTGCCGGAATTTCTACCAAAAACGCACATTAAGTTCTTGATAAAATGCCTCAAAAGAATGCCGGAATTGTTTGAGGCTTATTTGATTTTCTACACCCTGTTTTGGGCTAGAAAGAAAGTTATGGGCCTTCTCTATTTGAGAATCTGATTTTGGGCTCTATTCTTAGAATTATTTGGGCGTGACCAGATTTTAGAAATTGAAAAGCTAGGGTTTGATTAGAAAAGAGACTTTTATTCCTACAGGGATTCTACAAGGGAAAGAGCTATAAAAGAACAATTTCAACAAGAGGGAGAGATATCTAGGCTTTCATCTAGTTCTCTGCTCACCACTTCTACTTCTTTTTGTAGGTTTGCGCGGGGAAGATTTTTCACGTCTAGGGTTTGCAATTTCTTTTCTTCTTCAATTGTGTAAACTCCAATTTATGAGTAGTTAATTTTATTATTGCTTAAGGAATAGTTGGATTTCTCATACATGATTCTTTGAAATAATAAATTAGTTTTGTATCAATATTATCGATTATGATTCACTACAACTATCTCATTGATTGATTGTTTGTTTAGTTAAGTTGCAACTTGATTGAACTCACATTAATATCTAAAGCTAATTAGGGTTTATTATACGCAAAAGTGATACTCCTTGAATACAAGTAGCATAGTATGGTTATTGTTTGTAGTGATATATCCTAGTATCGCATGTGAATTATGACCTTTGTTAAATTGAATTGGTGCATTTTTCACATTCAAATGAATTGATTAGCCTAATTTCATGAATCTTAATGCTCCTCGGGAATTAAACTTGATTAGTGTTTTTACATGTTAGGTTGTTCTCTTGGTAGAATTCATATTTGCATCTTTTAATGTGTTTGTTGATAACTAGAGGAAATTTGTGGGATATTCTTGCGATCAAGGTATTCTAGGGCTTTTGATAAAACGAGATTAAATATCAATTCTAATTATTAGTAAAAGAACATGTTTTGTGAATGAAAACGAAACCTTAACCTATATTTTCACTTATTGATTCTTTTATACAATTTTCTTAGCTTTCTTATTTAGTTTAATTTACTTTTATTGAATCTGAAAATTCCCCATGTTTACATAAGTTTTCAAAAAATATAACAACCAAGACCTCCTCGTGGGAACGATCCTTTCTTACCCTTGCTTCATAATAAATCATAAGTAGTGATTAAGTGAATAATTATTTTGACGTGCATACGACCACATCACACCACATTGGCACTATATGCCACATTAGTGCTAACTTTCCTGATACTAACCCTAGCACCTGAGAAGCGCCAATCAACCTAACATGGTCTTAGCTAGCACATCTTGGCCTAATAAGGCCTTAGCTAGCGCATCACTACCTTAACACCTTAATCTTAGCACTAAAAGTGCAACCCTAACCCTAGTGAAAAAGGCGCCAACTCCTCTCAGCCAAGTACCAAGTCTGATACGTCCCCGAGTAACGGTCAAGATTGCAGCGGCGCCCTTGACTTTCCAATGCGTCCTGGATTTTTGGCGCCCTTGACTTTCCAACAGCGACCTAGCTTCTTAGCGTATATGCTCTTGGCGTTTCTTTAGCCTACAACCCAGCGCGTCCCCGAGTAACGGAAAACCTATCGTGTACCATAGTGGCCAATACGCCCCTAACTTCTCTAGTGCGTCCAAGGCCAATACGTTACCAGTCAATCCTAGCGCGTCTCCAAGGACAATACGCCCCTAGCTTCTCCAACGCGTCCCTAGATTGGCCCTGCTATCCTCCGCGTCTCAGCTTGTCAGCGTCTCTAGCCTAGCACGCCCCTGGCAATACCCCATTGGCTTAGTTTTTCATTCATACTTAGCGACTTGGCTAAAAATGCATTAACGCTAACACCTTAGTGCTAACTATATTATTGAAGTGTTAACTTCAAACCTCTTTGACATTAGCTTCCTAGCCTTAGTATAATTGATATTTACTAGAAGTCGTGCATATTGGTCTTACTCATGTGACGTTAGCACATTGACCTTTTATATTAAAAGAGCCAGCACATTCTTATTTGCGCTAAGTATCTAGTTTTAGCTTTATTAGCTACTTCCCTCAGAAATACGCTTTTCTTCTAAATATGAGTCCAACATTAAATCTTGTATGAATTCTAATAGGTCTCCTTGCTTAAGAAGCCCGTTACAACTTTTGGTCTCAAATGCCTCTCAGACTTGCAGTCATTTCTGAGCTAATACTTAGCCATTAAATATGCCATGTTACTTTTAAGCAAGTACATGACCACTAAAATTCCTAGAATTGACACTAATCAGTCTGATTATCAATTCAGTGAGTTGTATAACTTGCCTCACTGACTTAACAAGTCATTTGATTTGACATAACTTAATCAAAACCATAGTGGCTTATGACTCCACTATTTCCATGAGATATCAAATACAACATGGGGGGATTCTCATTGGTGTATTGGTCTGGCGGTCTACGGCAATCGTGGGTGGTGGTACCATCTCCACGAACAAGAATGTAATAAGTAATGGACGGTTACAGAGCAGTTGAGAGGATGGGGAGTAGTGGTCAGACAGGTCTTACCTACTTTTCAGGCACCACCCCACTACAATCTCCACAATCATTACTTCTCCACCTCTCCCTAACTTCCACAACTTATGAGAAATCAGTGTGTCTCCTTTGAATTATAAATAGATGATTCTCATCTATTTGAAACAAGACAGGAAACACCAGACAACAAGTTAGGAGAAACCAAACATACAGAAATAGCGATTCATCTCAGAGATAACCCTTTTTCCTTCACACACTGATATTTCTCAACCTTCTTTGCTTCCCTCCCCTAAGACCTACCTTAATCTTCTCCACCTTTGTGATTGAATCCGGACGTAAACGACCATTTTTTGGTTTAGGCTCGTCCTGTTCGATTTGATCTCCCGAA
This sequence comes from Papaver californicum, assembly GCA_023531435.1. Classification (NCBI taxonomy): domain Eukaryota; kingdom Viridiplantae; phylum Streptophyta; class Magnoliopsida; order Ranunculales; family Papaveraceae; genus Papaver; species Papaver californicum. The sequence goes on along the minus strand of JAJJMC010027428.1, from coordinate 3,751,089 downwards.
CCTACTTGAAAGTACGATTTTACCGTACATTTGTTTTCACTCTAAAACAAAATGCGACAACATGATAGATAATGAACTCCTGGGTATTCGCACCTGAAGGAACTCATAATAAAAAAACATCAACGAAGTTTTCACCAAAGTCATGGTCAATAAATCCACTACCAACAGGATTCGAGTACATAATTGCTTCTTCTCTCCCATATGGCATTTCTATGTTTGAACCACGGAAAGTTTCTACAACATTAGTTTTTTTATTCTAGCAAAGAAGTACTTGTGTTTACTACAGGTTTAACAACCAACATATCCACATACAACTACTTACCATAAGAATATTTCTTACTAATCACTTTTTCTTGTGGAAACAAAACCACCAAACAACTATCCATTTGCTACACATGTTTACTATGTCGTGCTTATTGAGCTTAAGAAGGGACACACTACTTCACCAACCATTATAGGATTTCTATGCATTTTGATAGATCATCGTTTTTGGTTCTGACGTGAGTCTGCAAAATCAAACCATATGATACCAAAATGATTTTACATACACATATGAAATCAGTATTACATCAAAAAACAGATATGTGTTCGATCACGTGCTTTTCTCTTGACCTTGCTTTGTTAAGGCCACAAATGCATACATAATACTCAATCCCTAATATTGAAGGAGACTGCACAACCCATATGTCGGTATATATACTATTAATTGATGATATGAGTTTTAGTTGGTATACACTATCCATTATCAATTCCAATTGGTATTTCACACTCTTATCATACCCAGATAGACTGGCGGTTATCTTGACACTTTAATTATGTAAGAATTGGTTAATGATTTCTAATGTGTTGAATTTTGAAGGGTAAATGGCTCAATGCAAATTACAATCAAGTATAACATCCATAATGCTCTTAAAAAACTAAGCCATTTCTTTGTCATGTATGTGACTACATAAGGATTCAAGAATCAAGCACTGACGAAGTTTAGTCATTAAAATTTCTGTCTAAATTGAATCCACTTACCTAAGAAGGCAAATTGATATAAAAATGGGTAAATTATATCCATTACATCCATCAACATTGCTCTTAACTACATAACTTCATTATTTATCACTTAAACATAATTTAATAAGTAATAACCCATATACCTAGATTGACAACTTTAGTGGTAGGAAAAAAGAAATTGGGTAAAGGCTGAGTGAGCTTGAAAAAACACTGTAATGGTGGGAGAATATAAATGGAGAAATTAAAAGAATGTTATCAAGAATACTTACAAAGAGGAGAGCATCCTTGGGTGGAAGAACCGGCACCGCTTGCTAAACTGGATAGTGGAATTCGGGTAACAGCAGCTCGTGTTTGGGTTATCGATTTCATTGCATTAACATCTGCAAAAGAAGAATTAAGAATCCAGGTATTCTCAAATTACAGAACTGGAAAGAGTGAGGGATAGAGGATTACAGTAGAGAGACGGTGAGACGACATGAGCTTGTGTTATTGTTGTTGAAGAAAGAGAATTCAGCAAATGTGAACACACCTCTGAATAAGATAAAAGAGCAATCAAATACACAAATGGAGAATAGGGTTAGGGTTTTGTATCAAAGATGATACATTTTCCCGTAAAAATCGTACCTAAAATGAAACAAAACAATGGAATCGTACCTCTTCCTGGTAGAAGTTAGTTCTCATAAATGTTAATTACAACTTCTGGTTTCTAATTGACCTTAGAACTCTATTCAACTTACAGACTTCGAGCTTATCGTTGACTTCTTAATAGAAGGAACTTTGAAGTTCCACCAACAACGCCCAAGCTTCTCCAACTACCTAGATTGTTAGGTTGGCGTAAGATAGGCAGAGGTGACATTTGTTTTGACGATACTTGTTAGATCTTGTCTACTTCTTTTCATAGTAGAATCAGTGGCGACACCATAGAAAAGAGAAGAGAAGAGAATAGAATTAGGTTATCGGTTTGATTTTGCGAGTGTTACAAAAGTATGGGTATTGATCAACTATTCTATTTCGTGCGGCGAAAAACATCAAAAAAATCTTAAAACCCGTAATTCCTATTTATTTATATTCTTTCAAACGGGAATAGAAGTTCAAGAATTTAAACTTGATTCAGCTTTTAACTATAGCTAAATATTTTTTTCTAAAATTATATATAAAATTAAAGACCAAAATCGTTCCTGCAGTTTAACATGACTAAAAAGCCCAAAGACTACATATTATTTCTGGAGTCAAGTACGCTCAAGTCCACTTCTTTAACCATTTTAACATACATAGCTATTTGATGCATTATTTCTTCACATACATAGTTGTTGGATCATTTAAAGACATCAAACAAACTAGGGTCGTCTTCGTCGTTGCAAGAGAGATTTAAGGACCTCTCCTTGATGAACTTGAATCTTGGTCCTAGAGCAACTTCATTGATGAACAATGGGTTAGGAAGTCACGCGTTGGATTAGGAAGTCACGTGTTTTCACACATGTCTTCGATGAAATACTTAAGTAACAATCCAACGAATCCAATTCCAAAAAAAATGTGAACACCGTGTGTATCAACTACAGCTAAAAACCAAAAAAAAATGCAAAGAAAATGAAAAACAAACGGTTACACATTACACTTCTTTTGCCTGTATATATCGCAAATGAATGGATCTCGGGGTCAAAAACTTTGTTACATTAGCAAGACACAATAAATGGTACACAAGTATAAATAAATACTAATTTAATCTCGCTAACATCAGGCGACTTTCAAAAAAATTGTCGTAAAGGCTTGAAAGTGGTAGTCTAAATGTCGGTATGTACTCACTTGAATAGAAGAGTCGTTATTATCTTTCTACCCTTGTCTTTCGATTTTGGAGAACCCCTGCAGGATCCGCTGGCTGAAAAACAACAAATGAAGAACAATGAAAATACGAAGATCTTTACATATAATAATGTAAGAAAACAAACTATCATTTTGTTAATCACTAGCGTAGAATTTCAGGTGATGTGATTAGTGTACACACCGTATCATGCATAACTAAATGACTGAAACCAACAATCTGCCAACCAAATCTGAGATGTAACCAAGTTGCTTGTAACCCTGACATATGATACAAATTAAATGGACCCGTTTATTAACAACTCTCCCTATTTTAAAGTGACCGAGCCTCTCCATTTGTCCCACTAAAAACTCATTGCATCTCATTTCTTAATTTCAATAACAACATTGCTTCCACCATCCCTATTTGTTTTTTAATACCTTTCTACAAACCTCTTCCTCGAGGAGTTTTTAAATCTTTCACCTACAAATCTGTTGTTTTGGCTTTTATTTTCTCTTGAATTAGTTTTCTCCATAAATGCTCCTTTTCTTTGGAGAATCTCCAAGTCCATTTAATTAAAAATGCTTTGTTTGTTAGTTTTAAGTTCCTTATATCCAAGTCATCCAGCATCTTTGGTTTGTAAATCCTGTTCCAAGCAACCCAACTGATTTTCGTTGTATTTGTTGAAAAACCCCGTAAGAAATTTCTCATGATTTGATTTAACTTTTTTTCTACACTCATTGGCAGTGGAAAGATAGACATGAAGTAGATTGAAAGGCTGGAGAAAGTTGATTTTATCAGCACCACTCTACCAGCTTTTGAGAAAAACCATCTCTTCCAATGAGTCAATTTCTTATGAAAATTCTCAACCACAGACTCTCAAATATTTGTTGCCCTTGCAGTTGTTCCCACAGGCAAACCCAAGTACTTTAGAGGTAATTTTTCAATCCTGCATTTTAAAATACCTACAAAGGATTCAATTTTATGATCTGCTCCTAAGCTTATTACAATACTTTTGCTTAAATTTACTCTCAGTCCTGTTATTACTTCAAAAACTTGTAAAAACGATATTAAACTCTTTGTTTCTTCTTTTTTTCCATTCAAGAACACCAATGTATCATCAACAAATTGCAGATGATAAATTTGGATTGATTTTATAGAGAACCTTGAAATCATGTTTAGCTGCACTGTATTCTTCATTAACTTAGTAAAAAATTCTGCCACTAAAATGAACAAAAATAGTGAGACAAAATCACTATTTCTTAATCTTTTTTGAGGTTTGAACTTTGAAGTGGAGCTTCCATTAACCAACAGTGAATGTTGAGATGAAGAAACTCACAATTCAATCCATCTGACCCATTTTGAGCCAAAACTAGAAGATTCCAACACATTACTTATTGTATGCCATCTTACACTATCAAATGCCTTTTGGATATCTAGTTTGCAAAGAATACATGGATCTTTGCTTTTTCATTTTGTATCAATAAGTTCTCCAGCAATTAAGATGTTGTCCAGTATTTGCTTATCTGATATGAATGCCCCTTGATTCTCTTCTATCAGTTTTGGAAGCACTGCTTTGAACCTTTGAGAAAGTACTTTAGATAACACTTTGTAGATGCAACCAACTAAGCTAATTGTTCTGAAGTCTTGAGGATTTCCAATTTGATCTTTCTTTGGAATTAAGCTGATGAAGGAGCAGTTTGTTCTCCATCTTTTTTTGAGTTTCAAATTCCTTAATAATTTCCATATAGTCCTTCTTTATCACTTCCCATGTAGCTTTATAGAACTTCATATTGTAGCCATCTGGACCAGGGGTTGTTTTTGAAACTTTTGATCACCAACCGAACTTTTTTTTCTTCTATTGTTCTCTTTATCCAAATACTCACTTCTTGTGAAATTTTAGAGAAGAACTCTGCATTCAATTGTGGCCTGACTTTGTGGTGTTCCTGAAACAAGTTGTAGAAGTACTTGTGTATTTCATCTTTAATGTCTTCCTGAAAAAATTTATCTTCCCCATTTTTAACTAATTTTTACACAGTATTCTTTCTTCTTCTCCCATTTGCTAAACTATGGAAGTATTTAATGTTTACATCACCTTCTTTAAGATACTAATCTAATGATATGGTCAACCATTTTCTTGCATTATCCAAATTTAACTACTTGAGCTTTGCTCCATTCTACCATGTCATTGATTTGCTGACACAGTAAGTTCCTCTTCTTTTCCTCCATTCTGCCAAATATGGATTTGCATCATCTTTTTAAGAAAAAAATTCAAGTTTTGCAACTTATTTGAAAAAATAAAACTAGGAGACCCTTGGTATGACATTGTTTCGCACCATATTTTCATGTTCTCTAAGAATTCAGGATGTGATAACCAAAAACTTTCTACTCTAAAGGGAGGTTTATTTCTATTTATATTGGCATTTGTGAGTAATAATACTCAAATTTCCCAACATTTTCAAGTTATCAACTCAAAAGAATACTTTTGTCAAATACATGATATCAAATGGAGCTTGGAACTTGAATTTTAGAAGAAATATGACTCAACAGGAAATCCCATAAATTTTAGCTTTGTTTAAGGATTTAGGTACACTTCCAATTCTGGATGAGGAGGCCTCGGATGAAGTATCGTGCTTATCCCCTGGAGGCTTCAGTGTTAAAGCATGCTACAGAAACTTAGTGGTGCAGTTGCCAGCAACTAAAAACAATGTTCCTGTCTCAAGTATCTAGACGCATTTTGTTCCCCCTAAAGTGCAGTTTTTTATGTGGTCAGCAGCTCAAAACTCGATTCCAACTTAAGACAACTTATTGAGAAGAGGGTATCAAATTCAAGACCATTTGTGCCCACTTTGTAATAGGCAGGATGAATCAGTTAATCACTTGCTACTGAATGAATTCTCACACAAGGTCTGGATATATTTCATTCGAGGTTTCAATATAAGATGGGTCCAAGGGGGTACAATATCTTGGCAGTTAGAAGCATGGAAATACAGAAGAGGTAGACATAAGAAAAGATAAATTTGTCCTTTTATAATTTTTGCAATTAGTTAGGGGCTCTTTGGACAGAAAGAAATAGAAGACAAATGGCTCACAAAAGACCAAAAGTTGTTGAAGAAGTCATCATTGTAATAAAACTCTTGATTTACTTTTGGGGAAGAAATCAAAAGCGTTTAATATAACACTTTTAGAGAGTTAGTAACTCATTGGAAAGTTGTAATTAATCAAGTGTAAATTGTCAAATTGACCAAAAATATGAGCATTTTGCCTTTATACATTTTTCTTAATACATTTTAACCTTTATCCCAAAAAAAACAATTCTCCCTACTTTTTTTACTAATTGATCTTGTTCGATAAGCGTTACTGCCACCGAATGTAACACAAAGTTTTTGTGGTTTTCATTTTTATCTCTAATGAGTAATGTCCCTCGATATCATTCTGAAGAATCTGAACTAATAACCCAAGATCAAAACCTTAACATGACCTAAGAACTCAGGTTTTTTGTGGTTTTTCTTTCCATTCATTTGGTTAATCTGTTTCTTAAATTGAGTAGATAATAGTGGAAAAAATTGAGAAAATAATATTTGAAGAATATAACAAGACAACAAAAAAGAACAATTCAAACATCAAAAATATTTGGAGGAAGACTTGAATCCATATAAGCAAAATGTTAATAAACTAATACGCCACAAATTAAGAAGAACGCATTACGGCTTCAGATTATATAGTTTGCAATCTCGTATTTATGACCACCACAAATGGAATTACACACTAACCAAAAAATAAATTGACGAACCAAAAATGCTTTGGAACTGCCAGTTGTTATATGATTCTTAACTAGTTACACCTTTAATCTTACCTCAGCAATCAGATGTATATTCAACATTAGTGATAATCTTATATCTATTGTAAATAAACAATACGGGACAATTTCGTTTAACATTTTGGAATATGATAGGCACCTCAAGACATGACAATTGAAGTATTCCTTAGTTTCAGTTACACTAAATAAGATATGGGTTACTTCCTAGACATTTTTTTTGGAGTTAAATTGGTGCACCAAGATAATGTTAGATCTTTGTTATGGGAATGAGGTTCTAAAAATAGTAGTAGGAGAGCTAAGTAGTTATAGAGCTTTTTTCCTTTTGTTATTTGGTGGAACATTTAGAAAAAAAGAAATGAGGAATGCTTTAACAATAAAGCAAAGGTTTTTAAACAACTTATTATTGCTTTAAAATGTTCTTTGTATCATTGGTGTCTGCACACCGATTCGTTCGAAGATATTTCATTATCTACCATCATTTATAACTGGAATGTTGTTGTACACAGCTAATTTGCTGGCTCTTATATGATGTTGTCACTATTTTGTGACTGCTTGATTTTTAATAAATTTTGCCTTTGAATTTGTCAAAAGAAAATATGCCTGTACAAATATTTATGAGATGACGATCTGTAAAGTTAGTTGATGTCAAGTAAGAAATAATTACAGCAACAAAAATGATATTAGTAAAAATTACCTCGGGGTTCTTCTTACCTACTTAGACTTTAAATTTGAGTTGAAATGAACGAATCTAGTAAAATTCCTAATTTCCATGTCCACATCATCCTCTGTTTCACATTTTTTCTAAGGTGTATTCTTGTATGTGTCTTGAAAATCCTAATCATCGACTTTATGCCTCACTGCTATAAATTAAAACCCCTTGCCCATGATACAACGACCATAACCAAATTAATTAATAATATCAAAACACGATTATGTTGAAAGAATCAAAACAGAAAAAACAAGGTAAGTGATTGTTGATGGTGGATTTTTTATGAGGGCTAGAATTATAAAATCACCTTCTACTCATCAGTAGAAAGATAAAAATATCCGTATATTTTTCTAACTTTGTATAGAAATATAAATTATTGTATTTTTACTTATGTTTCGCAAGAGAATTAAGAATACAATCTCTACAAATAGCTACGAGCGTTTTATATTGATCATGTAAATACATACTTCTCCGTCACAATTTAATTGCTTAAACAGAGTTTTTATTTCTAGTTCCATAATACTTGTTTAAATTGATAGTTTCCAAAAAATTCCAAAACACCCTTGCACTTTATTTTGGAAATATAAGTTATTTTGTAAATATACTAATAACAATTAATTGTTGAAGATTTTTATCAAGGTTATAGATGAAAAAAATGTATATATCTCTTCATTCCTTAATGTGTGTGCAGAACCAAGCAACTAAACTGGACAGAGGGAGTATAATATTTATACTATATCGAACTAGTCTCAAGTCGTATAACTTTCATGGATAAATTCCTTGAAATTGTCTTCAATGTGCATCAATATCAATTTATTGCCATACCGCAGTAAGAATTAAGTTACATTTACCCTGAGAGCAGTTGATGCCTGATCTTCGAAGACGCATCCTAGTTTAACACCATGTTCTTGTATACACATTTCAAATTTGATGACTGATCCTCAAAAACGCAGCCTAGTTTCAGTGATTGATCCTCAAGGAAACATCGCATCTCAATGATCGAGCCCTGAGGACGCGCTCAAGCTCAGCAGATTAATCCTCGAGGACGCATCATGGCCCGATTTTCGGTCCTCGAGGAAGCATACCAAATTACAGCGTTGGCCAAAAGTCAACCCCACATCCTTCCTAGCGCCATCGTAAAAATGGCGATGCACATTCCATAACGATGCACGTTCCATAGGACAACGCTTCATCATCCCTAGTACCAGGGTAAAAATGGCGCTACACATTTCCATAGTGCTGGCATTTAGCCAGCGCTACCTTCCTTTATTGGCGCCAGCCACTCTATACGCGCTTCAAGGGACGCATCTTGACCTAAACTACGGCTCTTGAGGGCGCGACAGCCAATCTGTGTCCGATCTTGAGAACGCGACCTAGTTTTGTAGTTAATCTTTGAGAGAGTGTCGTACTTTTGATGTTGGCACTGCAAATTCTCTTATTGCTAGCCTATTGCTAGCGCCACACCTATCCTAAGCATGTTCTCAAGCAAGTCTGTCATGCCTGGTCCTTGAGAACTCTTACATAATCTTGACTTCAAACACTTCCAAATTTATGTCATGCTACTCTTAAGCTAGTACGTGACTACTAAACTAACTATTTTTACTAGACTTAAAACTGGTTAGTCTACTTAAATAACTTAGTGAATTGAGCAACTTGCCTCACTAATTTAGCAGTTTATTGAACTGACTTAACTAAAATAGTGGTATTTCATGACTTCACTATTTTTCTACGAGATATCAAGAGGTATTCTCATTGGAGTATTGATCTGGCGGTTTATGACAACGTGCGATGTGGCAACACATCCACCGCAAGAAGGTAATAAGTAGTGGGGCGGTTAAGAGCAGTTGAGGGGATGAGGAATATTGGTCATACAATCCTCCTATCTTATATGACATGATTCCACTAATATCTCCATGATCATCACTTCTCCATCTCTTTGAAACTTCCACAACTCACGGAAAATCAGTGTGTTCACGACAAAACTATTAAATAGATGGTTTCATCTATTGAAAACAATGAATAAAGGAATTAAGAGCATAACAAGAGATCTACCCCAGAGATAATCCAGTTTACAGTCCTACATTCAGTCTGTAACTATATACCATCACTTTTACATCACACAGTGATTTCTCTCCCTTCTTTGCGTCCCTCCCCTAAGATCACCCATCATTTTCACCTTTATAAAAAGCAGGACATGAACGATCATTTCTTGGTTTACTCTCACATTATTCAATTTTGATCTCTCGAACCTACAAAAAATACTCTTTTAAAATATATTTTTTTCACTCTAAAACAATAATAAAAAGGTAAGTGAATCTTATCGACGACTTTTACACAAATCGACTCTGTGACCTTTATCGATCTAGCGTAATGCAACCTTAGGAACTCGTTCAACTTGGAATATGATCTGTAATTGTTAAACATAAGTGGGGGACATATCTAGTTAAGCTCTAATAGTAATGCAATACATTCCGAGAAATCCCAGTGCACTAGATTGATGCCTTACCTAAACATTAGCTTTAATAAGACTTTTCATACTCCTAGCTTAATGAAATTCTTCTAAAGGTAAAAATATAGTCGTAGATACCTTCCTTGGTAAGAGGAAAAGATCTAGTCAGTCAGCTAGTTCTTTAAATCAAACTTACAATTCCTTTAATCTCCCTGATTGGGAGAATCCTGCTGGAGATGAACCTTTTAGCGGTTATCATGACCATTTTCTCTCATCTAAGCTCGTCCAAAATAATTTAGGGATAATTGGGAAAATACCCCAAAAATACATACCCCGTTGGGAAAATGCCCCGCAAAATTAAAATTCTGGAAAAATACCCCACCGTCACTTTTTCCATCCAAAAAGTCAATATCACGAGATTGACCAGTCAATATCTCGTCAGACGAGATATCGTTTGGATGGAACACTATCAAATTTCCCTTACACGTGTGATGAAATCACATAAGTCTCTTCCCTTCTCTTACGCGTGTGAAACTTGTAATACACGTGTTAATGTTGTTACACGTTTTTATGCTGAGAAGAACACGACTAGGGTTAACTGAAAACCCTTCTTTTCCCTTCTAAAAAAAAAAAAAAAACATTCCCTTCTCGTCTAGCGCCTCCCTCCCTTCTCTGAAAACCCTAGCGTCTCCCTCCCTTCTTCTTCTTCAAGCCGCCTCCAATCTCTTTACGCCGTGTTCTTGATGGTTCTCAGTTGGTTCTGTCCAAGTTTTGTAACAAAACAAAGAACAGAAACCCTCTAAGTTGGTTCTCTTTACGCTGTGTTCTTGATGGTTCTCAGTTGGTGATGGTCTCAACCTTCCGTCGTTGTTCTGTCCAAGTTTTGTAACAAATCAAAGAACAGAAACCCTAGTCGTCGCTGTTCACAGGAGCTACTGAACCCTAGCCGTGTTCTTTCTGCTCTTCATGTTCTTCAAATCCTAGTAAGAAACATGCAACCCTATGATTATATTGCAATATTTAGTATGTTAATTTGATTTTTAATGAAATTTGATTTTCTAGGGTTTTCAAAATTTGGGGTTTTTTCTGTTTTGTCTGTCTTAATTAGGGGTTTTCCTGGGGTTTTCCGATTTTTTTTTTTCTCTAGATTGGGGGTTTTCTCTAAATTGGGTGTTTTTCACTGAATTGGGGGGTTTTCACTAAATTGGGGGTTTTTACTGAATTGGGCATACATTAGGGTTCATCAATTGTCTGTCTGTCATATGATGGAGAAATTTTTGTTAATTTTTGATTACTTATAAGTTACGGTTCATCAATTGTCTGTCTGTCACTGAATTGGGCATAAATTAGGGTCATCAATTGACTACTTAACAATTTTTGTTAATTGTTGAAATTGAATGTTGGTAATTACATAAATTTTTTGATGGAGATAACAAAAATTTCTGTTTATTGATGAAATTGTCTGTCTGTCATATGAATGTTGAATGTTGTATGTTGGTCAGTACAGAATTTTTTAAGAAAATTACAGAAATTGTCTGGAATATGACTTTCTGTTTATTGATAAAATTGTCTGCATATGAATGTTGAATGTTGTATGTTGGTAATTACAGAATTTTTTTGATGTCATTCAATGTTGATGAAATTGGTAATTTTTATCTTATGTTTAAGGTTCAGTGAAGATTAAGGAAGGAAGAAGAAAGGGATCAAGCAATGCATCGGGATAAACAGTATGATTTCTATTCTGTTTGTAAACCAAAAGTGTTGTCTCAAGAACAATGTTGTTTAACTGTTGTGTTGAAAATGAATTTTTGTTACCAAAGTGTTGTTTGTTTGTAAACCAAAATTGTTGTATGTTTTGAAAGTGTTGTCTGTATTCCAAATGTTATGCATATTTTTAATATTAGCCACTTTAATTACGGGTTTTGATTTTTATTATGTTTTTATGCTACTAGGGTTTTGAAAAGGAATTTTTGTTTAACTGTTGTGAATGGAGGACATAAGGGTAGAAAACTTTATTGTGAGGATGTTGCTGGCCAAGATATCTGTTTTAGTAAGTTTAAAGAAATGGTAAGAATTAGGTTGAGGGGAATTGGTGTTATACTACCATCAATAATTTTATGGGATGATTTGTTGGATTTAATCACAACAAATTTACTTGTCAAGGTGGAGATGCTGGATCTAACCCTAAGAAGAAAGGAGCAACCACTGAATGTCAGGTTGATGGTGAGTCATTTGTTGAAAAAGATGTAGTTTCAAAGAGGATTAGGAAGAAACATGCAACATCTACTTCAACTGCAGGTACAACTTCCTCTTCAAAAAGGACTGCAACCACTACTTCTTCTTCTGCGGTTGCCGGGACAAAGAAGAAAGCAAAGGGTGAAACTTCTAGAAATATCAAAGTGAACCAAAACTTCACTGCAGGTTCAGTTCACATGTGGAAGTTAATTTTAAACAATCATTTAACACTTCAGAGACCTCTTCCAAAAGGCAAAGAAATACCAAGGTTCCATATGATGTTTGATTTATTTTTCTCATTGGATTGTGTTGTTCTGATTTTAGAACATTTGGTGGTATTTTAGACATTGGTAATGATGTTAAATGTGTCTTTTTTTAGAGACAACTTGTAGTGGATATTACTTTATTTTGAGAATCTTATGTGTTGGATCAGCAATTAAGCATCTTATGTGTGTGTTTGTGTTTTTTCATTTTTATCTTATGTTTTAGTGTACAGGTGATTTTGTGTACAGGCTACTTTGTGTCAAAATCGTGCATTTGTGTACGTGTCAAACTGCCACGTGTCAAAATATCACGTGTCAAAATCCAAAAGGTCAGAACGCCACGTGTTAACATCCTATTTAGTCAAACTGCCACATGTCAAAATCCTGTGAAATTAGAGGACATGTTAGGTATTTCTACAAAAGATTTTGGTATATTTACACAACTTAAATCCACACCGTTCATTCATTGAGGCTGCCACGTGTCGAAATCATGAAAAAAGGATAATTTTATCTAAAGTCCCACATGTGTGAACACACATGTGTGTCTAGTTTGACTATTTAACACCATTTGGATAGAAAAAGTGACGGTGAAGTATTTTTCCAGAATTTTAATTTTATGGGGCATTTTTCCAACGGGTATATATTTTTAGGGTATTTTTCCAATTATAAAATTTACTAACTCCTCAGCCTTGTTAAAGAGATTTCTAGGTTGGTTTCAGTTTTTAGACTCACTTTCCACATATAAAAATAATTTTTTTAATAAATTGGTAACCATTTCCTTAAGCCAACTGATGCTTTGAGTTCGCTCTTAGGCACTCATGTATATATTTAATTATATATATATACTCGTATACCTCCTCGTTTTTTTTCACTGTTATTCTAGTATATACCACTTCTGTTGGATGTATACAAGCCCATAGTAGGTTGCTTACCAGACAACTGGCCACATCTAACCTTGAGATTAAAAGGCTTGAAAGCTACAAGTTAGATCCCGAGAAGGCTATTTCAGATAGGATTTAATTCCTCGGGCGTGAATTCGGTTCCCGGAAATGTAAGTATCAGTTATTAAAAAATTCTTCTGATGGGATTCTGGAGTTTAAAAATAAGAAATTATATTCTTTGAACATTGAAAAAGAATCATTAAACCATCACTCTACTGTTCTTGAAGAATTAGAGAAATTAAAGCTAAAAATCTCTTCAACTTCCGCCACCGTTGTTTCTCCAGTTTATCCGTTAGAGTATAACTCTTTGAAGTCAAAGCTTTCGCTATTAAATTCTAATAATATTAATGTATATTTTGAATTCAACTTTCCTTTCGTATATTATAGTTGAATTTTTTATGTTTCAATGTTTGTTTCCAACTATGACTTATTATTTTGTCTTATTTGCACTTGTTACAGTTCATTTTAGATTCATCACTTCGTGTATAATGCTTGGGTGATTCTTTCAATTTTCAGTTGTTCGTGCTCTCTTATGCGCTTTTGATAATTTGATCACAAATGAGATTTTGTTTTTTACTTTAGCTCTAATATCCCAGTTGGTAAACTTTAGCTGCTGATTCTCTAGTTTATCCAAGACTTTGTCTTTTCCAGTTTGTTACTTTGAGAGATTAAATTTTCCAGGTCTCTATTTTTTAGCTGATCCAAGATTGTCTTCTTTTAACTTTACATTTCATCTATAAATTTTCAGATGATATTTTTTTAGTTGTAATGTTCTCCATCTGTAGTTATACTTTCACCAGGTGATATAGGTTATAATCCAGATGTTTATTTTTCAGCTGGTTTAGAATCTTTTTCTTTGTCAGTTTACTTTTAACCTGAGAAACATTTCTTTAAAAAATTTATCCTAATTTTTGCTCTTTAATTTGTCCCCCTTATCACTGTTATCTATTTCGTAGTATTTTATCTTCATATTAGAGACTATAGTTTTATCATCTTTATTGTGGCTATGACAAGCCTTATTTCGAGGTACCTGGCCAGGTTCCCTTTGAGATGTCAATCTACTGGTCTGGAGTCGGTAACTCAGTACTGATATGGCTTACTCTCTCACCAGAATATGTCCTTTAACTCTTTTGCTTCTATAGTTGTTGGTTTTGGGTTTTGTTAGTTCTTAACCATCACGACCTTGTCGGCCAAATAGTAGGTTATTATATCCCACAACGCCTTTGATTTTTCATACATTTCGAAGGACTAATATTGGGCTCTTTCATTTTCGGACAATTTCTATTTTGTTCTCTATAGGTTCTTGTTTTGTTTTCTTTTAGCTAATGATCTGATTGTTAGATTTCAGATGTTATGCTGGTTTTTCAGATATACTTCAGTTATAAATCATTTCGATTTTCATAGTTAGTCATCGAGCTCTTTTAGACTGATTTGGACTCATTGATCTCGAGATCTTCTTCTTCCATGGATATATAGATAAATAAACAGTTCTTTCAAGATATTAAGATATGATTCTGCTAAAATAGTTTTTTCTTAGAATTGAAATATTATAAATCTAAAAAGCTGTAAAATGGAGGCTATATAGGAAGACATCTAAGGATCATACAATACCACAATCTTTACATCTCAAATCACATCTTGTACCTCTTAAACCTAGGATTTACCCCTTTAGGGAGAACTATTAATTCTTTTTTTTTCTTTGTATAATATGAGTAGCTAATATTTTGTCTACTAAGGATGAAATCAATGTTCTAAGTGTAATAAATCTTTATTAGTCATACAAGTTAATAATTTTAGTAAAATATTATTCGTTCACTCAGACTTGTGAAGAAGTGTTTTAGACATAATTCTGATACTAAAATAGAAAACTTAATAAAAAGATAATATCAAGATTATAGAGAAGACTGAGACAAAGGATTCTACCATTAACCAATTTCTAAGCGATTTAATATCAATAACTATGCAACTCTTTATATTCAAACTAATTCTAAAATATTGCCCAAACAAGTAGATCTTCAAGATAATAGTTGTAAATCGAAAGCATGGAACATCAAGAGCCCTAGACTAAGTATGAACCATCAAAACAAATCACAACTACTTACTAAAAATCATATATTCAATTTTGATCTAATGCAAATAATCATAAAAAAAAAATTGTAAAAATTAATTAAATAAAAATTACTACTTTATTATTAGAATAATGGCTTCCTTCGTTGTCCTAGAGATGGGATTTAGCTCATCATAGAAAACACTCTCTCAAAAGATGAATACATAGCTCAAAAAATGCTTAAAAAGAAGAAAATAAAATAACATAGTGAAACCGCTTTATAAGCGTTGCGAAGAAGAATCACTCACATATAAATATAAGTGTTTTTTTGTCGCTGAAAGTAAAAGAAAAGAACAATTGTCTTCTGGTGCAGTAAAATAGGTATATCTGCAGCTTTCTTTACGTGTATATGTTCTTCCTTCTTCCTCTCTTCGTTGGTGATGAAAAACATATGAATTTCTCTTTCTTTGATTCTGGCTCTCTCCCAACATATCATGAATTGCTCCTGATGAGTTTGTAAAACAGGGGTAAATAAGATTCGTTCAAGACTTTTGAAGATTTATTTTAGACTTATTTTCTAACACTAAAAATAACAATTTCAATTAAAAGTTGATTTCAAGATTGTAGAGAATCTAGGACTAAGGATTCCACCGAAAACCAATATCAAAAGATTTAATTTATAATAATTGTGTAACTCTAGCATTCAAGTTGATTTTAATCTTGCCTAGATGGTTAGATTTTTCATAGTTTAAATCGTAAATCTTAAGAATGGAGCATCAAAAGTCCCTAAACCAAGCATCTACCATCAAATGAAATCACGACTAATCAATAAAAATCATTACATTCAATTTCAAATTAATGCAAAAATCATATAAAGAAATTAACAGAAATATTAAATAAAGTAATACCACTTTTATGGAAATTCGGCTTCCTCTGTCGTCCCAGAATGGGGTTTAGCTCCTCGTGGTGTACATCTCTCAAAATAATATTTCATAGCTCAAAAGTGTGTAAAATAATAAAAGAAGAGAAATTGACATAAAAACTGCAACGTTTATATCTGTTGCGAAGAATAATAAGAAAGATACATATATAAGTGTTTCTTTTCTTTCGCTAAAATAAACAGAAAAGATAACAAAAGAAACAACTGAATTGGTCACGGATTTTACGACTGTCTTCAGTAATCTTATGTTCTCCGTGTTCTTCTTCCTGCTGGTGTGTATTTCTCTCTGCAACTTTGTGTAATCTTGATTTTGAGCACTCCCAACATGCCCAAACTCTCTGTTTAGTCTTCTATTTATACTAAGACACCAAATAACTCGATTAATTTATCCAAATCCTCGAGAATATTCTCACAAATCTTCTCCCTAACTTATAGCAAGAAAATAATTTCTTTCCGGTGAAATTGAACTTCGACCATGCTCTATAACTCTGTTATCTTCTTACAGCTCGAGAGTATATTGTTGATATACAAAATCTTCAAGAGATATTATCTCCTTTATCACACAGAATCTCATATAAGACCAAGAGAATAAAAATCTATTCCTTATTTAACTCCAACAACTATTTCAAAAAGAGTTTTTGATCTGTTTTGAAACCCAAATCGTGTGCAATATCCTACAAATAAGGTAAGACAATATTCTTGTCTTAAAACCCTTGATTATTTCCAATTACTCAACATCCAGATTACGCAGATAAGGAGAAGAAATTTCCCACCTAATTCTCTTTTTGAAATTAAAGAATGAGGTGGTGCCCTGAACCAAAGTGAGGGTGCCTTTATCAACTGGGTTCCCTTATCCAAATGAGGGGTGCCTTTAGCATTTTTTGAGCCAATTTTCCAAAATGTATATTTCCTAAAAACACCTACACACACATAAAACACCATAATAAGTACAAAAATAAGCACTAACAATAAATCTAATTGAGACAAATCAGACATAAAAATGTGTCTATCACTCCCATCAACTCCTATTTATAATACAACACCCCAACACCAACATATCACCTTCAAATCTTCAATCATATCTTTTAATCAATCAGAAAAAATCTCGGCAGAATCACTCGGGAATTATTGTTGATGATGTTTTCCTTCTCGAGAATGATATGATTGGTGCTATTACTATATTCAAAACTTGAGAGAAATATTCTTGACTTATTCAGACTCGGAGATATTTTATTTTGTGTCAATCTTTTTATTTTTCTCGTTGTTTCCAAACCCGAGAGTATAACCTTCCTAATTTAATAAGCTCACGAGATTTTTGGTCTTCCAATCTCCTACAACTCTCCTTATTTTAGACAAGAATATATTCTTATGTTTAAATCCTAAAAACTGTCCAAATTATTTCAGAAAGAATCACACAGTTCAGGTAGTAAAAAATTCCCGCCAATTTTTAATTTGAAATGAAAAATAGTGGGTGCCCTTAACATAAATGTGGGTGCCCTTAACAAAAAATTAGGGGGTGCCTTTATCACTTTTCTGGTTTCCTTTATAATTTTTGAAGCCAATTTTTCAACACAAGTTTATTCTTCAAAAATGCCTACAAATATATAACAAATACAAGTACAATATGTTATAAAACTAAAAAATAGAGAAGAAGAGAACACAAAGTATAGAGAATGAGAGAAATATTATTCATATGTATATAATTACAAGGATTATTATGAGGATAAGATACTTGGAATCCAAGTATTTGGAAACCCTAATCTTAGACACAAGGGTGTCTTAGTAAATAAACATCGGTTTATAACACTCCCACTGATGACCACTGTGGCTAAGTCCTAACAAACATACTAGGAAAACTCAAAAGAGCAAAACCTGAAAATGCTTAAACATAAAGATTTAAACAGTGTTGGACACACAATGCTGCCTCGTTAAAACCTTGACAAGGAAAACCCAGTGAAACAAAACTAGGGCTGCACATCTGGTGGATCGGGTCGGGTTTGGCCTCACCCGCACCCGACCCGCCAGTTAGCGGGTAATTGTTTTTCCACCCGCACCCAACCCGTCGTAGGACGGGTCGGGTCTGGTCTGACCCGACTTTACGGCTGGTCGGGTGATGGGTGACCGCGGGTCACCCGCCCAGACTCCACAAATCCTATTTTTGTTCTAAATCTAAACTTCTTCTAACTTCTAAACCCTCTTAAGCCTGACCAAACAAGAAATATTTATGAAAGAAACCAAATACAAGTCATTATGAAAGTCACTGTGAAAGAAACCAAATACAAGTCAAAGTCACTTCAACATTTATGAAAATGCAATGAATCCAATGCTCATTACAAGTACCACATTTGGAGAAACCTTCAGTCCAAGTCCAGGTGCATCATCGGTGTAAAACTGATCCTCTTGTTGCCCCACCACCACTTGTTGTCCTCCTCCTACGAATACCTGCAGCAGCTGGTCTCAATCTGAACATGAGAAGTAGAGAACTTTACACCAGGATAGAGCGTAAAAACTGTAACTAAAGTAGTTCATTATGCTAGATTATCATAATCAAAACTCAGTCATATTTTGTTTTTATCCATCTATTACAGGTTTGAGACCACAGATAGTACCATAGAAAAACTCATATATTTTGCATGTCTCAATTCATGTATCAGGGTAAAGTTCCATTGTTATCGCTTGAAGCTTTACACCAGCTGCACATTTTTATATTTGTGCTAGCTGTTGTCCATGTCCTTTTCTGTGCAACTACCATGTTTCTAGGAGGGTTTAAGCTAAGCTTAACAATACGCTTTGTATGTATTGAACACTTCAGTGAATAAAATGAAACTAAGCCACGTAAATTGTGCTTATTTTCGATGACAACATATCAATACACTAACAACAAGATCAAATAAACCCTAAATTACAAAAAAAGGAAAAAAATCCCCAAATTTTACTGAACCCTAAAATTTTAATTTCATCAAGTGACAAATTAATAAAAAACATTAGGTGATTCATGGTAAATGAAGGTTTGGGTTCCATTTACTTACTTGTTTCGACGTAAAATTTGATTCAAATTTTCTAGTTTTCTTCAACTATTTCTTCGACTGCAACTGCAAGCAACTATTTCTTCGAGTTAGGTTACTTAGGTAGTCTGCAACTCACAAACTTAACAAAAATGGGAGTTCAGATGAAGAAAGAGTGTTACCTGATCGAAGAACAATTCCTCTCGCCTCTCGCCTGTGTATGTGTGTAACAGAGATGAAGAACCCTTTGCTAATCCTTCTTACTACCGAAGAACAAACAGAAACAGATACAAATGAAGTGAAGTGAATGCTGGGTACTTCATGCATGCCAAACTAAAGTGTGAAATTTCGGCGGGTGGGCGGGTCGTGTCTGGTGAGAGGAGCTATCACCCGCACCCGACCCGTTCATCGGCGGGCCGGGTGCGGGTCGGGTAAAATTGGCCGGTGCGGGTCGGGTTGACGAGTTGGGTCGGGTTTGTGCAGCCCTAAACAAAACCTTGACGAAGGAAAAAGAGTACAACGCAATAAGTTCAGTAAATTCACCTTTGATGATGGCGTTCCCTCTGATATGTACTTTAATCAAATATTGTCTTGCAAATCCTTGAGTCGAGACTTTCCAATTTTGATGAAAAAATTTCTTGAATGTTGGAGATAATAATTCTTTCATGAATAAATTTGCTTGTTAATGAAGTTTGTTTTTGTGTTATTCTTCTAATAGTAGTGTTCTCGATTCTTCATGCTTATTTAAATACATTGAAGAATTTTTTCTTGGACTGCAAGCTTCTCGGAAATGATTTGCAGAAATAGTTGATGTAGTTTCTTCAAAAAAGTGTCAAGATAAGAATATATTACAATACGTGAACAAAAACACTACTTGTGTTTAAACTTTATGTGGTTCAGAAAGACATTAAAATCCCTAGGAGATGGTTATGTTGATTTGCTCTAACAAAATGACCTAGTTAATGGTGGGACTTCACCAATAACCAAATTGATACAAATCCCCATTGGATGACCAATTAAATTGCCCCAATAAAACCTTGCCAGTAAAACCCAATGGGAAGAAAAATCTGGGAAGGAAAAAGTGTACAATATTAACATTTTGAATAAAATTTAAAGTCAGCAAGATGTTGCCTCGTTAAAACCTTGTCAGGAAAACCATATAGGACAAAACCTGAAGCCAAGGGAAAGAGTACAATTTTTGACGATTTATGGATGCTAACTCAACAATATGAGCATTATAGAAAATCATCAAAATAAAAACTATAATATATATCATAGATGAGTTTAATGCTAGCATAATTATTTAAACTGCATATCAAGAAAATAAAATAAGATTTATGCTTATAAAGCGTGGATTTTTATGTTTTTAAGAACTCATCAAGAGACCTTGCAAAGTTGAGATCATCAACTAATCCGGATTTCAGTCTTTTACCAATTAAAAAAAACACTTAAAAGATTATTAAACCTAATATAATCGATTCAGGTGGCTGCCTGAATATAATTTGAATCCTCAAAGGATTATAAATTTGAATATATTCTTCTACCACATTTAACGTATGAATGCAATACGAGTCTTTCAAGGACTACCGCGCCAAATGCATCATACATGGTGAACAAATTATTATTGAACCAATCTTAGGGTTTGAGAAAAAATAAAACCGTCACATCGTTTTTACAACGATCATATGTCTCATATAACACATGAAGACTACATCAACCTGTAATTTTCAGAATTCAGGCTTGCACGTTTAGGGTGTTAAATCTTGGATCCAAATATTACGATATTCAAGAAATTTTAATCCAATAGAATATGGATTTTGTGCATACCAATCATATATGTCGATATCACTATGCAGAGGGGTTAACAACCACTATCATTTATTATTTCAGTAGGTACTGTAAATAATCGACAATCATATTATCTTACTATGATCCCACATAATTCTCAAATGTATGCATATATTGAAAAATTCAATCAAATACTAGTACTAGCGCCCGCGAGTATTGTAATCTCCCCATCTTCCAGTGAAGAGGCAGAATTAAACTATGAGAATGTGGATCTTATTTTGATAGATTCTATTGAAGCACTATTTGTAGGTTATTCTAAAACGCTACTTGTTACTATATGTGATTGGCTTTGCCTTTCAAGAGGCAAACGCTTATGGAAAAGCTAAATGAAATATTTTCAACGCCTATTTAATGGCAGCCTTTTTCGATTTGATCATGATAGGAGAGAATTTGATATAACTTTTTAAGTTAATGAACACCAACATCTAGAAGTATATTCTCCTCCTGATTATGATGGAAACATTTATATCTCATATATGAAAACAAACTTCGTAAAGTACAATCCGATTAATTCGAGGACATATTCTCATAATAAATTCAGGGTTTTAACAACACTAGGTTGGACAATGGATTCTGAATTTAAGAGCCATAAAAAAATTATCATAAAGTTGTAGTCTACTTGAGATACAAATTAAACATCAACCATGAACTTTATTGGCTACAACCAAAAGCATACAAATTTCCAATAATTTTGTGACCTCTAGGGCCAACGAGATAATGATTCAGAATACATTATTTACTTTTTTCTTCATAAGAAATTAATTTCAAGATCAATTTAGTCAATACAAGGGCTAATGATATACGCTAACAAGTCGGGTGCACACCCACTGACCTTGATTGTCCTAACATATTCCAACTAAAAGTGGAACGATTCCAAATTTTAGAGATAAGTAGCAGGAGGAAAAATAAATTTGCTTAATATACCTCGGGAATGCAACAATTTATCATTTATTGGGATTTACAATTTGTTTATGCCATAACAATGATATTTCCTCCTTTTAGGATCGATGGAGAAACCCATTCTAAATTGGCTTACTAATCCTTTTTAAGAAAATAAAGAAATCAATGTTGTTATTGACCTTAGAAGAAAAAAAACATCCACTCTTTGGTTGATGAATGGTTCTTTGAAGGAATATAAACCAATAGTTTATTTTTTAGATAAAACCATATTTGATGGTATAATTTCAATGATATGTGACATTCTTCTAGAATCCACGATTAAATCACACCATTTAGGAAAAAATATGCCAAAATTTCCTGTCCTATGAAACTGATGGAAAAAACAAATATCATTGGTTTCTACGATTTATCAAAATCGTATCGACAAAATAAATAATATTGCCGTTTTAGTCACGACAAAGAGGAAAATTCACTTTGTGGTTGATGAATGATTTCTTATAAAAAAAAATAGAAACCATATAAATAAATCACATGATCCTTTTTTAAGGGACAAGGATACCAAATTTAATTGGTCGTAGTTTTTTCAACCATGCATGTGATCAGTTACCGTAAAGGTAATCAAATCGCGATAACATCAACTTTTGGTGATTACAATTTCATTAGGGGAATAAAAACTGAAAATATAAACCATCTTCCAATGGATTTTATTTTATTCTCTCTCTATGAAAAAGTTTAGAGAAGAAAAAAAAATCAATTTCAATCGTTAAAATTGATAACCCGTCGCATATATAAGAAAAAGAAAATAATATCACTCAAATAATATATAAAAAAATATAATGAGTGAATAAATTATATAAGTCAATAAAATTGTAATGTATAGCGAGACACGAGATATACTTGTGAGTTCTTTCGCCATCATCACTTATTCATAGTAATAACGTCTTACGCTCGTTAAATCCTGTATATAAGACATTGAAGAAGAAATATTCCATCCAATTTATTATATATTAATAATAAAATAATAGACATGATTTGTATATTAAGCCAACAAATAACTTTAACTGTATGTTAAGATTCTCAAAGTAAACAAACACAATACTTGACAAAAGGTTTTGACGTTTTTGTCTGATCACATGTACTCTTGAATGTAAATAAGAAAGTTAAACCTAATTAAAAAAAAGTAAGGTTTAGTTCTACAAAAAAATAATAAGAAGGAGATCAATCGGTTAGAAAAAAAACACTTATTGATTAAAGCTACGTGTGTGATAACGTGTTATAAAACTAGAAAACATAGAAGAAGATAACACAAAGTAGAGAGAAGGAGGAGAGAAATATTTATGATATGTATAGAATTACAAGGATTATTATAGGGATAAGAGACTTGGAACTCAAGTATCTAAAAACCCTAATCTTAAATACAAGGGCATCTTAGTAAATAAATATTGGTGTATAACATAATATAAATACTAACAATATAATAGTATGATCTCAATCAAGACACATAAATGTGTATCACAAGTTTATGGGGAGTTTTAATCATCTTATTATTTACTTTCACTATATCTAAGATTTATGATTGATTTTTAGATTGTTTAAGTGTACAATTGAATAAGTCTATTGATTATTTTAATACTAGTAGAGAGTTTATGAGGAACCAATAATTGTCGAGCAACTGTTACACCGTTCGAAAACCTAAGACCTTGCAGAGTGATTCTGTGGAGCAATCATGTGCGTAAACAACGCTAGTAACTGAACCTTGCGCTAAGAGTTTAACTGCTAGGATCAACCTAAGTTCACAAACCCTAAAGATTTCGATTGGATTACACCTTGAGTGCGCTACTTCTTGGTGACTCAGTTGGACATAATTTAATATTCGAAGGCTTCGGTATCTGATTACACAAGGAATTTTGGAGATAACACTGTGCTAGCTGCTATTCTACGGCTGGTGATGTATGGTTTCAACAACGATAGATAAGTATGTCGATTGATTTAATATTTGGTAACGACGAAGGACTCCATAATCATCTTTTCTACTTATTGTATTTTTAATTAATTAATCAACAAATTCCCCATAACATTTATATTTATTTTTGTTTGCTAATCTGAATAACTTTTCAATCACACAATTTTCTGTGGGGATGATCCTTACTACCACTATATTACTTAGTATTAGTAGGAAATATCCTGAACAATTTGTCGCACTTGTTAATAAGTTTTGAAGAAGGTGTCTAGTTACATTTGGTGCATCCACATTGTGAGCAAGTAATTTTTAAATTTGGAATTTCTGCTACTGCATTAGGTTTGATATACACATTTTGCTACAGTATTTGGTAAGAGAGCAAGGTTATCAGCCATATTTAGCACGCTACACCGGTTACCATCTCACAAAAATATTAATACATTTGCAAGGTAGGGGGTTATCATATTTCCCAGAAGAATCCAAAAATTACCACTAAAGCTACGAAGAATCCAAAAATATTAATTAGACCAGAAGTTATCACAAAATTATTGATTAGACCAGTAGGTTAGGCACATTTGGGGTAGAAGAAGAATCCAAGAGAATACTAAAGCTACAAAGAGTTGACGCGTACACAATCGCATGTGAACAAGTTTGAGTAGTTGAGTCTTTTACACATAGTCACAGAATAATATAATTAAGTTCGCCGGCAAAAGCCCCTGTCGTCCGCCTACAGCTGCTGACTTTTAGCCGGTTAAATCCGGTCATAAAAAATAGCTCGTCCCATTAGATTCAAACAAATCAGTATTCTTTTTGACTTCTTTATTAGAGATTATTATTGATTGGTGGGTGACACTGATTCCACCACCACTATAACCAACCTTTTGTCACTCTCTTATCTGAAAACAGTACAATTTTCAAACCCTACAATTACTCACTTCACTTCACCCATCACTCTCCACAGAGAAAGACAAATATGTTTGAACCGTGAACTGGAAAACCCAAAAAAAAAAGTATTATTCATCATCGGTCAGCTCAGCTCCTTCTGTCTTGATTTAAGATACTCATTTTCATAATATTAAGTGTTTAACTTCTTATCGGAAAATTTGGCAGATTCAAGAGTCCCATGGGATAGATGTGTCCTTAATTTGATTTTTTAACCCTTCTTCTCATTTAGATTCTGTCGTTTATTGAAGAGAGGAGAAAAATATTCTGGGGCATTAATTTTTATTTCTCAAAATTAATTAGGAAAAAACAACTCTCATTCCGGGGAGTTTTTGATGTGACCAAAGGATTCTTACTTAGCTTTGAATTGAGGTGTTGGTTTTAATGGTTGGGGTGTGACTTTTGAGGTGTTTTAATGGTTTAAGTTTTTTTTTTCTCGGGAATATCTTCAATATGTTTGAAGAACAGTTTTAAGTAAGTGGATTTGGTGGGTTTTGGGTAAAAAATTGTTCTTTCCTACTCAAAATATAGTAAGAAATCTTCATCTTTATTTCACTTTCAAGTGTTTAGATTCCTCATCATCTTTCTCTCTTTCTCTACACTACCAACACTGTTCCCCTTCACTGATGGGAATCTGGGTTATTTTCATTTGAGCTTTCGAGTATCTTCTAGTTTCAGTAAGAAATGATGCTGGAATGTGTTCCAATGACTTTCATCAAATGTGTTCTCATTGCTACTTTAATTTCTTTAAAGTTTGGAACCCTAACACACAGTTGTGATCCGAGCGAGTTGCAGTCGTTGAAGCAATTTGCAGGTAATCTTACTAATGGATCAATTATTTCAGCTTGGTCTAATGATTCTCTTTGTTGTAAATGGGATGGTGTTATCTGTGATAGTATAACAAAAACATCAGTTATTAAATTGACTCTTCGAAACAGAGGTCTTAAAGGGATTATTTCAGACTCATTAGGTAATTTACATCACTTGAAGTTTCTTGATCTTTCATTGAATCTTTTAGAAGGTGAAGTTCCACTAGATCTTTCCAATTTGCAGCAGCTAGAAGTTATTGATCTTAGCCACAATAAGTTTTCAGGACCCATTTCTAGGGTCCTTGTTGGTATGATATCTATTCACTCAGTTAATTTATCTTGCAATTCTTTCAATGGTGATTTGCTTCCACTCAATACTTTTCCGAGTCTGGCTGTTTTTAATGTAAGCAATAATCTGCTTAATGGCCGGATTGATGCTAAAGTATGTGGTGGTTCAAGTGCAATTCGAGTTATCGACTTATCGATGAATCAGTTTTCAGGACAAATACTTGAAGAAGGTTTAACAAGTTGTAGTACTTCTCTTCGGCAATTACATCTTGATTCCAATTCACTCTCGGGGCATCTTCCCGATACTCTGTACCGGATATCATCTTTGGAGCAGTTATCCATCTCCAATAATAATTTCTCTGGTCAGTTGAGCAAGAAACTAAGTAAGCTTTCTAATCTTAGAACTTTGACCATTTCCGGAAACCGATTCTCGGGTTCTGTTCCTGATGTGTTTGGAAACTTCAGTAGACTAGAAGAATTGATTGCACACACTAATATCTTCTCCGGTCCATTACCAACTTCTCTTTCACTGTGTTCATTTATTCAGGTTATTGATCTTAGAAACAATTCTATGTCAGGGTTTATTGATCTTGATTTCAGTGGGATGGCCAATCTAACTTCACTTGATCTAGCCTCTAACGATTTCA
Source organism: Papaver californicum (assembly GCA_023531435.1). Lineage (NCBI taxonomy): Eukaryota > Viridiplantae > Streptophyta > Magnoliopsida > Ranunculales > Papaveraceae > Papaver > Papaver californicum. The sequence continues at coordinate 3,724,486 of JAJJMC010027428.1, read as the reverse complement.
TAGGATCCCTTCCCACCACCTTATCTAGTTGCCACAAATTGAAAACTCTAAGCCTTGCTAAGAACGAATTGAATGGTTCTGTCCCTGACACCTTTTCCAACTTGACATCCCTTTACTTCCTTTCCTTGTCAAACAACACCCTTGCTAACTTATCAAAGTCATTGAATGTGCTCCAGCAATGTAAAAACCTCACAACTCTTATCCTTACCAGGAATTTCCATGGAGAAGAAATTCCGAACAATGTTGACGGCTTTGAGAATCTGAGGACCCTTGCAGTTGGAAACTGTGCTCTTAATGGTCAAATCCCAATGTGGTTACTGAAATGCAAGAAGCTACAAGTTCTTGATTTGTCGTGGAATCGTATGAGTGGTAATATCCCCCCGTGGATTGGTGAGATGGAGAGTCTGTTTTACTTGGATATCTCCAACAATTCTCTAACTGGGGATATCCCAAAAAGCTTGGGAGCTTTAAAGAGCATTGTTTCCCCAATCAGTTGTGCCCCAGAAGTTACTGCGACGGTTGGGATTCCGTTGTTCGTAAAGCGTAACCAGAGTGCTCATGGTCTGCAGTACAATCAAGCCTCAAACTTTCCTCCATCTTTATTGTTGTGCAACAATATGCTTAACGGCACAATATGGCCCGAGATTGGGAGGTTGAAGGGTCTTCATGTTTTAGACTTGAGTAAGAATAACATCACAGGAAGCATCCCAGAAACTATCTCGGACATGGAGAATTTGGAAATTTTGGACCTATCGAGCAATGATTTATCAGGTTCAATACCCATATCATTTAACAAGCTTACATTTCTGTCGAAGTTCAGTGTTGCCAACAATCACTTAAGTGGAATGATTCCATCTGGAGGGCAGTTCCTTAGTTTCTCCAACTCAAGTTTCGAGGGGAACCCAGGATTGTGCGGAGCACAAGGTCCTCCTTGTGGGGTAGCTGCAACTATGGGTTTGAAACCTAGTATCCCATCTGGTTCAAACAGTAGCGCACGTCGAAGCACCATCCTCGGAGTAACAATCAGTATAGGAGTTGGGATTGCATTGCTCTTGGTTGTAGTCTTACTTAACATGTCAAGAAAGGGCGCACCATATTTGATTGACAATGTGGAAGATGAATTATACAGGCCTCACAGGTTATCAAATGCAGTTGGGACATCAAAATTGGTTATTCTCTTTCAAAATGCAGACTGTAAGGAGTTGACCATTGGAGATCTGTTAAAATCCACGAACAATTTTGATCAAGAGAACATAATTGGTTGTGGAGGATTTGGTCTAGTTTACAAAGCCTATTTTCCAAATGGAACAAAAGTTGCAATCAAGAGACTTTCAGGCGACTGCGGACAGATGGAACGTGAGTTCCAGGCCGAAGTTGAAGCCCTATCAAGAGCGCAACATAAAAATCTCGTACCTCTGCAAGGTTATTGCCAGCTCGGGGATGACAGATTATTGATTTATTCTTACATGGAAAATGGAAGCTTGGATTATTGGCTTCATGAGAGGGTTGATGAAGGGTCACCATTGAAATGGGAAGCTCGGCTTAAAATAGCTCAAGGAGCCGGTAGGGGATTGGCTTACTTACATAAAGGTTGTGAACCAAATATAGTTCATCGAGACGTAAAGTCGAGCAATATTCTTTTGAATGAAAAATTTGAATCTCATCTTGCAGATTTTGGTCTCTCAAGGCTTGTCCATCCTTATGATACTCATGTTTCAACTGATCTTGTTGGAACTTTAGGGTATATTCCTCCAGAATATAGTCAGACTTCGACAGCTACTTTCAAAGGTGATGTTTACAGTTTTGGAGTTGTTCTTTTGGAACTTCTTACTAGTAGAAGACCGGTAGATGTTTGCAAGGCAAGAGGATGTAGAGATTTGGTATCATGGGTTTTTCAAATGAAATTGGACAAGAAAGAAAAACAGATTTTTGATCAGTTAATCTGGTGTAAAGCTCAAGAAAAACAATTTTTGGAAGTACTAGAAATTGCATGTAAATGCATAGACCAAGATCCACGCCGACGGCCTACAATAGAACAAGTTGTTATTTGGTTAGATAGTGTTCCAACTGATCAAGATTCATACAATTCAGCTTGCTCACCGAAGGAAAGTTGTTAGTTAAAACTCTTTATTTTGGAAGCTATAAAATGTTGTAAAAGATACATGTTGTGAGCGATACTTGTATTATTCTTAGATAAGAGTGGGTTACAGTTTTGCCGATAGAACAAGTCGAATTTAGAGTATTCTTTTTTTTTTCTTTTAACGTATACTTTTTTTGGTTCCATCTTCCCATGTAAATATATTATCGGGTTTGAACTGTTAAAAACGAAGTAGGTATGTCTAAATGTGAATATCAATGTAATGTAGATCGGAAACGTGTAAAGATGATAATAATCGCAACGGAATAGAATTATTAAAAAATAACGTATGAGTAGAAATCGATAGAAATTAGTTGATATTCAAAGAGATATCTTAAAATCTACGGGGTTATCTAGATTTCGTTAATTCACTACCTATTACGACTATAAATATGAGATTAGTATTCAGACTTCGGGGTAAACCCAACTATGAATAAAAATCAAAATCAATAAACTCAACAAGTTTAATGAAAATAAAGTAATTTTAATTAAACAAAAACTTCCTTAATTTTCGTTTTTAGAGCTCCTTATATAGATAACTCTTACTAAACAAACCATAAACTTATCAAAAACCTATAAACTTGTTTCCCAAGGTATCTACTATCTTTAGGCAACTTTCCTAACTTATTAAAACTTTTAAAATAAACCTCTAGACTCTTCTAAAATTACCCTAAATAATAAATCCGAAAATTAGTTATTTTTTACTAAACATAACATTAATAAAACATAAATAATAAAAAAAATAATAGTTTTATTTTCCATAAATCTCTCTCCATCATTCTACTGGTGTTGGAGAAGATTCGTCCTCGAATCTTGTCGGTACCATGTTCTGCATGTGTGACTCGTTGGTGACAATCTTCGTACACATGAGTTGATGTTGTAAAAATAATAATGTATGCACCATATAGAAGCATGAGGTATGATAGAAGCCCAAAACGGATCTTCGTAAGTTTGATTCAACAAATTCTCTCGTGTTAGGGTAGATATGAGAGATCATTTGTGTAACACAATAATCAACAACTAGCTTACTTTCGGGCAAAGACAACTCATCAATATCAGGAATTTCTAAATTAATAAGTTTATCAGGATTAAATGACTCACCATGAAACTCCATTAAATCATGTGGAACTTCTTGTGACAGTTTTTCTTTGTCAGAAACATGATGTTCTTCGCCTTTTTGAGAAGAAAATTTCATATCATCCTCATTATCGGGATATTTATCAAAGAACGGAGTTGTATATCTCTCAACAATAACTTGATTTTGTGCAGCATTGTCATGACGGCAAAACAAGTCTTCAACGTCGTTATCTGCACTATTATTTTCTTCTATAAGTGAGCATGGTTTAGATCGAGATTTTAGTGACTTATTCACATAACATTCTACCACTTCCAGAATCTCCTTCTTTGATTTGATCAGATATTCACATCTTCTCGAATCTCGTCTTGGTGAAAATTTATTAACCCTGAATACTCGTCTTAGTAACATCTTATTAACCCTAGAACCAAACTTTGCTCTGCTACTAACTGATACAGATCGGAAGCGTGTAAAAATGATAATAATCGCAGCGGAATAGAATTATTGAAAAGTAACCCGTAGAATGGGTAGAAATCGATAGAAATTAGTTGATCTTCAAAGAGATATCCTAACATCTACGGGGTTATCTAGACTTCGTTAATTCATTGCGAATAACGACTATAGATATAAGATTAATATTCAGATTTCGGGGTAAACCCTACTATTAATAAAAATCAAAATTAATAAACTCAAAAGGTTTAATGAAAATAAAAAAAATTATTTAATAAAAAAATCCCTTAATTTTCGTTTTTGGAGCTCTTTATATAGATAACTCCTAGTAAACAAACCATAAACTTATCAAAAACCTATAAACTTGTTCCCAAGGTATCTACTACCTTTAGGTAACTTTTCTAACTTATTAGAACTTATAAAATAAACTTATAGACTCTTCTAAAATCACCCAAATAATAAATCCAAAAATTAGTTATTTTTCTACTAAAAATAACATTAATAAAATATAAATAATAATAATAAAATATAAATAATAATAATAAAATAATAGTTTTATTTTCCATAAATCTCCTAACTGATGCAGCGGATAATAAAGAAAAGAAAAATAGAGGTTTTGTTCAGACTTCAAATATTCTTAGGAATATCGACTATGAACAACGATAATTATTTAAACTTCAGTTTTCCGACTTTAAATAATAATCAATTAAACTTGAATAAGTTTAAGAAAATAATTCTTATTAATCAAATTCAACCGCTTAAAACAATATATGGAGGACTCTTTTATAGACTTGGGAAAAACCCTAACTTGCTAGTCAAAAAATGATGAAAAAAAAACCCTAAACCGACTCAAACCCTAATTTGCTATTTTTGGAAAATTTTGGTCGACCAAAAATAATGAAAGTACTCGTAAAGTAAAACTATTTTCCGCAAACGGCGACCCAAACGGCTCCTAAAGAAGAAGTTATTAACAAAACAAACTTTCCTAAAATAGCAAAAACGCCTGTTTGAAGCTCTAAACGATGGAATTTGTCTAAAATCTGAAGACCATACAATATTGCATGTCTTGATTGTTGGCTCGTTTCCAATCAAAATGGACCCCTTTTGAGCTAAATTACGACACTCGGGTCTTTAGGCCCTAAATAGCTATAGCCTGCTAATCTGCATCATTTTCTCGGGGTTGAGAGAAATTCGCCCTCGAATTTTCTTGGTCATCATCAAAATTATCACTGTTATACGGCACCAAGTGTTTGACATTAAAAACATTAGAAGTCCGGATGTGACTTGGAAGCTTTAACTTGTAGGCATTATGATTAATCTTCGCGACAATTTCCAAGGGACCAATCTTTTGCGCCTTCAGTTTGTTATCGCCAACTGGAAAACGATCCTTTGTCAATATTCCCCACACGAAATCTCCTACTTCAAAATCCACAACTCTGTGTTTCTTATTTGCCGCCTCCTTATATCTCTCGTTAGCTCGAAGCAACTGTTCTTCAGCCAACTTGTGAACCTGTTGTAACTGTTGGATACGTTTTTCAGCACGAACTTCAATTCTCTTCAAATCAGGAATAGGTGCTAAATCTACTGGTGCTCGTGGATTGTATCCATAAACAACCTCGAACGGACTCATACCCAGACTACGGTTTACTGAACGATTAAATGTAAATTCATCTTGACAAATTTTCTGATCCCAACTCTTCGGACCGTCTCCAACCATACACCGTAGTATATCACCTAGCGAACGATTCACAACTTCTATTTAACCATTATTTTGAGGATGATACGCACTACTGAAGTTAAGCCTTGTATTAGCTAATTTCCACAAAGTTTTCCAGAAATAACTAAGGAATCTTGTGTCTCGATCACTAACAATTGAATATGGCAATCCATGTAGACAATACACTTCACGAATGAACAATTCAACTACCTTCAATGCATTAGTAGTCTTCTTGCAAGCAATAAAATGGGACATTTTTGAAAAACAATCAACAACTACAAATACTGAATCATGCCCCCTCTGAGTTCGAGGTAAACCCAATACAAAATCCATGCTCAATATGTCCAGGGTTGACTTGCAACTTTCAATGGCATGTACAACCCTGCATTAGTTGCTTTTCTTTTTGAAACTTGACAGATTCGACATTTATCCACGAATGTAGTAACTTCACGCCTCATTGTTGTACACTAATATGACTTCGAAACAAGTTGGTACCTTCCCATGTGCCGCTCGTCATATAACTCCTTAATAATCTTCAATCGGAGACTAGAATCAGGAATACACAATTGTTTACCTTTGAAGAAAAATCCTTCATGCATAAGTTATTCACTTCGTTTTCTGAACTGATATCATCCACAATCTCTGCAAAGTTTGGATCAGTTAGAATATGGTCAGAATATGAATCAAAATCTATTACCTCAGTTCGCATGGTGTTGAGCATCATACTTCTTTGGCTTAAGGCATTAGCAACTTGATTCTGCGACCCAGCTTTGTGCTTCAGTATATAATTGAAATCTTGCAAATAACCATCCCACTTACCATGTCTAGAAGAAAGCTTCTCTTGACTATTGATGTGCTTCAAGTAATCATGATCATAAAATATAATGAACTCGTTATGAATTAGATAGTGACGCCAATGCTTCAAGGCTTGAACTATAGCATAAAACTCCATATCATAAGTATTATAGTTGAGCTTAGCACCATTTAACTTCTCACTGAAATATGCTACAGGTTATCCTTCCTGACTCAAAACAGCTCCAATTCCCATCTTCGATGCATCACAGTGTAGTTCAAACGCCTTGCTGAAATCAGGTAACATAAACAGTGGTGCAGTTATCAGCTTTGTCTTGACAGCTTCAAAGGCTTCGTCAGCTTCCTCAGATCATGAAAACTTTCCTCCTTTTATGCATTCAGTAATGGGTGCCATAATGGTGTTGAAGTGGGGAATAAAACGCCGGTAAAAAGAAGCGAAACCATGGAAACTCTTTACCTCGTGTAGTATAGTAGGTGTAGTCCAATTTCTCACAACTTCGACCTTGGACTCATCTACCTTGATTCCATCCTTGGTGACGACATAATCGAGAAACAGAACTTGATCTTTCATGAATAAGCACTTTTTGATGGCCGCAAATAATTTCTCCATGCGTAGAACTGAGAGCACTTCTCGAAGATGTTGAACATGCAAGTACATGTTAGCACTATAAAGAAGAATATCATAAAAATAAATAACCACAAAAGTACCGATAAAGGGTATGGATACTTGATTCATGATACGCATGAATGTACTTGGTGCATTGGTCAACCCGAATGGCATAACCAACCACTCATATAATCCTTCTCGAGTTTTGAAAGCAGTCTTCCACTCATCACCTTCACGAATTCTGATATGATGGTACCCACTCTTCAAGTCGAGTTTTCTAAACACCTTCGCTCCACATAAAATGATCTAACAAGTCATCCAATCTGGAATTGGAAAACGGTATTTGACTGTGATTTTGTTGATGGCTCGACTATCAACATACATTTTCCAAGTTCCATTTATCTTCGAAATCATCAAGGCTTGTACTGCACAAGGACTTAGACTCTGTCGGATCAATCCTTTCTGTAGCAAATCTTCCACTTGATGACGAATTTCTTCATGCTCCTTAGGACTTATTCTGTAATGCGCTTTATTTCGCAAGCTTGATCCAGGAACGAGATCAATACGATGTTGTATATCCCGGAGAGGTGGTAGCTCGTCTGGAAACTCGTTTGGAAAAACATCCATAAATTCTTTAATTAAAGGTTGAGTTGCAATGGGGATACTAATTTTATCATGTTGTTCTTCTTTGCCAATCAACACATACAATTCACCTGCATCTTCTACCTTATCTTCAAACTGTTTAAAGGACAAGAGATTGGTAGCTTCTCCAATAGATGGTGTAGGTGCAATCTCTTTACTGGGTACAAGTACTATACGTACATCGTTCCATAAAAAAATGTAAGTATTCTTATACCATTCATGACTACTTTTCCTGTCAAACTCCCATGGACGACCCAACAACAAGTGAAAAGCATCCATACTAGTAACATCATACTATATTTTATCTTTATATTTGTTACCAATTGAAAAGAAATCAAGCAACGTTTGTTTACTTTTACCTTATTCCCTTTCTTAAGCCAAGAAATCTTGTATGTATGTGGATGTGCCTTGGTTTCCAGCTTGAATCGTTTCACGACCTCTTCATCAACAATATTCTCGTAACTTCCAGGATCAATAACTAGACGACAAACTTTTCCTTCGATCGTACATGTTGACTGGAATATATTGTTACGCAACCAGCTGTCGCCCTCATCTTTACGTGAAATGAGACAACTTCTTCTTACTATAAATTCACTCCTTTATCTCCAGCAACTACTTCATCGACAGGTTCAGAATCATCCTCATGATATTCTTCATAATCAGTTACCCATCCATCTTCTTCACAGTCGTTTTCAGTGAAAAATACCTCGTTCGCTCGTTCTGCTTTGTGATAGTCACTGGCTTTGTGCGTATATTCTCCACACTTATTACACCTACCTCCAAAACTGTTAGCTGGGGATTTATTTGATGTAGACGAAGAATTAAGTTTACTAGCAGTACTAGGTGTTGGAGTACTACGGTTACTTGCTGAAGATGCTGCCACATTGATACCCCAATTTGAGCATATACGCCATACTTGTTTTTTTATATTCCTTGATCTATGATGTGGATCCGAAATAGAGCAGCAATCAAACATGTTGAGTGTATCCTGATATTGTTGAGGGAGACCACCTATATAGCGAGCGACTTTGTGGTCATCTGATTCTGACAAGTCATTAAGAGAAAGTAATCGGTAAAACTCCTTGGTGTAATCATCTATAGAACGTACTCCCTTGCGTAGGTTTTGCAGCTGCTGGTACATCAATCCAATGTAGTTATGTGGTACAAAATTTGTTCTCATGTGTTTCTTCAACTTCTCCCATGATACTAACTTCTGTTTTCCCTTATGACTGCGTAGCAGCTTGTGTTGTTGCCACCACGAATTATCCCTCCCACGAAACATAGTTGCTACCAACGAAACTCGTTTGTTATCTGGTACTTCTTTGAATTCGAATACTTCCTCAACCGTATTCACCCATGAGAGAAACTCTTCCGATTCCAAATCACCATGAAATTCTGGAATCTCTACTTTTATTCCTTCCTTCCAGCGATTAGACTCCTCTCGTTGATTTATTCTACCTTCGCGATGCCCTCTAGCAAAAGGGTTGGCGTTATCATCTTCTTCTTCCTGCCGAAGATTATACCGACCCAACAAATTTTGGACGTCTTCAATGAATTCTTCTCTAGATCTCCATGGAATGAAACCTTCTGGACCTCCTCCTCGACCTCGACCCTGAACGATTGCTACTATTGGTGGCATCTTATCAACCCTAGAATTAACCTTGCTCTGATACCAACTGATGCAGCGGATAATAGAGAAAAGAAAGAAAAGAGAGGTTTTGTCCAGACTTCAAGTATTCCTAGGAATATCGACTATGAACAACGATAATTAGTTAGACTTCGGTTTCCCGATTTTCAATAATAATCAATTAAACTTGAACAAGTTTAAGAAAATAATTCTTATTAATCAAATTCAACTGCTTAAAACAATATATGGAGGACTCTTTTATAGACTTGGGGAAAACCCTAACTTGCTAATCAAGAAAGGATGGAAAAAAGCCATAAACCGACTCAAACCCTAATTTGCTATTTTTGGAAAAATTTGGTCGACCAAAAATAATGAAATTACTCATAAAATAAAACTATTTGCCGTAAACGGAAACCCAAACGGACTCCTAAAGAAGAAGTTATTAACAAAACAAAAGCTTTCCTAAAATAGGAAAAACTTCTGTTTGAAGCACTAAACGATGGAATTTGGCTAAAATCTGAAGACCATGCAAAGCATGTCTTGATCGTTGGCTCGTTTCCAATCAAAATGGACCCTTTTTGAGCTAAATTACGACACTCGGGTCTTTAGCCTCCAAATAGGCTATATCCTGCTCATCTGCGTCACAATGTCTACATTCTTGTACTGAATATTCATCAGTATTGCCCAAGTTTTCCATACTGGTGTATGAACAAGTAAACCTCTTGATGAAAGTTGTTAACCTTTTTTCCGAAGAACTTGGAACAACTGGGCAAGAAAAATCGATTTTGTGAAGGAGAAGGAGTCCGATTTTGTACACATTCCTTAACGAGTGTGCACATAACATTTTAATTTCCACTGTTGATTTAATTTAGGGATTTATATAGCGAAGATGGAAATTCTAAATATGAGGGTAATGGAGCCATCAGTTAACTAATCAATCAATTAAATGAACATGTCAAATACACACTCTTTAGAGGAGTGTGCACATAATTAGACTCGAGATGAAGCGTGAGAAGCCTTCAAGTTACAAACCAGCAAACACTTGGTCACCAATCCAGTAAAATGATTGGCTACAAGATAACGACACCCAAAAAATGGATGTAACGATAAATTCCCTCACATGAAGAGACGCGTTCAATTTTGAGATACCTAGAGGTGGGATCATCTTCCCGAGGGCAAGGCACGTGGTTGTCTTCCGACTAAAACTTTCTCAAAGTTGTGGATCTAAATGACAACACTGTTCTGATATATTCGTTACCTCTGCTACTATGCAAACTATCAACCGTGTTACATATATTACTATTATTATTTAATTATTATTTATATTATTGGATAAAGAGTTATAAAAAACTATTTGGAAGCCTAACAAACTAAGTTCCCACAACGAACTGCATTAGATGAACAAGTTGCCATGCTAGCCTACCAGCGAGCCTCATGAGGAACCATCTAAGGGAGCCGAAGCGGATAGGGGCTGATTATATCGCAAGGGGGAAAGATAACTCTACCTTCCATGTCAAATTCTGCAGTATTGCGCCATCAGGGACTCAAACCCGGGACTTCCTGGAGCATATCAAACCTTTCAGGAACGGGGATGACCAGATGAACTAGCTGCCCGTTATTATTATAATTATTATTATTGTTATTATAAATGAGGACTTTATTAAAAACATAAAGTATTTTACAAAAAATTGGTGGGGAGAAGAGCAACAAGTTGTACTCCAACACCCTTTTGAATGGCGATGCCTAGTTTATAGAAAAAAAAAGCTACCCATTCCAACATTGGCATCTTGAATATCTAAACAATTCTCCAACCTCTTTAAAAAGACTATTGTATCTTCACCAAGTTCTCCCATGATGGAGAAGAGTAAAATATCAAATCCATAACCATTAGCAATGCATTTGTCGAGATATTTATTCTTTTAACGCAAAATAACATTAGAAATAACTTGGACTGGTGTGAATCTACGGAGACCGTTGCCAGTGAAGGACGAAATACCAGTAACATCAAAACAAACATCTTGTCCATTTTCCCAGTTATAAACCAAAATATATGCAGGTATTAAAGCACTGTCTCTGTCGGAAAAAAATGTAAAACGACTTCTTTTCTAGCGGTTACACCAACTTTGTAATAGATATCAACGACTACATCTCTGAATAGATCATATTATAAATTAAGCCCTATGTTGCTAGCACAATGAAGTGCATGATCACCAAACACATCTATCTCCTTGTTGCATCTTGAGCATAAACTACCTGAATCGAAGAGTGGAATACCAAGGCGATAACAAAGTATAGAACTAAACTGTTGTGGCCCAATACTTTGGTTAAGCCATTTATTGGTATTGCGAAAAGATAATCTTGAGCATATTTGCCTTTATTATATTGCCAAAGAATAGAGTCTCGATCTGATAGATGAAGCTTTGTGGGTATCTCCTTCATAACCGCATCAAAGTTTTTTACTTCCATGGTACGCATTGGGTGTGGGGCAGTATCGTCGAATTTGAAATTTGAAGAAGAAAGAACACATACCTGAGTGTATTTGTCAAGAGCATACTGGTAGGTGTTATTAGTTTCTGGGACAAAAGAGTTATAAAAAATGGTTCCTTGTAGTTGCCGCGTCTGGATATACGAAGCAAAGAAGCAATATTGACTATTGTCTTTCATGGTGTATATGCCCAGTCCACCATTTTTAATAGGCAAAGAAGCAATACATTGTTGTATGGGCCCAAAGCCATCACCATCGTTAGTAATGAGTTGTCGCATATATTGAAACAAATGGTAATCATAGCTCAAAATAGCTTGCTGTAGTGCTAAGGGATTTGTGGTTCGCATAATGAAGTACAAACAGGAAACACCATAGAAATTACGGAGAAGCAGCAACTCACTCTGTGGATCCTTTAATTTACGAATTGTATTCATTAACTGTAAAGTTTTGTTTACTCTGCATTATACCATGTCCATACAAAACTACATATCCATACTTACAGGGCCACCGAGTAGTTTACCTCCCTTAACTGGTCTCCTAATATTGTGAGGGAAAACTCCATATGAAATACTTCTAGAATCAACAGTTGGCCAGAACACTTCCGTCTTGTTGATGTTTAGGTGCAATCCAAATTTGTAACCATTATATTGAATGATATGTAATGCTTTAGAGACTTCTAATATATCTCCAATGATAGTACCGTCATCTAGGTACCAAGCATGCAAGTTCAGCTTGCAACTAGCAGCAATTTTCAACACCAGTGGCTGTAATGTTAAAGAAAAGAGCAAGGGACCAAGTGGGTCACCTTGTTATACACCAATAACCGAAGATAAAATGTAGTCTCTGTAGTATAGTTTTGCAGGCCTTGTGTAGCAGAATTCAACCCATCTAGAAATGGATAGACACTTAACTTTTACTTTATTAATCATTGCAGATCTGTCAATGAGGTTGAAGGCGTTAGTAAAATCAATAAGCAACATAGATAAATAATCTTAGTTACCATGAGATTCTAAGAGCCTGTTAATAGCATGTAAGATGCCTTCACCACTGCAAGGGATACCAACTCCAAATTAGTAATTCCCAAGATAATTGGTCATTTCATTGCAAACTGAGATGGCTGCAATCTTTGACACAAATCTTCTCCAGATGGTCCCAACAACTATGGGCCTTATTCCACCTCCAGACTTTAAGAGGGGCGTTAATGGAGCACTAGCAATGTACTCTTCCAAAGTTAATGGGCATTTTTTGGCAAGAAGTAAGTTTACAACACCAGTGATGGAGTTCAACAGATCTTCAGCAACAACAGTTGCGGGTCCGCTCATTGCGTCTAGGAAATGTTGAGCGCGTAATCTGTCTCTCCCACAAGAGGTACCCTTAGGGAAACTTTATAGCTTTCAGCACATAATTGGCAGTGACGATGGTTGGTGTAGCATCAATGTTATCAGATGGGATGATATGTGGTAATGCTGAAGGGTGCTTTTGTTGCAAATCATTGGGTGTAGAGTTACTATAAGGGGCTATACCATTTGAAAAGAGAATCCTAATAGATGTAGTATAATGGCCTTGACTCAGTTTCTTACATCATGCTTGTAAGTTGGTATTTTCTGGTTTCTTATTGCTGTATTGATTGGCTGATTGTCTTTGTGCAGATAAGTCCAATAGTTTTTGTGTGATATCCAAACAACCAGCAGGTTCCCTCCAAGCTAACAAGGTTTGATTAATTAAAGCATCTTGTAGCTTCTTCCTAGTACCATACCTTTCTTCAATTGTGCATTTAGGCTTGTATAGATTGAGAGTACATATGGGGAAAAACAATAACTGAATCCAACAAGTCAAATCCATATGATTAGATAGTACCTTATCTAGGGTGGCTTTGAAAGTTATGGAAAAGTTTAACCTGTAGAGTGTGGGAATGATGAAAGTTTTGGTTATTTTTCTCTGGAAGGCTTGGTTCAACAAATCTAGGGATAAACAATGAGGTATGTCTTCTTTTTCTATAGTAAACGCCTCAGAATTCACTGGATTAGGTTTATCAACCCCATGTATTTAGAAATTTGCATCCCTGCCATTATAGGGCCCTGTTGTAATGTCTCAAGGATGGAGACGACATGGTTTTCTATATGCATGTAAGTGCATACACTTAGTACATAGCCACATCCGCAATTGATTTAAGACATTCTCCCATGCCTTGTAAACTTGAACATTGCTACTGATCCTTTCTCTGTAAGTTTTTTTGCATTCTACCATAGCAAAGTGTCTGTCAGTTAAATATATGAAAAGGAACTTCGTACCAAGCCTCTACCTCCAACACCATTGCGGCAACCGTTAAAATTTCAAAAAGATCATTGAAATATTATGTCATTCTGAGGTTCCTCTGTATTTTGTGATGTTGCAGCAAAGGAGTGAGATAGTTCATGGGAAGAACAGGATGATCTGGTTCTGGGCATACTGTTTGAAGGATATGATTATGGGCATAGTGCTTGAAAGGTCTAGTTCTGAGGATGAAAAGGCAGGTGGGGACGATGAGTAACCGTCTATAACTGCCTTTGGGTTTCATGAAAGTCGAAGAAAGGTATTACAAAATTTGTATCTTCAGATGGAGTGGGTAATAACAAAAAAGGTGGGATAAGGCTTGAGGAATTTTAGATGAAATCAAAAACAAGAGGAAAAGAAAAACTAGTTCATGCTTTCTACAGCCTAAGGATCGTCTCTCTCCTCCCACGCCTTATTATTATTATTATTTTATTATAAAAAGATTTTATTTATAAGAATTAAACAATAACACCAAGTTTTTCTCTAATGAGAGTCGTTAACCAACCAGGAAAATCTGCAGACCAACATTAATTCCTTCTACTTGTTCTAGCTTCCTTTGCTAAATAGTGAGCAACTTTATTTGATTCTTTATGCACAAAAGTGCATTTCCAAGATTCAAAACTTTTTAATAACTTCCTGCAGTCTTTTATAAACATATCGTTTGTCCATCTAACTGACCCTTTACTACCATTAATTGATTTAACTACATTCAAGCAACCTCCCTCCAGATGCAGTCTCGACACAACAAATGTTTTCACCAATTTGATTTCTTCTAACGCGGCTAATGCCTTAGCCTTCTCTTCATCTTGAGTTATCCCTACCTTTGAAGCTTCTCCTCCACAACTTCCTGCATCAGAAACCATTGTTAGTCCAATCCCCATAAGCTTATTCTCTTTAATAAAAGACACATCGAAATTAAACTTATGATATCTACTCTCAGGCAGCTTCCATGGAGTGATATCCCTGGCCTGTCTAATAGGAAAAACTCTTGGTCTTTTCCTATTTGTATCCTTCTCCCACTCATTAATATCCTTGTTTACCTACCTTACCATTTGTTCCACCTGCACATGAAAATTGTCAAACACTACAACACATCTAAGCTTCCATATATGCCATACGGTAAAACCAATATATATTTGCATTGACTTCTTACACTATTATTGGTATTAGCTAACCAACTAGCAATCCAATCCTGCAAATGCAGTCTACCTAAATCACCTGCAACATTTGAATTAAGAGCAAACCACAAACATTTTGTTACATGACAGTCAATGAAAAAATGCTTAACTTTCTCAGGTTCACATTGACATAGAGGTCAGATATCATTAATGGTTGTTACATACCTAGCCATATTATACCTTACCGGAAGACAATCATGCACAAACTTCCATAAAAATGCTTATTTTTGGAGGCAAATCCATTCTCCAAAACCTTTTCCAATGGAAATTTTTTGTTTCATGCCCATAGACCTTATCAATTATACCTTTATATACTGATTTTACACTAAACTTTCCATCATAAATAGGCTTCCATCTTATCATATTTTTGCTAAAATAAGGGATTTTGATTTCACAAATGTCTCTAACAGTACTACTATCAAATAACTCATTCAACATGTCAATATTCCATTTATGTTCATCCTACAAAATAAGTTGGTTAACAGTTCTCATGTTAGAAGAAGCAAAAGAAGAACCCAAAAGACCATCTTTATTTGGCACCCATCTATCTTTCTATATATCAATGTGCTCACCAGTTCCTACTTCCCAACAATAATTTTTTTTATAACCCCTAAACCTCAACAGACACCTCTCCACAACCAAGACATAATTTTTTTCATTGACAACATGAAGAGGACTACTATTAGGAAAATATTTGTGCTTAAAGATCCTAGCCTAAAGAGCATCAGGCTCAGTAATAAGCCTCCAAGCTAACTTAGCTAAAAGAGCAGTATTGAGATGTTCAGTCTTACTATATGTTAAGACCACCTAAAGCTATTGGCTTAGTGACTTTATCCCAGCTTCTTAAGTACACACCCTTAGAATTACCATTCTTATTCCACCAGAATTTCCTTTGAATACCATCAATCTTATCTGTCATTTTCCAAGGCATGGGGAACACAACTAGATAATAAGATGCTAAGGTACCAAGGGTAGACTTAGTCAAAACAGTTCTGATGAAGTTTGTAGATGGTGGTAATAATGAGTTTTAAACTCTCGAACTTGTGAAGATTGATTTTAGATTTAAAAACTAATTTTAAACTAGAAAATATATACAAAATATGAAAATAATATTCACAAATAGTGAGGTTATGGATTTCACCATTAACCACTTTTAATTGATTTCAAAAATAATAATCCTAAACAATTCTAGTTCAAATAAGTGACTCTAATTTTTGCCAAAGGTAGATTTTTAAAATATCAATTGTAAATCACAAGCATGGCTCATCAAAAGCTCTAGGTCCCAGCATAAACCATCAAATAAAATCATAATCAATTAAAAAAATATAATTTTAATTAAAAATAAATGCAAAAGTCATAAAAGAATTATTAAAAGTTACCAATTAATCATGGAAAAATGGCTTCCTCCTTGCCTTAGTGATGGGGTTTAGCTCATCTTGCTCAAAACACCCTCAAAATATTGGTACATAGCTCAAAAAGTGCTTGAAAGATGTAAAGAAGTTAAAAGTAATGTAACAGGGAATCTACAACGTTTTATGGACGCTACAGATCAACTGTTGCAATAGAGCTTGAAGATAAATGTTGTAAACCGAAGATAAACATTGCAAACAGTTGAAGAAACCGTGGCTGAGAGGTTGAAGAAATCATTGCCATAGCCATTATTCTTCGTGTTCTTCAGCAGCAACAGACAAGAATTTTTTCTGGATCTTTTTCTTGTGCTTTTGGCCTCTGCTAACCCCCCCAAATCTCTTCTACAACTCCTCTACTTATACTAAACACCAACCCTACTCCAATTAACTCCTCCAAATCCTCAAGATAAATTTTTTTAATGGAAAAATCTTTCACGGGAAATATTATCTTCTCTTGAGCATCAGATCAAAACTCCTTGATTTTATTCTATTTGTTCTTGCTTTATTAAACACGTCGTTTCCTTCTTTGTCTCAAAAAATCAAGTGTAAAAGGATACAAACTCAAATGCAGCATATATCCAATATTTCCCACGAGATTTTCTCTGTTTTTTTCGGGAGTTTCAGTTTTGAAAGATTCTCTTGATCTTTAAGTTTCCTATTCACGTCCAACTCTTACTTATTAGGTAAGAAAATATTCTCTGCCTTAACTCTTCGAATATCTCCTCCATATTATGTTCAGAAGCTTTACAGAACTAAGAGAAAATTGTTCCCGCCAATTATTTTTTTTGAACTTTAAAGAAGGTAGATGCCTCTATCCAAGGTATGGGTGCCTTTATAAAATTATTCGGGTGCCCTTATCCAAAATTGTGGGTGCCTTTAACACTTTTAAGCCAATTTTTCCACGATTGTTTATTCTTCCAAAAATACCTAAAAACACAATAAATAATAATATTAGTACAAAAATCGAGAGATAACAATATACAAATTGAGAATAAATTAGACACATAAATGTGTCAATCAAATACCCCCAAACTTATTATTTGCTAGTCCTCGAGCAAATCAAATCTAGAAAATAAAAATCAATCCTAACTCACTTTCGCAGACATCGCGATTGCACTTAGCGTGTGCAACAAGCCTTTAAACTCCTAGGCATCCCTAGTGGACGAGTTTTGTCTCGTGAGGGTTTACAAGAAATATACCCACAAAACCTTTACTCCAAACCCTAGCTACCTGTGAACGATTGAGGGTAAACACTAAACAAGCTATTTAGTTGGCATACTAAATTCTTCGGCTATGGGGATCATTACCCTATATGAGTCCAATTGTTGTACACGAGTTTGCACTCAAGCATACTAAAATTTATATATAAGAAAATAAAGCTCTACTTAGATAGTCGTTCAACCACGCTACTCAGAATCTATCAAAGTTCAATCATCTGAAAAGATTTAGAAGATGGATATAGATTCAAAATGAAGTTTGCGCGTGTTGATTAAGGCGAACAATGTTTCCCATATCTGTCTGAAGGTCAGTGCCAGGATGAATCCTAATGGATTGAGATATGCTCCTACTAGTCTTACTCCTTATACTAATATCGACTCAGCTGGTATATACAAGGATCCCAGCGGTCGATTTATTGAAATAAAATAATTATTTATTATTTTAATTGTACTGACAACATGATTGGATCAAATGAATCCAAGCGCATGCTCCTTATCAGTATCTTACATGATAGTTTTTATTGATCTTGCGTTCCACGCTTTCTTAGGCGACGGAGATAGGGAGAACACACACATATTGTTATCAAAATGTCAATACTCGATTTTTTTTTTTTTTTTAAAAATGGTCTAAATAATACAATAACGGGGCTTGATCTCAAACACTCCACTTCATCCTGGCGGTGATAACAATTCGATACTGGTGCCCCACCAAATCACTTAGAGAAACACAAAAATATTGTAAAAATAAAAACAGAAGGTGATATGGTCATGATGATTCCGAGATATGGTGACGACTATCATGTTATTTCTAATACCTAAGCTAGGCATCTTTTTATGAATAAACCATTTAGCTGGGCACACCAATTACTATAGAAAAAAAGCTAAGTTTCCATCTACCTATAATGGTTAGTGTCATCCTGAATTGTTCACAAGTTTCTAGACTTTGTAGTATCATATTTCAATAAAATTTTCTCCCTTACCCCCAAATTAAATCTAACATTGTCTTCAATGTTCCAACGATGAATTATTAAAAGCATGAATAAGGAGAAACTGTTACCAATCGAAGGAAAGGAGTTAAGGAAATATAATATTGTGTCGCATGAGCATGTATTACCTCCCAAGAAGTGCTAAGTTTAAAGTCTTCATCTAGACTAAGAAAGAATTAGTCACCTCATAAAATCATATAGCAATAGTCGGAAGAACTTTGGGTCATCTGAATAAAATTATGTTATCCAAAATAGAAGGAAACTGCAGCAGGCCCAAAAAGTGAACAAACATAGTACAACCTTATCCCTATCTAATGTCTTGTTTAAGACAAATACATCTACTTGAGGTTCAGGTTCGGGCTCTATGAAAGGGTCTAGATAAATATCTTTAGGCTGAATTTCCTCATAGGAAGGATCCGAGGGATCAGGTTGTAGAGTCTGGAAAAACTCAACTAATAAATTTAAGGTATATAATAATAACCTGAATAATTGTGGATCTTGGAAGTCAATCATATTTGACCCACACAATTGACTACTATGAAACTGGTGGTCATTCTTAAGCAAATGTGTCGATTCTAATTTCCTAAAGTAATTAGGCTTAGTCTCAAAACTTAATAGCTGACACATTTGAAATTCAAACGTTTCCACAGTTGGAAGAAAAATTTGGTAGGAAAACAAAGTCAATCTTGGTATTATCGCCTGGGTAGACCACATCAACCAGAGGATGGGTCTCTAACAACTGAACTTCTTTCTGGACATCAACAAGCTCAGAGAATCTAGTTTGAAGATGATCTTGAAAAATGGTAGAGGTGTAAATGTCAAGCCCCAAGTGGGGGACTTTAAGCAGAGATACTTGAAAATCAAAAGAATCATCAGTACCCCCAAACTTAGGGTGCACATTACTCTCAGATGGAATACAAACTGTTGGTTGGATTTTAGGGTCCTTAAGGTCAGAACTACACTCAACTTCCTCTATAAAAGGAAATAAGGTAGACTTATAAACTGGTAGAAGTTCAAACTTAGCTTTCCATATATTATAAGTTTCCATCAAAGGTGAAGAATCTAACACAGTATTCACCGCATTAATAACACTATCATCGTTAACGTCAAACCCAAAGTGGGCTAGGCATTTCTCTAATGGATTTTCTAACAAAGTGTTTGGAAAAGATTTCTGAACTGAAGTACTAGTTATGTTCACTTATTCTAAACCATAGATCTCACAAGAAGGTTGTCTACTCATACTAAATAGATTCAGTTCAATAGTCATGTTACCAAATGAAACATTAATTATTCCATTTGCATAATTGATGAAGATATTATATGTAGCTAAAAAGGGATGACCTAAGATCACTGGTATTTGACCCTCTGGGGCCTGAAAAGGTTAGGTGTCTAGGACAACAAAATCCACTGGGTAAACTATTTTATCAACCTGAATATAATCATCCTCTATTACATTAAAATTCTCTATGAGTCTATCATCTTCGTCAATGACTATTGTCTTCGAAGCGTTGGACTCTAAATCATTATTCTCAGGACAAACTCGTTCCTCTAAACCATTATCGGCTTCAAAACAAGAAATTATTACATCGTCTAAAACAGTGGTATCTCTAGTCAAATCCTCTTCCTTTTGAATAGGTGAATAATCATTAAAATTATTTGGATTTGAACCAAAAATAACATTATCACCGTGAAGCATAATTGAAGTGACAATTTCCTGATCACTCTGCCTGTATAATTCAAGTTCTTCGTAAATACTATCCTCATCATCATAATAATACGAAGATGTTTGAACCTCGTCGAAATAAGTAGTGTTACCAATAATATCCTCGTCCTCTTGACTAGGTGAACAATTATCAAGGGTAGCACTATATTGGCAATTAAGATCATTTTGAGCAATATTATTTTTTGCAAGACTTTCATTCACACTTAATGCAAACCTATTTGTATTCTCAGTTAACTGCTTAAGGGATTCTTCTAGAGAAGGATTTGGGTCATCATAGGGAGTACTAGATTGCATTTGCTTTAGGGCATCCCTCTAAAACAAAGAACTCGAATTTTGCTCATTTCCGTGTTCATAAGACGGGTGTATGTACGAATAGTAATTGAGATCAACTTGGTATGAGCAATAACCTCCAAAAGGTTGGTGTTGGCCCCGACTACTATCCACACTATGTTGATAGTATGGATAATGTCCATTTTGAAATTCAGTCAGATACTCATTGTATTGGTCCTCATAATACAAGTTCGACATTTTATGACAAAAACTTCCTAATATATTTACAAAAAATCTAAGAAAATAAATCCTAACATGAAGGGGGTTCTAAACATACATAAACAAGGCCGACTCAACCAAATCAAACCTACTGAATCTAGCAAACAAAAAGCATGATGGCTCCACTTAGATTGTTTCTAGACCAGCTTTTATTCTTCCAAAAGGAACTAGTTACAGTTTTAGCAAATATCTTAGAAGGATCCAAATTAGATTAAGTCAAAAAAAAATAGGATAAGCTCTAAGGAGCTTTGATAACCCTGCCTCTTTGGAAACGTTTCCTTGGGTTACAAGGCGGCTCGAATCTACTTCAAATAATCTTCCCGAACTTTGAGTTAGGCTAACAGAGTAACCAATACAGTCCTTTTGAATAACTTTCTAATAAGCTCGTTTCCCTATAAGTCTCTTTCTAGTCAAATTTTAGGCTTAGGTTCGCGTAGGTAACTTATTCCTAAGTCGGACAGAAAGGATACATTGATGAAATCTGAACCCTTATCTTATGTGGCCAGTTTCTGCCCTTTACTAGAAAAGCAAATTCCGTATTCAAGTCCTCAACATATATGTATTACGAAGGAATACAGAAAACCCAACGACATGGGATTCATGGGTGGTTAGAGTCTTACCTCACGTTCTAGACGGGCGATGAACCGTCGAAGTCGACTCAGGCCACCGACTCCTATGTCAGTGTACAAACCCGAGGGGCAGATACAATATCGTAATTGTCGTCCTTCCCTGTGCAGCTTATATTTAATTACCCTTCCGTAGGGTTTAAAAAATAAAAATAATGTCCAAAAATGTCCCAAAGTAAAGTCCAAAGTCCAAAGTCCAAAGAAAAAGTCCAAATATAAAAAAATTACAAAAATAAAAGATTTTCTAACAAAATTTTCTAAAAACAAAAAGAAATAAAACCCTAAAAATTAAATAAAAAAAATTGTCTTATTTTTCCGTTATTTTCGATTTATCTTTGACTCCAAGTCTTTAATCAATCAATATAATCTTTGGCTTCAATTTCTTTTTGATCCAAAACCTGTAAACATAAAGAAAAATACCCAAAAACGTAAAATAGAACAAATAAAAATAAAAATCTAACTAACTAACCTACAAAAAACTAAAAAAAAATCTAAAGGCCGCGTCAAACAATGATGTGGTTTGTAAATGGTGGTAAAAATGGATTTCAAACTCACGAACTTGTGAAGATTGATTTTAGATTAAAATCTAATTTTAAACTAGAAAATATACACAAAATATGAAAATAATATTCACAAATACTGAAGTTATGGATTTCATCATTAACCATTTTTAATTGATTTCAAAAATAATAATTCTAAACAATTCTAGCTCAAACAAGTGACTCTAATTTTTGCCAAAGGTAGATTTTTAAAATATCAATTGTAAATCACAAGCATGGCTCATCAAAAGCTCTAAGTCCCAGCATAAACCATCAAATAAAATAACAATCAATTAAGAAAAATCATAATTTTAATTAAAAATAAATGCAAAAGTCATAAAAGAATTATTAAAAGTTACCAATTAATCATGGAAAAATGGCTTCCTCCTTGCCTCAGTGATGGGGTTTAGCTTATCTTGCTCAAAACACCCTCAAAATATTGGTACATAGCTCAAAAAGTGCTTGAAAGATGAAAAGAAGTTAAAAGTAATGTAACAGGGAATCTACAACGTTTTATGGACGCTACAGATCAACTGTTGCAATAGAGCTTGAAGATAAATGTTGCAAACCGAAGATAAACGTTGCAAACAGTTGAAGAAACCATGGCTGAGAGGTTGAAGAAATCATTGCCATATCCTTTATTCTTCGTGTTCTTCAGCAGCAGCAAAGAAGAATTTTTTCTGGATCTTTTTCTTGTGCTTTTGGCCTCTGCTAACCCCCCCAAATCTCTTCTACAACTCCTCTATTTATACTAAACACCAACCCTACTCCAATTAACTTCTCCAAATCCTCAAGATAAATTTTTTTAATGGAAAAATCTTTCACGGGAAATATTATCTTCTCTTGAGCATCATATCAAAACTCCTTGATTTTATTCTATTTGTTCTTGCTTTATTAAAAACGTCGTTTCCTTCTTTGTCTCATAAAATCGAGTGTAAAGGATATGAACTCAAATGCACCATATATCCAATATTTCCCACGAGATTTTCTCTGTTTTCTCCGGGAGTTTCATTTTTGAAAGATTCTCTTGATCTTTAAGTTTCCTATTCACGTCCAACTCTTACTTATTAGGTAAGAAAATATTCTCTGCCTTAACTCTTCGAATATCTCCTCCAAATTATGTTCAGAAGCTTTACGGAACTAAGAGAAAATTGTTCCCGCAAATTTATTTTTTTTGAACTTTAAAGAAGGTAAGTGCCTCTATCCAAGGCATGAGTGCCTTTATAAAATTATTTGGGTGCCCTTATCCAAAATTATGGGTGCCTTTAACACTTTTACGATAATTTTTCCACGATTGTTTATTCTTCCAAAAATACCTAAAAACACAATAAATAGCAATATTAGTACAAAAATCGAGAGATAACAATATACAAATTAAGAACAAATCAAACATATAAATGTGGCTATCAAGTTCTTCCTGGTTAGTTCAAGTATTTACCTTTCTTTACTGCAAGCCTACTGTCAAACTTGTCAATAAGATGTTTAAAAGTCTCCATTTGTTCCTCTGAACTAAGAGAGGGACCCCCTAGATATTTATCTTGAAGTCCTAACCTTTTAATATTAAGGATATTACCAATCTGGTCCCTATTTCTATTATCAGTATATGGGCTAAAATTTATACCTGACTTATCAAAGTTAATAGCTTTCCCAGAGAAGTTGTTAAGCATATGCAGCATGCTTTCAAGACTTCTAGCACCTTTCACATTAGCCTTAGTAAAAACAAAATAGATAGACTAGTTTTACTAACCTTAAACCCTTGGATTTGATTAATTTCTTTTTCCCTAATAAGCATTTTAGACAACACATCCACGTAAATTATAAACCTTGTAGGGAAATAAACCTCACCTGGAGCCCCATTTAGTAAGATTGGGGTGGAAACAGTGGATATATACTGTTCAATCAACCTGCACTAGTGACAATGAAATCCAAGTTGTTTCAAAATGTTAATCAGAAATTTTCATTCGATTATGTCAAAGGTTTTCGACATGTCTAATTTTATAGCCATAAGACCAAATGTTGATTTATTCTTTCTCATAGTATCCACTAATTCATGAACTATCACTATGTTGTTAGTGATCTTCCTAGAAGAAAGAAAAACAGCTTGAAAAGGACTTATAAACTTATTCGTCACAATTTTGAGTCTACTAGCTAAGAGCTTAGAAATAATTTTGTAGCTCACATTGCTCAAACTAATTGGTCTGTAGTCAACAACAGTTTTAGGAGAGCTATTTTTGGGCATAAGAGACACAAAGTTATGGTTCATCTGTTTTAATAAATAGCCAAGTTAAAAAAAGATTTTACCATAGCAATTGTATCCACACCTACAAGTATTTTTTTAGAAGAAGTTGAATGTTTGATAAATATTTTTGGGTAATTTGTACTTTGGTGTCCAGGTTTTGACCAGAATCTAAGTTTGGTATCCAGTTCTTCTAAAATTAGGAAATATTTTTTATCATAAGTGAAAGATCCTTCTACTTTTGGTACTAGTTGTACCATATATGAATAGATGCTTTCTTCCTTTTCCTAAGGGTCGATTAAAAGAGAACTGGCAAACAAGCCTCAACAATACTTGGATCTCTGGAAGGCTAGATTTTAGATAGTTTTTACAAGTTTATCTTCCGTTCATAGTTTTGCGAGAGATGAAACACGAGGACTCTTTCTCTGGTACTTTTTATTTTTAATGACCGACATATCTATTATTTTATTCTCCTATATGAAGCAGCAGGCATCGTCCCATAGAACCTATATCAAAAAGAGATGGTTGTGGCACGAGCACGAGGCAGTAGATAATTATCCTCAGATCTTCAGGTCTAGTAGTAACTCCAAGTAATGTGATGCAACGATTCTCCATCCTCTTTGCAAATAACACACCTTGAAACCAAAGGTATCTTCATTCTACTTTTCAATCAGTCTTGAGTTGCACAACAATCTTAATGTATAATCTTACAAGACTGTGCATCAAGTGAAGGGTGCACAACTCGTCTTCCGAAAATCTATAAATAGGATATGTTGTGCGAGTATCTACATGACCTAAATTATCAACAGGCTCTCCAAGAACGTTGAAAATTCGTCCAGCCGAGTGGTAAAGCACGGGACTGCAAATTCTTTTACCCCACTTCAAATCCGGGTGTCGCCTCATCTACAAAAAAGATAAATACTTTTTTTTTAGCCCAACAGAAGCAATAAATTATAGAGGAAACCAAAAATAAAAAACCCTCTTTTGGAGAGATATACCTTGATTGTATATTTTATGCTTTTTGCTTATGAAGGGAAACAAACCTCTGTGTTTTTTCATATTTGGAGAGCGTCCGGAATAACTTGTGAATTACAACTCTATTGTACAGTTTGGTCATAATCCCTTTTTGACTCTGCACCATAGGTTCCACTCTTATTAGTGAACAATAGTGGACGAATTCTTCATATTCATAGAGATAGAGGACATAATTCACAAGGATATAATACGTCTTGCTTGGGACGCTTTAATGTTAGTCTTTACATTTTCCCTTTCACTTGTAATATGGGGAAGAAGACTCGCCATAGGCTCGACCGCAAGTGGTTCCTATATTAAAATAATAGGGACTACTGGCCGAGATAAGTGGATAGACATAATATTTGAAGATAGCCAAGGACAAACAAAACTACTAGGTATTCTTAATCACCCCATAAAGAAAAATCAAGAAGATTTCAGTAATTCCGATAAAAAAGACCTCTACTTTACCAAGGAAGGGGGGTAAGAAGGCGTCAAAGGAAAAGAATGTTGATATTGTTACTAAGGAAACTAAGGCTAAGGTGGAAACTAAGGCTACTAAGGCAGCTAAGAAGGCTCCGGCTCGTGTCGTGAGATGTTTGGTTAATTCTATAACGGATGAAACCCTTGTTTTGTGTTGTTGAGACATAAGCCTGATTTTCAACATTACAAATGTATGATCATTATACTTCAACCGGTTGTTCTATTCCATCTCTTAGAAAGAAAAGAACTTAAAAAAAATACTTTATAATACGACGGTACATTTATATAAGATTTCTACTCCGAGCACAAGTAATTGGGCCGTAAACAGTCAAGTGAAATCCAATTCATAAAATAATTTGATCTCTGGATAACGTTATTGTGGTAAAGGTCGTAATACCAGAGGTATCATTACCACAAGGAATAAAGGGGGAGGTCATAAACATCTATACTGTCATACCCATACTTTTTCTCGGATTTAACTAAAACTGATGTGTGTACTAAATGGTTTATCCCTTAGTAAAATTAGTATGCTTGATCAGAAGTATGGAATCTCAAAATACATCTAGCATGCTTGACACGTTGAATATGTGCAACTAGATGGCAATGTTGGTCTTTTCTTTATTGACAAAAACAGGAAAATCAACCTGGAGAACAACATAAAACTTCTCTTCTTTTTCACCTTCTTCTTCTTCTTTCTTTCTCTTTTCTTCCGCGTGATTATTCCCCCATGTAGGAATAACAAAACCATGATTTAAATCACGAAATTAGTGATCTGAATGGAGTGATGGTTTCACTAAGTTAGTTTTTCAAAATTAGTGAGCTGAATGGAGTTCACGATGGTTGGCTTTTCAAAATGGGTGGAAGAATTTGTCTACTTAGTTTGAAGAAATTTGATTTGAGGCAAGTGTTCTCACTTAATTAATATAAATTATTCTTATCAATATGAGAGTTTGTATGTGGCTCTAGATGCATGTTTGATTAGATACTTCATCGTAATTTCTTTTTTCAATTAATGTTGTTAAGGAACATGAAAATTAGGGATTACGCCAATTTTGGTGCTTGTTATAAAATTGAGTTATTAGACGTCAATTCAGATGAAAATAAATTATTGGTTAACTGTAATTTGTATCAATTGCAGATTTATCAATTTGAACTGTTGAAACTAGTGGATTGGGTGTGGACATGAATTATTTTATAGCTTTGCATCTTTATATAAATCCTGTTGAAGCTCATGTTATATAGTTATATTCAGATCACAAATTACCTCGCATTTTGATTTACCACATCAATTTTGTGTTCTTTAATGTCCATGTATTGCAACTAACTTATCTTAAAGAAATTGCTGGCCACTTCATGGCATTATTTTATGTCCATTCTTTTAGTTTTTAGTATGGTGTGTACTTATCACAATTTTTAGTATATTGGACTTTATGTCGAAGAACAATATGGGAGGTTTTATCTTGTTACTATGGATAGTAGATGGTTCTTAGCTTGCTTTCAGAGCAGATACGGTAGTTATGTTCTTAACTAGACCTTTGATTAAAGGTGTACAATTTTATGATGAATTAATGTTTCTAAATGAGCTTACTGTGTTCACTAGAGTCATTACTTCTGTTAGCTAGCTTGGAAAATTTAATATTTCAACTTGTTTGGTTTTTGCAAGAACCTTTAGTATGTAGAACTGCCCTTGGTTATGAGATTTATATTATACCACCTCCACTCTCTAGTAACTTTGACTGTGTGAACTTGGACTGCATACTGTATACCTAATTGTGTGTTGATGTCGATTAATCGTGCTTATTTGCCGTGTACTTAAGTGCAGTGGGTACTTACTATGCTTTCAGAGATAGTCTTTAGTATCTATAAATCTGTCATGTTTTTCTCATCTTGGTGAAAAATCTTGCTTAACACAAAAACTGGTTGGGATATGACTTAAACAACATTAGTCTTTAATTATAGTTGCTAAACTTCTTTCTTTTTTATGTTTGGTGTATGGAAGGATGCAAGTAAATTACGTTTAGAAAGCTATGGATTTCTGTAAACAATTAAAGATTTGGCTCATGTTTCTATTAATTTTATATGAAAGAAATCTTTTACAGTTAAAAATGAATAGTTTCTATAGTTTATTTCAGTATTTTTGGCTTACTACGAGTAGTGTTATACTCATAATTCACTCATAGAAGAGCCATTTTTCGTTTATAAGCATTGTTTTTAGTCCTGGGTCGGTAGGTACCGGTATGCCGGTATGCGAGTATATATATCTTGTTAGAAATGAAAATGAATTATTATGCCGAAATACGCTGGGAAATGAGATTTTATCCATTTGTATATGTGGATATAATACAATATATATATGCTGCTTTGGAACTAGCTAAGCCGATTAGATTGATCTCTTTCATAATTGCATGATCAAGTCTATGAGTAGATTAGTTTGCATAACAGTTTGTAGATATTGTCATGGTGAGATTTTATTAATTATTTTCGTTCCAAGCATCGTTAGTCGAGTCTTAGATATCATTTGTTTTTCTAACAGTGTTGAAATGGGGTTTTGATTGACGGGCAGTAAAAGAAACCACTAAATCCTTTCAAGGCAATTAAACTGGAAAACTCACTTCCGTTTTGGCGAGCTTGTGATAGGATGATGATTGTTCATTATTGTTGCCTCCGAACTATAATAGTTATTCTACTTTAAATGGCAACATCCTCTCTTGTGATGTTTTTGTCTCGTTTTAAATGGACAATTTTAATTGCTAATGTTCATATTCATTTTCCAAATACAAAATGATATTTGGAAGTTACTGATTCTCGTTGTTTATAATATTTTGAATCTGTTAGAAAATGTCTAATAGGTTAGAATGGAAGGTGCAAATGGCGGGAGATCATAGATAAAAGAGACACTAGTACAAAATGAACCTGAACTAGCTAGGAGAATTTGATTAGGCTTTGTTGGTCTTTAAAATGCTCTATGGTATTTTTCTTATGGGTTTGGGAATGTTGCTACCGTGTAGCAAGTGTGAGGGTACACTTGTGTATCTTTGTGGAAGGGTATTGTATTAATGAAAAAAAAAAACCATCACATTATTAACAATCAAGTAGAACCCCCACTCATGTATAAATTAATAGTAACATTTTCTTTTGAAGTTTAGATGATAAGTTTACTGTACATGTTATTATGGCCATGGTTTACATTCACCTGCTTGGGTAATATTGAGAGTAAAAGATACTTTTAGTAATTTTGTTTAAAAGTTATCATTATGTCTGTTATCTTTTAGCCTATTAACCTATTTTATTAAATATTGTTCCTTGATTAATTATCTTGACAAGTACCTGCTGAGAATGTAGTCAGATGCTTCCATTAAATTTTGAATGTGTTAACTCCAATTATCTTCCGATGTAACAATTATTGTTGTTTTTAGTCTCAAACTGTTGTGTGGCGATGTTGGTCTGGATATATTTAATTAGTACATGACAACAATGTGTAACTTGGGATAGTTGGTGCTACGCAATTTATATTATCTATTGTAAGAGATGAATTCTACTTAAATGGTGTAGTTCATATCATCTAGTAAGAGATAGTTACTATCTTTATGGTAGTTCATACTATCTAAATAAAAGGCGATGAGCTACTAAATAAAAGGCGATGAGCTGCGGTCGTGTTTGATCCCTTCGAGCTACAGAGAGAGTACGTAGGCAGTCGTTTTGTGGTTCAGCACAACTACTAAAGGTTGTTCATATCATCGGAACAAGAGTTGGTTACTGCTCAGCAATTCATATCATCTATTCGGGGATGATTGCAATCTCGGCAATATATATATATCATTGGTAAGAGGTAGTTGCATTACTGGTTGTTCATACTACCTAGTGAAGAGATGATTGCTGCTTTCCAGTTCATATCATCTGAGAAAGATAGGAGGTTGAGCTTGAAAAAGTATTGTGAGTTGTCAGGCCCACCGGATCTCCCACCTACGGGTGTTACCCGGAAGACTGTCAGCTGTAATGGTGGCTGGTATCCGACTACCCTGACATTGGCACTGGACATCCTTCACCCATCTGATACGGTATGTGTCATCATGCCTTAATTGGCTCCCACCTACGGGTGGAAATCTTGAAGACCGTTAGTTGTAACGATGGCTGGTATCCGACTACCTTGACATTGGCACTGGCCAATCCTCGCCCTTATAAAAGCAATGCTTATCATCTTATAAAGAAGTTTGGGATAAATCAATGAATATTTGCTCCAAAAATCAAACAGATCTGAATGAATTTAAAAATCTAATTTATAGAGTGGCGTATTAGAGAGTTGGAGTTTTCCAAATGGGTCGTAACCCGACCCGTTGGAAGCAAAAAAATTCTAGTCCGTCACATATACCGTAAAATAGATTTTCGGCCAAGCTTTTCAACATAAGATAAAAAAGGGAAAAATAGAACCGAGGGATCAACTTACTTAGTTTTTATTTCTCTTTTTTTTATCACATATATCCCATGGGACAAAGGATAAAAAAGAGGTTTACTCCCGTAGAGTGATAAAAAGGTATTTTATCATAAGTCATCTCCTTCGTCCTAACCATGACATAAAAAGATGTTGAATATATAATAATCTAAGATGGTGACAATCCTTTCAGGGAATTGATTCATTCAGATGTGCACTTTTCCTCTTTAAGAGGTGAATTTACTGGAACCATGTTTGTCGTAACAAGATATAGATCGACAGTTACAGACTGCCTTTTATAACCGGGGTCTTTGAACATAAGGTAGGGGTGAAAGTATCATATACAAAATGTTCACTTTTTTCATAGGCTTTAAGCTTCGGTATCTCTCCTATGTAAGCATGGGTCTCTGAGTCTCTAAAACATCACATATCCAGCAAGTATGACAGGTGGCTAGTCATGTATGTTTTAGACCAACACACATCCAGTGGGTAGAAAAGGTGGCTAGTCATGTATATTTTAGACCAACGGGATTCCTGTTAGGTCGAATCTCAAAATCCCATGATTTCCATAATGCTAGAAGCTTCACCAGAAGCAAGCAAGATGAGGAAACTTAGGGGTACTTGACTATTAAGGGCCTACCTTCCACCTTCACTCTAATTTCCACTTAACCTATTAAGAGATTGAAACAAGTGCATACAAAGGTACTGTGAGTACAATAGTAAGTCAATAATACTCAATGAGAGGGAGTTTAAATTTATATATACACATACATATAGAAAAACTTTAAGGATTTCAATCGTGGAATTATTGCAACTTGAGACAAGTTCAATGTTGCTTTACACTAGTGAATATCCATCTAGGAGCTTGACACTTATTCGAGAACAAAAGTTTGTCCTGAATGTATATTTTGTATAGTCAGAGAACATCTAGGAAGGAGTTACAACCAACACCAGTGGCATTCGAAACAATATTGCTCTATACTAATGGTCCATCCTTCTAAGAGTTGTCCAATCAATGTAGATTTGATATGGAGGTTAGTACTGAGTTATACGATACACATATGTTATATATGCAAAATATTAAAAGTTTACCTTGGTGAAACTCTAATACATCAGATGTGTATATTTATAGAGTGACTACATGGTTGTAGTTATTAGTAGTATCGTATTCTCAATTCTCTTGCGAAATATGAAATATATAGAAATACATATTATATGTTTATGATGCAGGACCAGAAACAATTATATATAAGCTTTGTATTTCTACTATCGGGCAGATGCGACTTTATGATTTTCACCTTAGTAAAAAATCCACCATCAACACAAGGCTTTCATTTTCCTCGGGCGATCTTTCTACATTGTATATAGCTTTGCTACCTTTTTAGGTACCTGCCAAATCATCCATGAACATGCCAATACCTATACTATTAGTATCCTTGTCGTAGAAAGAATCATAGAAGATTTTCATACAAGAAGGTGATAGGTTATCAGGAGGATGTTCACAACTTCTTATTGAGATAAAAGGAGGAAATGTATTTAAACATATACCATATGAAAAACTATAAAATAGTGGACGATATTACCTTAATTACATAAAGGTCTGTAAATTTGATTAATATCAGGCCGTTTTGGTCGGTATCAATTTGTATCACTCATACCACTACATTGTATTTGTACTAGTAAAGACCGACAAGATATATTCTTCGATACAGGAAACCATGAGTTAACGACGATCTAGAGGAACATCGTGTTTGTCTTTTGCTGACTCAGCATATGAATCTGACTCGACCCCTCACTCGGCACAAATCAAATGTGAGACTGTTGTTAGTTTTTTTGTTTACCTGAGCCAGATCCTAATTTCTGATTCAGACCCGTTTGAGTCAGAGAACAAAATGCCCCTAACTTATGGGACTAAGCCACCGACTCGTATATTTTTGGGTCAGTTGAGTCCGATCTAACTCAAAAAACAAACAGATTAAGTCAGATCCAGATGATCAAGTGATTTTAGTCAGATCCAGATGAATCAGATCAACAAAAAAGAAAAAAAACTATAAAAGTGGGGTACCATGAGTTAACGACGGGCTAGAGGAAATAGATGTGCAGTTGAGCAGTTAACCGCTGCTAAAGGGGTATTCTAATAAACTCACTCAAACCATTAAACAAAAAGCATTGAGCCAAAAGCAGTTCAAAAACCCATTTCCCGCTTGTGAAGAAGAATTTCTGTCAATCCGAGAAGAGAGGGAACAATCATGGCGGTAATTTCGAATAACCCTAATTCTCTTGAAGATCCTCTCCTTCCATGGCTATGGTACCCCTTTCTGACTCTATCTCAAACTATCTTCGTAAATTTCTTCTTTAGCGTCTTACATTTTGCTGGTCATTTACTTTCAGGTCGGTCAGAAAAGAACTAGATATTCTGAAATTAAATCCTGAATCAGAAACAAACCTTAAAACAATTACCGAAGCCTGTATTGTTGAATTCAAAGACGATCTTCAGTATCGTGACGACATCAGATTCCTCAAGATCTGGTTAATATACGTATGGACTGGACTTCTAATTTAGGGCAAACTATGTTAATAGAAGTAGAAGTTTATTCAATTTTGCTGTCTTAATATCGAAATTAATTGAGGATTTTTCTTGTGTTACAGGGCGATGCAGTACAAGATTTAGAAAATGTTTTTACAGTATTGGAGGAGGATAAAATTTGCCTTTCAAAATCCTTGCTCTATATAGCATATGCCAATTATCTTGAAGTTAAAGGGAAATTGGTCGAAGCTGATAGTATTTATAGATTAGGCATTTCAAGGTTTTTATTTTTAATTTTCCGTATTCTGATAAATTTGCGTATATATGTGAAAATTAGGTTTTGTTTTGTTTGAGTCTTTCATTAGTTTGGTGTGTTATACTAGGAATGCTGAGCCGCTCCAGGAACTGAAGCAGGTTCACCTTGACTTCATTCAGAGATGGTCTGATGTAGTGAATGGTAATAAGGTATGAATCGTGTGATTTACTTCAGTGTGCAAAGATTAAAGAATTGAGCTAGGACATTAGCTTACTAGTTTTTGGGTGGGGATATTAGGATGAAAACGAGTTTCTACCTCAGGTTGTGGGTATCACTATTCAATGACCTTACCACCCTATTGGAGAGGCACCTACCATGTGTTTTGCTTCTATCACAGTTTCTAGACACATATCATTGTCGTTTAGGCTTCTTTACAATTCTATGGATCTTGCGCACATTACCAAAATCATGGTCGTACCTCAATTCTGCTAAAAATATTGATGGAACTATAGAGTAGATTTTCTTAAACAGAATCATCAGGAAATCCAGAGGTTGCCATCTCTATTCAGCTATTTTTCTCCAATAGTTATTGAGGGCGGAGGTAGTAATACATTCAAATCCTTTATGAGGTTGAAAGAATAAAAAAGCTTGATAGGGTGCCAACCATTTCACATAGACTTGGATCAGAAAATATTCAAGTTATTATCCAGGTGTTTCTAAGCATAACCTAAAACCCAGTATCAAAGGGATACATAATAGCATAGCCTGAGTAGTTAGCAGTTGAGTTGCTTCAAAATCAAATACACAGAACCTGACTCTTTCTTTGGGGAACCTCCACAAAGTTTACAACCACTTGTAATTCCTCAAAAAATGGCCATGAGCCTGTACTAAGTGGTAGTTTAAAATGGGTTTGAGGTCATGCAATATATGCCGATCCATTCTTACAGCTGTTGCGTGTGAGGACTGATCTTTTGCTTTGCCTTTGTAGATCGACAATGACGAACCTGTCAAGCTTCCTATGAAATACATTAATCCATGGGCATCTTCCACCATTAGCAACTTACTGAAGGAGATCAATCCTCGGATGTTGAAGTACAAGGTGAGTTTGTTAACTGATAGTATTGGTTGGATTTGGATTTAAGCACTCTACTTAACTGGTAGCTGGCTATTTGGTTTCTCGTTTCAGGGATACCGTATGATTAAGAAAAATATTTCTACAAAACAAAAGTTGTCGTCGTTGCTGAAGAATTCGAGGAATAAAAGTGTAGATATAGGTATGATTCTTCATGACATTCAATCAATAACACAATTGGTGTTCTAGTTTACTGTTCTGTGAATCCAGCTTTTCCTTACTGCGACGGGTTTTATTGTTATTTGAAGGTGGAGATAAGTACCTGATTAAAGGCTGCTCAGGTCAGGGTGGATTTGCTGAAGTATTCAAAGCATGTGTGAACAGTGGCCCCAATGAAACTGTTGCACTGAAGGTCACTGTTATCTCTATATTACTTTCTTATGGGTATTGGAAATTATCAGCGTCATTATCTCAAAATTTCTGCAGATACAAACACCTGCTTTCCCTTGGGAATTCTACATGTACCGGGTGCTTGATATGCGCATTTCCGAGGGAGTATGTCACTTTTGAGCTGTCATTATCAGTTCCTGATGAGATTGGAATTGAAGTTTCTTATCATTAGTTTCTTATGTTGATTTAGAGATCAAGCTTTGCATTTGCTCATAAAGTTTATATCTACTCCGACTATAGCATACTAGTCTGCGACTATTTAGCCCATGGAACTCTTCAAGTATGTGTTTTTTCAGATTCCATTTTCTTTATTTTCATTTTTTCTATTCGGTTATTAATAACATATAAGCTTTAATAATATACATTGTGCAGGATGCGATTAACTCTTATGTAGTGCTTAACAAGACTTTAGAAGAAGAGCTATGCATGTATTACTGCATAGAGATGCTTCACATGCTGGAGATATTACACAAAGTTGGCATAATTCATGGTGATTTTAAGCCTGATAATCTGCTTATTCGTTATGCTCAGTAAGCATCTTCTCTTAGCGATTAGTACTTTGCATCTGCTCATTAGACTTTTTATATACAATATCATTGTCCACCCCTTTGAACTATGTACACACACAACAAAAGAAGAAAAGAATAGACACAAAATGTACTAACATTTTATTTTTCCTCTCCCACCCCCACCCCCACCCCCGCCCACCCCATAATCCTTTATTTGTTTGAATTGCTTGGAGATTCACTTTTTAACTCTTATGTCTCTAAACGAACTACATAAACCTTTTCTTTTTAATTTAAGCTGGATAAATAATAATGTGCAGCCTATGTTGTTGTATCCAGGTTGGGTATTTCAATTATAAGCACAACTAAATGTTATGGGACTCCTATCAAAAATTAATCTGTCCTTGTTCTGTGACATTAGTTATCCATAGTGTGTGATGTAATTGGCGGAAAGCTTTGTCATGTGGAATAACTATATCGATATTCCTTTATAGCACCCTGCAATTTATTATCACTTGATACTTCAGATCTCAGATTCTCATTTGATTCCTCACAGGAATGATCTTACGGAGGAAGGCTTTTGTGGCCGTACTGGCTCTTGGCGTGACCAGGTTAGCTCTTGTTGCATCTAATATCAGTTTATTGCTTAAGTCATATTTTCTGAGCAGACCATTATTATGAAGCAGGGACTTTGCCTTATAGATTGGGGTAGGGGGGTAGACCTTCGCCTCTTCCCTGATGGTACAGAGTTTAAAGGAGATTGCCGAACCTCAGGCTTTCGTTGTGTTGAGATGCAAGAGAATAGGCCATGGACATTTCAGGCAAGTGGCCTCATTCTTTAATCATTAAAATATTTTTCTTACGGGTAATGAAAGATCTGGATTTTTTGGTCCTTAACAATGTTGCATTCACGTCCTGGCTCCTTGACAAGGTGCTCAATTGGCACTAAAATGTTACAGTAAGTCGCCAGTGACAAGATGCTTAGTAGTGTCACTTCATCTCTAGCATTAATGTTGGTTCATGGGTTAACATCACATTAACACTTCTATGGCAATCAGGTTGATCTTTATGGTCTTTGTGTAAACGTGCATCTGATGTTGTTTGGATCATACATGGCCATCGAAAAGAAGGTTTCCAAAGATGGGAGCTACCTCTATCAACCAAAATCAGCCTTCAAACGGTACCATTCTTTAATTCGCAAATATGATTTTTTTCTAAGGATTCAACTGTACAATCCAATAGTGAGATAGTGACAGAATTCTTTTCGTAGAAAGGACTCAAGCTATTGAATTGTTATTCCTGTTCAGTTATTGGAACATTGAATTGTGGAAGAACCTCTTCACAAAGTTGCTTAATATTCATCCCAGTGAGGACCACCTGAAGTTGCTGAGAAATTTGAGGGAGTCGTTTGAAGATTACATGACATCGAATCCTAATTTAATCAAGAAACTTAAACCATTATTGCTAAAACAAAGAAACTCTTTGTGTGCTTAAACAACTCTTATTAGCCATCTCATCTGAGTCTTGCCAAGAATTTCCAATCTGAATTTCACTTTGAGATGCAAGCCTGGTGAAAGAAAACCTAAACTAGGTTTGAAACCCCTTCTCTTTAGTGTTGTCTGCCTGATCCCTTTTCTTGTGCATATTGGTTAGAAGAGATTGTCTTCAGGGCAGTTTCAAACGTTCTTGCATATAGCTACTATCAGTGCCCTTAGAAATTAGTTTTGTAAGCTGATGATCCTTTTGAGAGGGTTCATGGTGGGATGAGGAATTGTAATCTATATCTGCTTTCGATTACATTATTGTATAATATCATATTTTCAGGAGAATAATTTTGAGTTCGAAAGTAATTCACAGTGAGTCCTTACAACTTTGGGAATTAAGATAATTGGATCAACACGGCAATACCATTGCTGCAGCTTGTGGAGGATCTGTTCCTGCTACTGTTAATGCTCATGAGTTGCAGGGGGTGGAAGTATGTCTGAAGTTGGCTAAGCTAAAGAATTGTAGAAGATTGCACATATGCACAGATTCTCTGAGTGTGTACTGATTGCTCTGTGGTGAGGGGGTTGCTCCTTGGAGTGTGCTTCATGTTTGGAGAAGGATAGTTCATTGCACTGAGATATAGATTATAGAGAGACTACGGCTGCTGAGATGTTAGCTAGTAAGAAGTAAGCACCCTAGTGAAAATTTTGTTGTCATTTGTCCCGACAGTTTCGACGGTGAGATGAGAGTTATCTTAACTGAGGACAGAAGCTGTAAGGTTTACTATAGGAAGTAGGTTCCTTTGTTTTGGTTTAGTTCGTGAGGTTTTGGGTTCTCCTTAAACCCGGGGGTGGTATCAAAACCCAAAAATAAATTTGAGTTGGAAACTATTATCACAAAAAACTCAAAAAGTAATGCTATTTTTCAGAATCCGTTGGATAAAACTCGAAGTCGAACCCACTTCCCACCTCCACTTTCCCCCCCAAAATTTTAAGAAAAGTTTATCAGTCTTAAGTCCAAATAAATAGTTATAATAAGGTCCACCCGAAATTGTTTTTATCCCCGGATTTAAAATTATTCGAACGTGAAAAAGGGTTGGGCTGCCCTTTCTATGATACGTGCAGTCCCTTCAAAAAGAGTTTCTCTTTCACACAATTAGTACTTTCTCTCTATTAAAATAGGAACGAAATAAAAAAAAATCTAAATGTTTTTTAACAATAAAGAAATCTCAATATAGAAATCAACAAGATAGATAACGAAAATCATAATTGAAAGAATCTTTACAACCAACAGTAGTTGAGGGTTGAAAAAAATTATCAATAACAAAAAATAATAAAAAATAGTTTGATTCTATCACTATATATGAGAGATTTGTTGATTAAATCAACCAAACGTAAAGGTTAAAATTGATTATATACAATTTCCGAAAATTTTATGTCTGAGCATGATGTGGTTTTGGTTGATTTTTCTTTTGAATATACACCTTCTTTGTTGTCATCGGTTCCTAAACTGAATGAATTATAAGAAGATGTGTGATAATGGTGATGGTAGTGATGGTTTCCGTTCGAAATACTTTTTGTTTCACTTGTATTTTGATTTTTTTTTTCTTTTCAGTTGATTGAAAATGTAGAGATTTGATTTGTGAATATTGAGATCAATTCTAGCAACTGTGTAATCGGTATATTCTAGAGTACATCGTTTATGATCCAACAGTGCAGATATGTTATACTAGATAAGAAAAATAATTTAGGTTATTTTGCACATCCAACAGGGAATATGTGTTATACTAAAGAAAAAAATTAGTTTCCACATAACGATACTAAAGTTCAGATCTTATATGCTGAAACAACCTAAATTTAGTGGATCTAATTTAAAATTATCATCAAAAAAAGAAAAAGAAAAAACAAAATGCTATTTCTATATCATAATTTTTTTTATTTGGTCATTTATCAAATTTACGATCCTCATTATTAATTAGGCTAATGAAGTATATACTTGATTTAATATGTACTTGAAATACGGATTTGAAGGAACCATGTGGGGTATTACCTTTATTTATTCAAAATTTAGAGAACCTTTAAAAATTTATTTTATTTATCGTTTTGTTAACATTAAGGTTCTGCTAAAGTAAGAAAACATGTAAATAGAAATTTAGACAAATTATTTTATAATCGTATGCATCACTTTGAGAAATAAATCTATGACACCTACACCAACGTCCATTCATATTATAACATATTCCTATTTAGATGTATCTGGATCTTTTAAGATATTAAACCAAATTTACATTCTATAATTATAACTAAAAATTTTATATATAAGATTAACCATTTATAATCACTGTTAAAAATCTATGCTTATAAAACATGAGTGTTTTCTATTAGACACAGTAGCTGAGATACATTTCAGCCTTACAACTAGCGGATGTAATTTCCCACGCCCTCTCGGTTTTGGCCGGATCAAAACAATCTCACGGTTAGCAGTGTTCCCCCTTATGTCCCACCTAATAAATTCCTTTTCCCTTCATCTTCTTCCACTACTGCTCTTTAATCCGTCAATAAGAAAAGTATCTTCTGACTGTTGGTAGATCCACCGCCTCCTCCATTCCCCTTTTTCTTCAATTCTGTAACCCTGTTCATCCTAATCCATGGTAATATCGGTTATAGAACATCATCTTAAATAACACATCCACCTTCTGTTGAAAGATTTCATGTGACGTTTAACTTAAAACCCCATCTCAGAATTAAATGGCTTATGGGTATATAAGAGTTATCTCTCCATCAAAAAATCATCAGTTTCACCAGTCGAAGAGGTAACATTTGTACCTCCTTTATTTGTTTATCTTTAGTTTTGAATTATTTTTCCCTTTAAGAAATCCCCATATATCTGATTTTGTATTGTAAATATTTGTTATAAAACGCCATGCTACTCAAATGTGAAATTGCTTTAACAGTTTAAGATTTCCACTATGTCAATTTAGATACTATATTAATTAGGTTATTTTGGCGGTGGCAACTGTGATTGTTCATCTCTTCGATTTATTTTGCTTCCTATCTTTGACTTAATTGATTGCATATCACAAAAATCTAAAGTTATACTAGTACCAGTATTTTCGTAAATTTAACTTGGTTATTACGGTGGTAACAACTGTGATTGTTCATCTCTTCGATCTATTTTGCTTCTTTTTCTTTTATTTAATTGATTGCATACCACAAAAATATAAAGGTATACTAATATTAGTATTTTTTCTGTTTCTGTTACTAGGTACAAATATCGTAATAGCCCAAATATAGCGGAGTGGCATCGCAATTGAATTGTACACCCCCGAAGATTGGGACCTCAGCCACACAGAACATTTTCAAGAGCTTACGTTCCCTTGAAGAAGTAAAATCAAAATCCGTCACTATTCCTGTGACCAATAAATAAGAAGAGTTGGACTTTATGTCGACTAACGACGTTACAAATGTCGATATGGTTATTGTTGATGATGAGGTAATTTATCTTTTGTATTGTTTTTTTAGACCTTTGGAATGTTTTAGGCATGTAACCCTCTCATTGATACAGGGATCTGAATTACATGCGGTACCAAAGAACCTTATTTGGAAGTTTGATAAGTTAGTCCGAGAAAGTTCTTTGTACTCTATTGAGAAATTACAGTTGGTTGATGTCAAACCAAAATTCCGCCCATCCCACAGCGATAGGCGGGGTTTCTTTCGTTGGAACACTTCGATCTGTGCGTTGGACGCGTACTCTGTGGCCATTGTTCCTCACAAAAAATATTTATCCGAGTTTGAGAACCCCGAATCAAGCCTATCGAACCTGAAGCTCACAAGTATCCAACTTAAAATATTTTATATTGATAGTGATGAACTCTCTATGTTCTAACCCATGAAATTCACTAGTAGAATTATGGGTTTCGGTCACGGTTGTCCTTGTCACGGTTAAATCAATAAACATGACTAAAGCTAGGTTTGTCCCGCATAACTGTGCATACGGGACCATTGTTCATCTCCCTAGACACAGTTATACGTTGACGCGTATCAGATAAAAGGGCATACATATCTGTTTTTTCTTTTCACGATCGCACTACTCCACTTCCTCTTTTCCTTCCATGTTTCTGGTAAAGTAAGATGACAATTTTGAAGATAGGACAACTGCATCTTCTTCTTCTCTCTTTTAAAAAATGAGACTCGTTGCTCTGAAGACCGAGAAACATCCGCGGAAGTAAGATCTCACCAATTTTATGAAATTTGATTTTGACTGAACTCCTCAATTTACGAATTAAAGGTATTTTCTATTTTGCTGAAGCTTGGTGATAAGTGCATAATTTACATATTTTAAGTATCATTTCTTTATACTTATTTGCTAGAATTTTGTGTGAATTACTGTGTACTATTATTACTTTTGTAGTTTATGTGTTTTATTAGGTTACATCTCTGAAAGAAGTGAAATTGAGCTCGACAAGGAAGAATTACTAAAGACCCAGTGGAATTCAGTATAATCAAATGTTTTTACTTTTCATCTTGTATAAAATTGAATTACGAATCCGACGACGAAAGAATGAGGTCATCCCGACTTCGTATGAGAAAGTTATGAGCAAAACGAATACTAAGGGCAAAAAGATCATTACAAGAGCAATCACTATTGGAACTCTATCGTACGCTAAGGGGAAGACACATTCAAAAGGACTTGCTAGAGACAATCTGGACTTTTACTTAGGGGAAGCTAGAATTCACGTATTGTTAAGGGCAGACGCATTCATGTTAGGGGCTACCAATAATTTGAATATGCATAAGAGCACCTGGGTGTACGTTATGGGCCATCTTCTTCTTCATAAAATCGGACAGGATAGGAAACTAGGGTTCTTCCTGTCTAGGTGTAATGGCGATGGTTTCTGTGGTAGTGATGATGGTTGGTGGTGGTGAATGGAGAAGATTAGGTGGACAGAATGATATGGCAGTTATCACGATGATTGTGATGTGGATTTTAGAGTTAGTAATGGAGATCGAGCTTGAGTCTGTGATGATGAACCTATCGCAGCAAGAAGATCTTGGAGCTTTACACAAGGGTGACGACGAGATGAAGCTGCTGCCATTGTGTGATGGTTTACATCGATGGTTGTAGTAGTGATAGCAATCGAGGAAAAAGGTTAATGGTTTCCCTGTGATTGATCTTCATGATCAAGATATGAGTTCAATCTGATTTTCAAGCTAGAGTGGTTTCAATGAGTTAGTGGAGCTGGTATAAGGCTTGGGTTGTGCTTGAGATGAGCTTTAACTTTTCTTAGCTGCTGTAGGTGAAGGTGGAAAAGTGGAGCTCGATCTGTGATGGAGTTGGGTCTATTTCCCTGAGGGAGATGGCTATAGCCTATACGCAGTGATAGTTCGGTCCGCTGATTTGGTTGACAGTTGAGGGTCGAGAAGATCAGGGAGTGAGAGTTTGAGTGAGTTTCGGTTTTGAACGGAGAAAAACTTGGATTTAGCTGAGGCGTGTATGAGGCATCTGTAAACTGTGTTGGGTAATAGTCGGTGATTGAATCCGTTTCTTATATAGAAAGTTTATGTGGTCGGTGGTCCTATCAAGAGTCCTAGTTGGTTTAAAATTGTAATTGAGGCTGTGACTAAACATTATAAAAGGAAGCCGTGAGTTTCACTTGAGATATACCTCGACGATTCATATATACCTTCACAGACAGAGAAGAAAAAAATGGCAGAGAACTTTTGGACGCTGGTTTTGAGTTCTGGAGACGGAGGAATATTAAAGAAGAGTTTAACTACTTCTTTTTCGTTTTCAATTTTAATTAAAATTATTATTTTTTTAATTAATTTTTATGGTTTTTAAGAAAGTCATATCTAGCTAAATCTCTTTGTTAGGATGAAAGAATGAACTTATAAAATTTATTTTGCTTGTGTTTTAAAATTAGGATTCTCAAACTACTAAAATTTAATGTCAATGTTTTGTCTCTCTTTCAATGTTTTACTTTCTCAATGATTTTTCATGTTCTATGTCATGCATAGTTCATCGTTTGATTAGCAGAAGAACTCGTTGACCCTTTCGCGATAATCGTTTTATGAATATTTTTCGACTATTTATATCACGTATTCGAAATTTTACCTTAGGTTGAGAACAAACAATTCTTTCTGAAAATTCTTTTCTTCAATTCTTAAACAATATATCTTCTGTGTATTAGTAGCTAGCTTTGCTATTTTGCACGAGTAAAATCGATACCCTTTGTGATGAACGCAAGTAAACCCTAATCTACGACGGATTCCTAAAACCTTAACGCTTTTCTATTATTGATTTCAATCTTTATTAAATAGTTTTAATTCATTCATTAGTTTAATTCTTTAAAAAAATCGGATAAACATCTTTTGACCTGAAAGTTACTTGAATTAATTAGTATAAGTAATACACACTCCTCTTGGGAACGAACCGTATTTACTCTTTCTACATCTTTCGACATTGTATGCTTACGGTAAAACAAAGTCGGTTCTCCGACACATGATTTGGGTTTTTGTGGGAACTGATTTTGTTTGTCATTATAATTTTGCTTACAAATTGATTGAGCAGGCTGGTGGGTATTTAGTAATCGCCGTAAATATGTATATTATACATTTTATTTTTAATCGGTAAAAAGATTAGAGAATATGATTCTTAAGGGCATCCACAATGGTAAGATCATTACCAAAGAGTAAAGAGTAAAATTTTTACTCTTTGGTCCGGCTCAAAAACAACGGCCCAAAGACTAAAAATGATCGGGCGGTGCTCCAGTATAACGCGTGTTGTTGGGCGGGCGTCTGGGTATACGTTTGTTGAGACGGGCGGTTGTCTAGCGTAACGCTTGCGTGAGGCGGACTCTGGTCAAACGCTTGATGTGGGGAGGTAACAAAGATTACGCCTGATGATAGACGGACTCCTACATGCACGCCCCAGAGACGGACGGTTTACTAGACGAACGCCTGATGGGGCGGTTTACTAGACATACGCCCGATCAATTGTCTACACGTGCAAGTACCTCGTGCGCTGGAAAATACGGGCGTGCAGCTAGCATACCGCTTGGAGAACCAAGCGGATCCGTAGACGAACGCCTACAAAACCAAGATGACACTTGCATCAACGTCCACATGAAACCAACTTATTTACCTTTGAAGGATCGCCATTTCTTAAGTTCTATATATTGATAGCAAATATGATCATATCTATAAGAAAACCATAAGAAATCAACAATGATTAAGTTACTTTTCTTGTGCTAATTCAGTGTGTAATTAGGTAAACATTAAGTTAACATAAGATGTACCCATAGACGTCCGCTAGGTAAACATTAAGTTAACATAAGACGTACCCATAGACGTCCGCTAGGTAAACATTAAGTTAATATTAAGTTAACATAAGAACCAGGTGGAGTCCTAGACGCACGCTCTTAGGAGCCTTAGTATTACGCAAAGACCAAACGGATTACGCTTCATTGGGACGGTGATTTGGTTACCGCCTATTAGTACGCACGCTCCATCAGGCGTAATCTTAGGTGAACGCTTGATCAGGCGGAGGTTTGGTTAACGCTCGTGTTTTCAAGCGTTATGCTAGAATAACGCCTGCCATCAAACGGTTCACTACACACCCGCTTAGAGTCAGGCGGTTAACTACACCACTGCTCGAGTATAATGAGTTTGACCCGGAATTTTACCCAAATTTGGTCCTGAACAGTGTCAAAAACGGACCATAGATCATATCTGATCGTCCCGCTGTGGTATGTTTTGACGGACCAAAGACCATAAATGAGTTTGGTACGTCATTATCCAGTCATTGTGGACGCTCTAAAGAACACTTGAAAAGAATTGCTGGAATTCAATTGGATATTTCTTCTGTTCAGGTATAAAATTTATTTCTTATGTAAAGTTTTGATCTCTTTTGAATTTAGAATTGAGGGATTTTCTGAATTGGGTTATTATCGATCAAATTTTGTTTTGAGGCATCAATACTAAGCTCTAAAAATTTGATCTTTATATATATATATATATATATATATATATGTATGCTCTCTTTTTTCTATAATTAGGTAAGTGAAAGAACATACTTCACTGAGTTAACAAACAAAGAATCATGGTTTTCTTCTATAAAACTAGTACTGAAGCCGGATAT
This sequence comes from Papaver californicum, assembly GCA_023531435.1. Lineage (NCBI taxonomy): Eukaryota > Viridiplantae > Streptophyta > Magnoliopsida > Ranunculales > Papaveraceae > Papaver > Papaver californicum. Next base: position 3,679,799 of record JAJJMC010027428.1, on the reverse strand, counting down.
GTTGTTCGGAAAGCATGGGAAGAGTGTTTTGATAGCTCTAAACTTGGATTTAGCTCAGGTTGTGCAATTTGTAAAGAGCGTCTTGGTGTAGAGTTGATCATCTTGCATTGACAAAATTCTACTAGGTTGCTTAATTTTGTAAAATTTTGTTAATATTCTTGTTCAAATTTAGGTGGATATGGGAGGATGCAAGGCACCAATCACAACATTTGTTGTCGATCCTTTTGTTCCACATGAAGACGGATATTACCTTTATATTGTTTCTGAGAGGCTTGGTAGCACCATTAGCTTTTCAGAATGTGGAGGTATTGAAATCGAAGAGAACTAGGATAAGGTATGTGATCATGAAATAAATATTGTGATTTGTAATTTATTTTTATAAATTGCATAACTTTCTTGGTTCGTTAAACTGATTTTTGTTAATGTCATTTGATATGTACAGATAAAGACCATCTTCTCATCCACAATGGAGAGATTAAACCCATCGATCAAATATCAAAAAATTTGATCTTTGATCCGGGGTAAGAATAGCGGGAGATGATCAGACGAGAAACTAGCATGTCGTTTGGTGGTAAGCGAGGTCCTATTCTCTAGCTTGGAAAAACGGACGAGACATTAACACTTCGCCTTGTACAAGCGAGATTGTGGTCTCCGGCCCGGAAAAAAAATATACAGGCGAGATCACAAAATCTCGTCCACTCCCCAAGCGGTATCCCACTATTTCGCCCATGTTTTAAAATTTAGCATACAGGCACAACTTTAGTATCTCGCCCGTGATTTCAAATTTTGGACGGTATGTCAGAACTTCGCTTATGTGTAGGCGATCCTCTAAGGTATCGTCTGGTGAAGCGGAACTTTAGTATCTCGCTTGAACTGGCGAAATGTCAACTCTTCGCCCGTATTTTTAAGCAAGATTCTGGAAAATCGTTCGGTTACAGGCGAGAGCTTATGATTTCGCGCGACTATAATTTTTAGTCGTCGATCAACGACGAGATTTAATCTGGAACAATAATTTTCCTCGATTATAAACTATATTTGATCGACGACTGTGGCTGCATTTCGTCGACTATCGATCAAATTCAATCTTTGATCGTCAAAATAGTCGACGATTGCAGATGCTCTTACATACAGAGAAGCCAGTGACATCTGAGGCATGCACTCCACTGATGGTTACCCTTCCTTTGAAAGTAAGTTCCATTTTATTAACTTAGTATGGGCTTTTTGTTGATCTGATGTTCTAGTTCAAAGTTTCTAAACATATGTCTATTAAAGGTCATGATCGTGTCAATGTCATGGATAGCATTGTCTTGTTGTATGACTGTTTTTTTTGCTACTTGGATAACCTTGTCAGGTTCGTGCAAAAGTAGGAGATTTCATACCTAAAAGAGTGTATTATTCAATAGAAGTGGGGTTGAGATTAAAGATTTAATATCTATCATCGGAGTGCTTTACCTTTCAAACACCTAAAAGAGGGGGAACTGCCATTTTTGGTCCCTCACTTTAATATCTATGTTTTGTTGACTCTTTTTTTATAGAAACTATAATAATAGTTTCTTCTTTACATTATCACAATTAGGATTGTTCATGGCCGGTTTCGGTTCGGTTTCTGGCTAAATCAAAACGGAAACTCGTATAGCCGGTTTGTCAAAATACTTACCAAAACTGAACCTTTAACCGTCGGATCGGTTTTTAAACGGTTCTATCCGATTTCGGTTTTTTCATCCGGTTTCGGTTAACCAAATATTTCTATCAGTTTTCTGAAACTGACAAATCAAAAAATAAAAATAAAAATAAAAACATTAAGCTGAAATACAAATTCATATGAAATACAAAGCAGCTAGGTTGTGATCTATTCACATATTAAGATGAAATACAAATCAGGCAATTGATGATTACATAACGTTCAGCTAAATATTACGCTGGCTAACATTAAGCATGTTCAGTAGCACGAACAAAGATGATTCGCATGTGATTCTTTGGCTCCCCTGTGTATACAAGTGATCTCCATTGTGGATTGCGCGGAATAAATGTACCCTGCATTTTACAAGTATTTAGCCAACAGACAACAGTCTAGAGCATAATAAATGTAAGACACTGAATTAGGAAAGAAATAGTAATTCAACTACTCAAAAGCTTTACAAAATTCTAATGACGCTAGATCCAAGATGATTTGCTTATCTCAAGAAAAATCCAGCTTGGGTGTGCTAAGATTACTTGAGCCAACTCATCTTGGAAAGAGATATTTCAATTGCATATAGAACAGATAATTTAAGTAATCCCAGAATCTGAAGCGAAGTTACAAGGGGGCAAATGTAGATGATCTAAGGCTATTTCATAGTACAGATGTAGCAAATCTTCCTCCAGCTATCTAGATCACCATAACATGCACCACGTATTTAGAACATCAAATATATAACAACGAGTGGATTATTCAAGAAGCTTAGACTAATCTACTTAAAGAATATAGTTGTTTTGAGACAGTGAAAATACAGTACACAAACTAACTAAAATCTAGTTAAAGAAGATTTTATATGCAGTTTTTCAATATATCTACATATATATTGAAATTCAGATTAGTAAGACAACTAACTTGGAGTACAAATTCCTGGCAATCAATTAAAAGAACAAAAAGAAAAGGTTTACTTGGGGCGCAAAATGGAAGATCATAATACCGATATGTTTCACTGCAGAAGCACAACATATCATCATCAAACATACTAAATATATGTACAAAAGGGTTCTGCGAATTCCATAAAATTTAAATTGTTTTTTCTTCCAATTAAACCATTGAACCGTTATAAAGTGAAAATAAATCAGTAATTACTCATACAAGTATGTTAATTGATCAATAAAACTATTCTGAACATCTAATGTCTATCTAAAGACATGTTTAGAGTCAAAATGTGATTCTCTAGTGCGTGTATGTATTGGGCTATAGACAAAACAAACATACAGAGATCTAAAAATATGATCAGAACCTACAATCTACAGAACAATACAGAACAACACATAATTTATTGGTGAAATGAATTACCTTGGTCATTGGTACTCATTAATCCTCATCCTCCTCTATTATAGGTATAAACTTGGACTTAGAGAGAGTGTCCAAAAATTCTACAAAAAAATGAACACATAAACAATAGTAGTGTACAATGAATGTCCAAAATTCTACAAATAAATAAATAAATAAATGAAATAATACCTGAATTAACTTCTTCTTCTGATTCCAATGAAGAAATATCAAGATCAATCGGTGTCTTCAACCAATTTTGAGTATAAATCAATGCCTCAACTGTCGTAGGAAGTAAAGAACTTCGATATGGATCGAGAATACGTCTTCCATTGCTAAAGGCAGATTCGGATGCCACTGAAGAGATAGGTATAGCCAATATATCTCTGCCATTAGTGCCAAAGTAGGATACCCAGTAGAATTTGTTTTCCACCAACCTAAAATATCAAAAGAAATTTTCTCCTTTCTCGGTTCTCGTTTCTCTCTCAAATAAGCCTCCACCTCTGATTTCCCTTCAACAGTAATGCCGTCCTCATCATCTCTTGCTCTCTCTGCTATAAGAGCATCTAGAGCACACTCTCCTTTATCAGCTTCATTTGATTGAGTGCCACTAGTACTACCAGCAACACTATCTGTAACACCTGAAACATTTCCAGCAGGACCAATACTCAATTGGAGAACCCAGTACTCTTCGAAAAGAGCCTTGAAATTCCTTAATACAAGTTCCATCAATTCTGTTCTCAAATAACCACCCGAAATACCTAACTTGTCAAGAAGAAAATCTAATCATTTTTTTTATCTTGTGGATTCAATAATACAACAATGAACATAAGAGTATTCATCTTTTCATAATGTCCCCAATATTCATTATACTTACATTGCATTTTAAGACCCATGCTAGAGAGAAATGGATCTTTATGATTCACCCATGTGCTCAATGTTCGATGAATAACACTCAGATGAAATAAGAATTCATGTGCAGTAACATGAGTAGAAGCAGAGAACTTGACAGTAAAATCAAAAAATACCTTCAAGAACTTAGCGAAGGATCTGGCATACGGCCAATCGGCTGGGTAAGGCGCGTGCAAAGGAGGTGGTGGGGCTTTATCATAACTTGTTTGCTTGCATTTCTTTCCTATCTCTGCAGCTTGCTCTTTATAAACATCCCAGTCAGGTTGACTATCAACATAAGTAGGATTAATATAAGTAGAAATAGAAGTAATTGAAGGAATCTGAGTTTCATCAAAAACAAAACTTTTTCTTGAATACCTTGTCATCAAATTCTAACCTCTGAAAAGCTGCTTCATACTTCTCAGCTGCGTCTAACATTGTGTATGTCGAATTCCAACGGTGTCTACATCTAATACCAAACCCTTCTTGCATTCGATATTTTCAAAAGCGGCACACTCCATGAATTTATGCCCTTATTCTCTTAATTTCCATGCCATACTCCATCATTCCATACTTCACGACAAGGGCAAGGACAGGAGCAACACATCTAACTTGTAAGAAACCTTTGACTAAGTCTGAATTCTTTCTCAGCACACGCTCTTGAAGATGCTTGATAGCTACATTGTTGGCAAAAACATTATCTAGAGTTATAGTAAACAGATTCTCAATCTCCCAATCCAACAAGCATGCTGCTAGCATCCTACCAATAGTCTCACCACTATGACACATAATTTGGATAAAACTGATTATTTTCTTGTGTAACTTCCAATTAGCATCTATGAAATGTGCAGTAACAACCATATATCCCAAATTTTGGAGTGAACTCCATGTGTCAGTGGTGAGGCAAACTCTCACTTTATTAACCTTAAAATAGTTTTCAATCTTTCCTTCTCATATGCAAACAGTTCCATAACATCTCGTTGTATAGTGGCACGAGAGGGTACCTTGAATCTACTCTCAAGTACCCTACAGAGTTCCCTAAAACCTTCACCCTCTACCATTCTAAAAGGATGCTTATCTACTATGATGAATATAACCAAAGATTTTTTACATGCTTCCTGACAAAAATTTACAACAACAATTTTTTCATTTTCTCCTAGCCTACAAGGCTTAAAAGTAAGAGTAGACTGACCAGTAGTAGTCTTCAGATTCAGACACATCTTCAAATGGTTACTCAAGGAGCTAGTCCGATTCTTTAACGTGTCAGCCTTAAGTCTCAGTTTATATTTTTTACACGTTGCCCATACTGAAGGTTCAGGTTCTTTGTCAAGGTGTTCCCATACCCATGAAGTATGTATACGCTTCTTAAAAGTTGGTGCAGTGACAGTGACAGCATCAGAAACATTGGCAGCTGGTGCAGATGGTTCAGATGCAGATGGTACTTGTCCAACTGAACTAACTTCTTGACTTGCAGTAGAATGTCTTTGAGGACAATGTTGCGGTGGCAACATGGGAGTGGAATTAACAGAAGCCTGCATTTATACAAAACAGAACAAAACAGAATTAGACCTATGTTTATACATAAATAAAAAAAGAAACAGGATTCAATCATAACTAAACTAGTTTGAACCATTTCATAAGTAAACAATCAGATCATCTTGGCAATCAGTAACAGGTTCTCTATACTCCTGGACACAGATGCATACATGGACAAACAACTAGTAACATACATGCATACATTGAATTATTACAAGAACGGTACTATTCTTGGTCAGGTGACTAAGATATAAGCATAAAAATTTCACGTTTTACAGGAACTCCTAGAACCGAACTGGAGAACTCTCGAGTCTCGGCCAAATTCCCTATTGGTACACAAAACAGATTTGATTTACTACCATTAGAATTAGTAGTCAATATGATCACAACAAAAGTCATTGAATAGGCTTTCTTAAATGATACTCAATCCCATAATATCGACTTGTTTGTGTAGAAACACATACATAATACTTCTTGCAAACATCTATATTTGTAAACCAACGGATAAATATAGCACAAAATACTTTAGCAATCAAAAATACAGGACACTTGAGAATCTGAATATCTGCAATTAAAAATAACCCTTTGGAACAAACATACTACCCTACAACATTCAATGAAAAGATAAAACCATATAAGCTCTGAACAATATAACAACTCTGATTTCTTTGGACCCATTTCTTCAAATGGTGGAAATGTTTCAATTTCATCTGGGTTAGCTCCAATTGGTGGTGTTGGGAATTCAATGGGTGCAATTCCTTCTTTTGGTGGTGGTGGTGGGATAGTGAATACTCAACATGGGTTAGTTCCTATGTGGGAAGTAAGTACAGGTAGGAGAATCATGCCATCAAATGTTGTTGTTGCTAGTACAAGTACTTACTGTTACTGGTGTTGATTGAGAATCTAAATCTTCCATATCTGTAGCAGTTATTATTAAAATCTTCGAAGGAGGTACTGTAATGATATCAGGATCAAAGTTCTGTCATCTGCCTGACCCATCTTTTACCAATCGAGCCATTTTCAGAATTATTGCTACAATCCAAAAACAACTAATCAATATGCTAAAATTGCAAACACAAATAACATAACATTGAAGCTTTGTAAAGTATAAATCATACACCTGTGCATGAGTTGAGAAATTAGTAAAACACCTGTGTATTCAAGTAGCTTGTCAAAAATGAATAGCATTCTAGAAAATGAAGGAACAACAAACACAAAAGAGGGGGTGGACTGACAGACTACCTTTCTCACTTTTGAGAATGCAATCCATATTCAAAAATGGATAATGTTGTTCTAATTAAACTATATACAGTGCTATATTTATGGCACATCAAGTATAGACTCAATCAGCACCGGATTCCTATAGACCCAAACCCCACCACCACCATCTCGCCCAACGCATATGACTCTAATATGAAGTGGTCATAGTTGACCCAAGATAAATTTAATCCCTAAGATTCTTGACAAGCAAATATAAACTGAAAACCCAAATCACTATAGTAATCAACAAATTGAAACAATAGTTGAAGTAAAGGAACGGAGAAAACCAATAAAAATTCCAACTTTATTTCAAAATGAATACAAATACACAAAACCCAGTTCGGGATTTTAGTTGAATTAATAAGTGTGAAATGTATATACCTGAGAAACATCTTCAGCAATGTTAAGACCTTCAATTTGAGTAGATGGTTCAGCAGAAACAGCCTTACAAATAACAACAAATGAGTGTGAGAGTTGTTTTTTTGCAAATTGAGGAGATGATTTTCTCAAGTTAACGAAAGAAGATTGAGATAGTAATTGGGGTTTAGATGAAAACCCCAATTATTATCTCAAAATTAGTAAACACCTGTGTATGAGTTGAGAAATTAGTAAAGCAATCGATCCAAAATTAGTAAAACACCTGTATATGAGTTAAGAAATTAGTAAATCAATCGATCCAAAATTAGTAAAGCCCTTTTACTGAGCACTAGCAGCCATGGAGAAGGAGAAGAAGAATGTGGGACTCGGTGGGGTGGGAGGCTGCTGCTGTAAATTTTTAAAAGTGAAGAGAAGAGGAAATAAGAATTAGGTTTAGGTTTAGTTTATATATGAGGGTGATTGGAAGGTGTAGATTTAATCTATCCAGTATACTAAAATCTATATCAACGGTCTGTATTTTCGGTTTTCCATGGTAGTTCGGTTCAGTTTTGAGCGCAAACCAAAACCGAAACCGTTAATATCGGTTTTTAATTTTTTTTACCAAAACCCGTCCATTACTAAACGGTTCGATTTCTCCCTAACCGGTTCGGTTCGGTATCCATGGAAACATGTTACTATGTACAGCCCTAATCACAACTGTTATTATGCCGTAAGCTAACTTGATTATCAATCTATTGCACAGACTGGACATGGATGAATCACGAACAAATGTTTGTGAATCTACTTCGAAGTTGAAAGGCGTGATGGTTATTCCTATGAAGAGATATCTATCTGTATTATTTTTCTTCACTTGATCGCTAAGTTATGTCTTTTACTGGCCAGTCTTGCTATCGATGGTTATTGTACGATTTTATATCTGATATGTTGAAGGGGTTTTTCCTGTAGGTACGGGCCACAACCAAATATAAAGATTTTAGTAAACTATGGCTTTGTTGATGAAGATAACCCATATAATTTTAATAATTACCCTTTCCGTTTCTTTTATTATGTAAATCTTTATGCATTTAAACTTGGTTTGGGACTATTTTCAGCGCAACCGCAGGCATCTGCTGGCAGAGAAAAATAAGCAGTTTACGACATACTTCCTTGCCTTCAACTAGGCTATGTTGTCGATCCATCTAAAATGCAATCAGTAATTTGTTCTCATGACCCATATTCAGTAAGTTGACTTGCTATGATTCTATATTAGATAATAGTTTGGTATTCTTTTTTGTGATTAATTCAACTTCCGTGAATAACAATTTACAATAGCTTTTTGTAAGAAATTTTGGAGTCATAACTATAGACCATCTTACATCAACATACACTCTAGAAGCAACACTTATTTTCTCATCTATCATTCGACCTCGATACAAATTCGTTCGCAAGTTATATGATTTTTCCGAGAAGGGTAATATTTTTCTTGTGGACCTTCAGTTAAAAGAAAGGATACTCTCTCTCAGGGTATTTCTTTTATACAGTGTAAACGGGGAATACCTCGTCGTTATCTTCTTCCAAAACCCAAATTTCCGACTCCGCATCACCAACCCAATTTGATTTTATCTTCTTCAATCAAAACAAATCATATATACAATACAAAATCAATATTCTCTTCTTGAATCATAACAATTATATACACAGGTCGAATGCACTCTTTAAGTCATTTTGTCGAACAATTTAAGTGCACATAAAATAAATCCGGATCACCAATTATGAAACTCTTCATTCTTCAATTTCTACTAACGAAACTACCAAAAACCATTTAAACTAACTCAGTAACTCCTTACCCAGAGTTCGATATTATTAAATACTCGGACTAGACCAAAAATGATGATAAATAGGTTTCATTAGTAATACAACAAGATTAATCAAATTACCAACAAAAGATACAACAATAATGAACAATTAAGCGTAAGAACAATCATACACATATCCTTTATCAACGTTGACCAATTATTGACGACTGAATCAAGGAGAAGTGAAGCTTTGATTAACCTTTTTTTCTTTTGACAAAAAATCTTTAATTTCAACTTGCCTAAATTTTTTACATCACATTTGACCTGATTTATCTTATTATTAAATCTTAGCGCACCATCAAATATGGCTAACTTCCGGTCCCTAATTTTTGTATCATGTTTACATACATTCATAAGCAATAATTCTTATCTTTCAGTTTTGTTGGGTGGGCTTCGATTACTTTTAAATAAGAAGATTTGATTCCGTCTGATTCATGTTTCAGCCTAGAAACATCCACTTTGGAAGACAAACCTATTCGTCTCTGACCCACGCCTCAGCCTCCAACCCCTTCTCTACTACACTCGTCAATTAAGAAAAATCATTAGATTAGAGACACAAAAAAATGAATATTTGTACAGGTCAAATTGGGATAGAAACAGAGATGGAGATGGAGATGGAGATGGAGACGGAGATGGGAACATAGAAGAAAAAAGGATCTCTCGGCCTCTTTCACTCTCAACCTTTATCACAACACGTGTTAATCAACAGGTGTTGAGTCTTTAAATGTTGAACATGTGTCTAGTCAATTTTAGGTTGAAGGGTATTTTAGAATATTTAAAAATATTTTTTTTATTACACATATGAATTTTTTTAACTATTATCAGTTAAGCTGATAAAAAAAGATCATACAAATTAATATATTATCCAGGGGGAATGGTATCAAATTCCTTATTTTCATGATAACAGGCTTGTATACTAAAAAAAATTAAAAAAGCTAAAGGAACTTTGTATTTACCCGGTCTTTTTGTGATACTTTGTTTATAATTTTTATGTTATGGTAAATAAGTAAGTGTTAGGGTTTACTCCGATGCTGCTATTAAACTAAAGGTGTATGAGTCATACTCATCATATTGATCTAAACCTATTGCTCGATTTCTTCGGGACCTTTACCATTCTCATACCTCAAAACCAACCATTTATCTATGCAAAAAAAACAACAACGTAGATTCCCACTATTCATTCATCGATTACACTGAATGAGTTGACTAGTAGGGAAATTAAATTGGATATTTAAATATTATGTAATGGCTACCAGTTTTTGTTAAAATTAAAAAGTGATTTATTATTAAAAATTGTTTTGTTATCTAATTTATTTTGATGGGACCAAAGGATCACTAGCCTATATTGGGGGTGGAAATAACAAATTCACTTTTCATTTCTATGTGAATGAGAAACCTCTGATTTGTCCCACATGTGATAAACCAAGGATGAAGAATATGTATATTACTGCTAAAGTTGCTTCTAAGGGAAAAGACTTGTGGATTGGATATGGACTAAGGGAATGGGCTAGTGGGCAAATTCACACATATGCGGTGCTTCACACCGAAGCACGCGCGCGAGCCGCGGGCTACGGAGCTTGTGTGTGCTTGCGTGTGTTTTTTTTGCGTGAGCTGGCGTGAGCCGTCGTATGCCCGGCGTGTGCCCAGCGTGTCCCTATCAAGACTTAATGGTTTTTATTTTAAATTCCTATAATAAATAATAAAAAAAACCGTTTTATTATTTATGAGAATTTATAGGAATTAAATAAAAAGATTTTTCATAAATACAATTTAATTCTCTTCTCTAAAATTTGCCTATAAAATAAAAATAAAATTTCATTTTCAACTCACCCCAGTCGCAGCTACTATCCTGACGACTTTTCCCCTCTTCTCGCTTTGTTTGCGCATAACATTAACGACGAGATTTATTATCGCTTCTCGCATGCCCCCGGAAATAGTAGTTTTATTTTCTATAAATCTTATTCGGCTGTTAAGTTCGCAACGGGCGAACGAGTTTTTGCTAGCTGGGTTGGTATCAGGTGGTTTATCCTGGATTCGATTTGTCCTCATTAGTGGTATAGCAACACTCTTTCTAGAGGTGTACCCGACAAATATCGAGTTAAGGGCAGTCTGTTGAACAGGCGACTCCATCTTCCTGTGTGTGTGTGTTTGTCTGAAGTCTGCTGTTGTTTCTTCTAACCCTTAACTATCTTCAAGCTTTTGTTTGGTTTGTTCTTTGTTGCAGGAATTTCTCCAACATTCTTAACTCGATATTTGATTTTTCTGTAATAATGGAAACGAGAAATAATTTTTTGGGCGTTGGATAATTTTCTCGATGCTAGAGCACAGACAGCAGTCTTCGAATCTTATCGTATATTATGGCATTCTGATGATACTGGAATTGGGTATTTTCTTTACTTGATAGATGTTATTGCTAGCATTCTAAGCGGAAGATTAGTGAGATGATATTTAAAGAAAATGGAGATTCTGAACCTTTTGCTGCACCTTCTTCATTAACTGTACCAAAAACAGAAGATCTACACCCTGAAAAACTCCATTAATGGCGACATCAAAAATTGTTCTTCAATGGCTAAATACTCTGTGGGTTTGAATCTGGTTCATGGGAATAGATAGGTGGATTGGTCGTTTCTAACAAAATGGGACAACAGTTGATAAACCTTAATCAATGGCTAACACCTTACCAGTTGGTGAAAATCTTATTGAGAAATTGAAATCGATTAATAATATAGGAATGGTCGTATTCGATTAGTTGGATTAATTCCTCCACCATCACCACCACCTCCGGTTAAGAAGGAATTAGATTATTTGGATGGGATTTCAGTAAAAGATGCGAAGAAGTTGTTGAAATTAGCACATTTAGAAATGTTGAAATCTAATTTGAAACAAATTGAGAAGAAAAGTATGACGTATTCAGAATTTTTTGATATTGGTTAATGGGTCAAAATGGAATGTTAAAGCATTAATGAAGAAACGAAACTTTAACGTCCAAGCGTTATAAGACGTACACAAGAAATTTAGACAGACAATTCTAAAGAAACCTTAACGTTTTATACACAGTAATAAAACACTTGAATGTGAAATGTTGATTATTTGATAAATCATATTATAATGCTTTAACATTGAAGACTTAATGAAACCTTAACGTTGAAGACTTAATTTAATGACAAGATTTGGAGACAATTTGATTATCTAGTTTAATACTCATTGGTAATTCAGGAGTTGGTAAATCAAATCTTTTGTCTAGATTTATCCGTAATGAATTTTGTCTTGGTTGTTAAAATTACGGAATTTTCGGAAACAATTTTCTTGGTTGTTAAAATTGCGGAATTTTCGGAGGCACTTTTCTTGATCGTTAAATTGCGGAATTTTTAGAGACATTTTTCTTGGTCGTTAAATTGCGGAATTTTCGGAGGCAATTTTATTGGTCGTTAAATTGCGGAATTTTCGTAGGCAGTTTTCTTGGTCATTAAATTGCGGAATTTTCAGAGGCAGTTTTCTTGGTCGTTCTAAAGGAAGCAACAGAAACTGAAAATGGACGAATCATAATATACAGGTATGATTTATTAATTATAATCATAATATATATTTTTAATATATGAATCGTATGCATGTTGTCTTGAAATTATTAAAACGGTTAAAACACTAAAGTTAACAACCGTAGGTCAAGTTTGATGAAACGTAATTATGCGCTAAAATTTATGCACTAAATTTAATGCATAAAATCAAGACAATTTTATACGCATAATAAAACGTAGTTATCATGCACTGAAATGATTTTACATAAAGCATGCATATGGTGTTGATTATTTGATTATAAATAAATCATATTCATATTATAATTAGGTAATATTTTATTGAAATCATAAGAATTTTATTTATAGAGAAATAAAATAAAATAATGCTAATTGTTATGAAAAACAACAAGAACAAGTTTTTTTGGTACAGTGTCTGAGGTCAATCTGGTAACCAATGTGAGAGACTGGTGGGTAGACTCTGGTGCTACCAAGCATGTCTGCGGAAACAAAGATGTGTTCACCTCCTATCAGAAGGTAGGGGAAGGAGAAAATCTCAATAGGGGTAACTCGTCCACAACACAGGTTGCGGAAAAAGGAAAAGATGGGCTGAAGCTCATTTTTGGCAAAACTCTCACATTGAATGAAATTCTTCATGTTTCGGACATCTGTAAAATTCTTGTTGTAGTATATTATATGTTAAAGGTTTTATGAATCTGGGAAAAATAGTGTAACTCAGTGTAAAGAGCTATAAGACAGAGGGTTTTTACAAATTAGATGTCAATTTTAAATAAATAAAATTGATTCCTTTTATGTTTGTGTGTCATTGAATGTTTGACATGGCAGACATGGTCATGTTATTCAATGAACAATTTGGCGAGCATAGGATGCATTCCCAAATTTAATTTGGAAAATAAACATAAAGGTTAAATATGCATAAAATCTAAATATGCTAAAATGTCTTATAAGAAAAATGTTCAGGAAAAAATTCTAAACCCTTATAATTAATTCACTCAGACCTATTTGACTTGAACTCAGTTCAAACTAGATGTGAAAATATAATCCATTAAGGAGATGATGAAGTCATGAATTAGTTCAGGACTACCTGCGAATTATGGGGGGAGACCGTCCTCTCAGCTGGATATGTCCTGAACAAAGTACTTTTTAAAGGATCAGATAAATCTCCAAATGAATTATAGAAATGTAGATAACCCTATTTTGCATACTCCGAAAATGTGGGGGGTGCTTGGCTAAGGTTTCTATCCCTCCACATAAGAGGACAAAGATAGGACCTAAAACTGTTAAATGTATCTTCATAGGATATCCTGAACACATTACAAATTATAGGTTTAGGGTTGTAAGTTCTGATATTTCAGAAATTGGTATGAATACCATTATGGAATCTAGGGATGTTGTGTTCTTTGGAAAAATTGTTTCCTTTAAAATTTGAATCTCGCTTGATGTGTGTTGATCCCCTAGATGTCCCTTCTACTTGTCAGACAATACTTCTAGAGGAAGATGAATTTGAGCCTAGAAGAGGCAAAAGATTTAGAATAGAGAAATCTTTTAGAGCATGAAAATTTTGATATGTAATGATTTCTAGTGGTTTTTAAAATAAATGAATCTGACAAGTATGTTTACACTAAACTTGTGAATGATACCTGTGTGATTGTATGCTTGTATGTTGATAATCTGATTATACTGGATACAACCATAGATGTAATTTATTCCACTAAGAACATGTTGAATGAGACTTTGACATGAAAGACTTAGGTCCTACAGATGTAATCTTAGGAATGAAAATTAGAAAGGAATCTGATGATTACAGTCTTAGTCAATCTCATTACGTTGAATCAATTCTTAAAAAATTTAACCAGTTTAACAGTAAACCTGCAAGTACCCCATTTGACCCTTTTTGTAGACTCAAGAAGAACAAAGGTAATGGAGTTTCGCAACTTGAGTATTCACGTGTCATAGGAAGTATGATGTATTTAATGAACTCTACGAGACCAGACATTGCCATGTTGTGAGTAGGTTAAGTAGGTATACTTGTAATCTGGGACAAGAGCATTGGGATGTACTTATCAGAGTGGTAAGGTATCTAAAATACACTTTAAACTTTTGTTTGAGTTATGAGAGATACTCTGCAGTCCTTGAAGGATATTGTAATGCAAACTGGATAGCAGACTCAAAGGAGTCTAAGTCTACGAGTGGATACGCTTTCACTCTAGGTCGTGGATCAGTGTCTTGGAAGAGTTCTAAACATATTTGTATCGCTCGGTCCACTATGGAACCGAGTTTATTGCGTTAGATAAAGCAGGAGAGGAGCCGCTTGGCTAAGATGCTTTTTAGAAGAAATTCCTCTCTGGAATAGGCCTATGCCAGCTATATCTATACATTATGATAGTCAAGCTGCAATATCTAATGCTAAAAGCAGCAAATATAATGGAAAATCCATTCATATTCGGAGAAGACACAATTCTCTAAAACAACTAATCTCGAATGGCGTTATTTCTGTTGACTTTGTGATGTCTAAGGAGAATATCGCGGACCCTTTGGCGAAAGGCTTGTCCAAGGAGATAGTTAGTAATGCATCGAGGGGAATGGGACGTAAGCTCATCAATTAAAACTTGCCATGAAGGATACTCAACCTTGCTGACTGGAGATCCCAAGATCAAGGTTTTGAATGAGACGACTAATTTGTGGCGGGTAAAAATTAAACACTATCAGAGAATTATTTTCTCTGTCCCTTCCCTATAGTGTAGACGTGATAGTGTGACTGCATGTGAGGATGACTTATAGTAAAGTCTTAATGAGTTCTATAGTTTCAATTTAAGATTGAAATGGGGTGTAACAGTTAACACTCTTGATAGTACTCACCTGTCTGAATGAGGAAATGGGTCGCTTCCTATGAGAACTGAGCTGATTCTCTAGAGCATTCTGAGAAACGGGATACGTCCAGGTCCAAAACGGACACAACGGCGTGAACTTAAGAGCACTCTTGAGAGATATCTCGCGTAAGGAGCTATTGATGAATTACACCAAACGATGGCAGTTCAAGACATCGCGTTCACTGTCCATCAAGTAGTTCCGGTACTTCTCACTAAGCAAAGGTTCAATTCCATATGGACACCTATTGCTTAAGAGGTATTTCTCGTTTTCCGGTTTTCTGATTTATCGCTTTCTTCATTCATGTGGGGGATTATTAGAATTAAAAAGTGATTTATTACCAAAAATTGTTTTGTTACCTAATTTATCTTGATGGGACCAAAGGGTCACTAGCCTATATTGGGGGTGGAAATAACAAATCCACTTTTCACTTCTATGTGAATGAGAAACCTTTGGTTTGTTCCACATATGATAAACCAAGGATGAAGTATATCTATATTACCACTAAAGTTGCTTCTAAGGGAAAATACTTGTGGCTTAGATATGGACTAAGGGAATGGGCTAGTGGGCAAATTCACACATGTGCGGTGCTTCGCACCGAAGCACGCACGCGAGCCGCGGGCTGCGGAGCTTGTGTGTGCTTGCGTGTTTTTTTTTGCGTGAGCTGGCGTGAGCCGTCGTATGCCCGGCGTGTGCCCAGCGTGTGCCTATCAAGACTTAATGGTTTTTATTTTAAATTCCTATAATAAATAAAAAAACCGTTTTATTATTTATGAGAATTTATAGGAATTAAATAAAAAGATTTTTCATAAATACAATTTAATTCTCTTCTCTAAAGTTTGCCTATAAAAGAAAAAGAAAATTTCATTTTCAACTCACCCCAGTCGCAGCTACTATCCTGACGACTTTTCCCCTCTTCTCGCTTTGTTTGCGCACGTAGTTTTATTTTTCTATAAATCTTATTCGGTTGTTAAGTTCGCAACGGGCCAACGAGGTTTTGATAGCTGGGTTGGTATCAGGTGGTTTCATCCTGGATTCGATTTTCCTCACTAATGGTATAGCAACACTCTTTCTGAGGTGTACCCGACAAATATCGAGTTAAGGGCAGTCTGTTGAACAGGCGACTCCATCTTCCTGTGTGTGTGTTTGTCTGAAGTCTGATGTTGTTTCTTCTAACCCTTAACTATCTTCAAACTTCTGTTTGGTTTGTTCATTGTTGCAGGAATTTCTCCAACAATTTCCATATTTTAATAGACATTAAAGTATTGCTACACTAAAACTAATGAAACCGAAACTTTTCACTTCTTCCAAATTATAATGATTACTTTGTATAAAAGGGTGGTCATGTTGCAGTTCACATACACCTTCAGACCTATTCACATCGTTAACGAGACAAAAAAGAGGTAATGTTCTTAATTCGTTGCTTATCCAAATCGGCAGCTAACTGTGATAAGTATTTTTATTTTTTTACATGAATTGCATATTATAACAATGGCCAACTAAATCAAATGCAATTTAACAACAAGGATTTCTCTTCTCCTCTCCGTATGAGGGTACGAACTGGAATAGCCTCTGTTCCAGGTATGTATATCAATTCATGTAAGATGGACCACATCGTTCTAAGTAATTTTTCTTATTATAACGTAACATGATATTTATACAGATATCGAAGGTGGATTGCTGGCAGTTGTTGGAGATGATATCCAAAGAAATACTCTGAAATAACTAATTGAAAACTATGGTCGGCAAAATCTCCAGGTAACATGATTTTTTTACAATTTTTAATTTAGATAACTTTGTGCAAATAATTAAAATTAT
This sequence comes from Papaver californicum, assembly GCA_023531435.1. Lineage (NCBI taxonomy): Eukaryota > Viridiplantae > Streptophyta > Magnoliopsida > Ranunculales > Papaveraceae > Papaver > Papaver californicum. The sequence goes on along the minus strand of JAJJMC010027428.1, from coordinate 3,662,670 downwards.
TATAAATCGGACTAATGGGTCGATACCTATTATACGTAGGAAGCAACATTTTTCACCATAAAAGCAAAAATTGTGAGCTTTGGCGATATTGGCTTTCGATTGTGGGTTCAAAATGCAGCACCAAATTGATTTCACGTCCCAGAATTACATATTGGTCATGCTGTTACACGTGTTGTTGGGGACAAAATAATATTCGTCCGAAGTGATGTTATCAAATTCGAAGTCTAATTACGTTCCGAAGCGACATCATCATCACGTCCTGATTCCGAAGCGACGTCGTCATCCCGACCGTTCCAGCTTGTCCCGATGCTATCCTGTCCCGAAACAACCAAAATCAATAATCTGAATTCATCAAAAAGTAGAGAAATTGAACACCGATTTAACGTGGTTCAGCCATGAATGACCTACGTCCATGGGTAGTGAAGTTGAGAGGATTTTATTGATGTTTCTGGTTACAAATACAGAAAGCTCCATTGGAGCTATGGTGTTTACAGTGAGATATTTTTGAGTTCTAGAAGAGAAGAAAAACCGATCCTTTCTCTTTCCTTCTTCCTTTTCTTTTAAACCAATGTCCCATCTGATATGTCATTTGAAGAATGCTTCCACGTGTCAAATGTGTTGGTGAAGTGGCAACTCCAGGTGGGTCCATTTGTACACCTTATCTTCTTATCCAGCTTTCCCTCAAACAGTCTGGGCTAGTCTGGTTGGCTTGCGGGATTGAGTTGATCCATCGGGATTGACTTGGTCCAGCGGAAATGACCGGATCGGGACAGCATGTTCGGGACAGGATGGATCGGGACAAGACAGATCGGGCACCAGTTGGAACGGGAATTGCTGACGTCACTGTGAGAAATGATGATGTCACTTCGGGACAGGATAGCATCGGGACAAGCTGGAACGGTCGGGATGATGACATCGCTTCGGGACGTGATGATGGAATCGAGAGTGATGACGTCGCTTCGGGATCGGGACGTGATGACGTCGCTTCGGGCCAAATTAGGCTTCAGACTTGATGACATCACTTCGGGAAAATGATGACATCACTTCGGGTGAACATCATTTTTTCCCCAACAACTTGCCCCCTTTTTCTTGAGAGTTGTTCGAAGAAAAACTCTTAAGAAAATTACTTCAGTTACTTTTCGCTTGGCCTTGTCACGATAAGAGTATGAACCTGATCCATTCAAGAAATAATTTTGCTACAAATCTTACAGATAAGCGCACATTAGCGTAATAATATCATTTCATGTGTTTTAACCAAAAATGATAAATTGATTAATAAACTATCTTTCATCCAATTATTGAATCTTGCATAAATGTATAAGTCAATCAGGAATTCAAATTTAAAGAAGCAATCGGAATGGGTCACATCTCAGGTTATTTTTGGGCGTATTTTTCTTTATACGCGCCAAAGCCTATTGCGCCAGACATTCCAATAATTGCGGTGGGTGGCATTTTAGCCTGCTCACCTTTCAATAAGAGTCCTTTTCATGACTTATACAAACAAGAATAATTAGAGCAAGAGAAAATCTTAAATCAAAGAAATAAAGTATACTTAGTTCTTTGCAAGAGTCTTGTCGGTTGATGTCATAAGTTGCAGTCTCGAAATAAGATGATTCTGCTAGAGAAGGTCTGGAGCATGTCTGGGTTGAGATATCAGCCATTTAGCGTGCGATGATGCCTTCATTAGACTTCTGAGTTGAAAGATCAAAGCATTCCGTCTAGATTTGACTGCTTGTCTGAGCTGGTGGAGCTTGAACAGACCTCATCATGTTTAGTGGTATCAACTGCCCAATCCCTGCTACCTGGCGTGCTTGATGCAAAATCTTATGATTGATTAGCTTCCTAAAGAGACGCATATTCCTGTATTCTTTGATTGTATGTATGTACACCTGATTGTATGCACGTACACCTGTGCACTTCGAGACCTTTAAGAGTTGTTCAAGACTTTTGCAGTTCACTTGCTCATGACTTTATGATGAAGCTTTTAAGACCTGAACTGAAGCTCTGAATACATGCCTGGTCCGATATAATATTACAATTTAAGTACATACATGATGACAATATACTCCGTACATAGCCTTTGAGAAGCCATCTCAATGCAACCAAGAAGAAAATAAGTTGTTGAGCAGCAATCTTGCAGGTGTTGTCGTGGATGAAGGTCGGTTTGCGGATATAGCATGAACAGTTCCAATAATCCACAAAAGAGCACTAAAAATTGAAACAACCCATTAACCTGTGAGCTTTCTATAATTTCATATTCATCTTTTTCATTTCCAGGATCCACCCATATAGCAACAATCACTCCCGTTTAAGCTAGCCTAAAGTCTTCGACTCAACTGAATTAATTGATGCAGCAGAAATGTGATCAAAATCAGGGAGTATTAGAACAAATTCAAATGAAAATAAGATTGAGTTGTATCCTGGAAGAGTGACTCCACTTCGCTCTCCTTCAGTGGATATATCTGTCGAGATAGATGATGAAAAGCCTGCTGCAAAGAAAGTGGTAGCTTCTAATGGTTCTGCCAATCTTTCAAACCTTCTTAAACATTCACCAGTATCACGGTCCAACTGCAGGGTATGCCAATTCAAGCATTTGAACTTGAATCTTCCAAAGCATTTGTCATTTAAACATTTTTACAAACACTTTTTGTGTGCTCTGCTAATCAATGAGGGATATGTAATTGTTGTCATCTGGATGTTCCATTAATTCAATCTTTCCCTGCAATCATATACTTATTCATGATAAACCCATTCATACAAATCATTCATTTAAACATCAAAATTGCAGCAGTCGATGTGTAAGAAATGCTAAATCAAACTGATGAGAAAAATTCTCAAGTCAAATTGAGATTTTAATGCTTAAAGTTTTAAAAATCAATCAGATGGGTTTGTAATACATGATTTAGTTGTTGTAAATACGTAAGCGAAACTCATTTTGTGACAAGATTTCAAAAGAGAAAAAGATTTCTTATAAAGAACAGAACTCATTTTTTCTGTGAATTTTCTCAAAACTTGGTTTCAAAACTTCAATTCCGGGCATTAAAAACGAGACAAAAAAGCAAAAATAAGATTTTGTGAAGACCAGAAACAATTCAACTAATAATCATCAATTTCAGATTCAAATAAAGGATAAACTGATTAATTAAAGAGGGAAAGAAAAATCTGTGTGGAAGCCCCAAAACTTTAGTTCGAAATCCTCAAAATTAGATGAAATTACTAGCCAAAATTTAATTCGAAATCCTCAAAAGAGAAAAATCCTCAAAAATTTTGTTCGAAATAGAGGTATGGATGAAATTATTAGATCATGTAATCGAAATTAAAATCAATGTTTTTGGTTAAGCTTTAAATAGTTGTTGTTGTGGAAAACTGTTGTTGCTGTCGATTCTTCTCCGCCGATTCACTGCTGCATTATTTTGTTGTCTGGACACTCATGAGAAACTCTTTCTCCTGTATCACATCTTTTGAACTCCATTAAATTTCTCAAATAGGTAGGATAAATCCTTTTAAACACTCCCTGTTTCTAGCGCCAAATTATTTGGGCAGAAATTCTCATCAACCCAAAACAACCAAAATCAATCATCTGAATTCATCAAAAATAAGAGAAATTGAACACCGCTTTAACGTGGTTCAGCCATGAATGGCCTACGTACACGGGTAGTGAAGTTGAGAGGATTTTATTGATGTTTCTGGTTACAAATACAGAAAGCTCCATTGGAGCTATGGTGTTTACAGTGAGATGTTTTTGAATTCCAGAAGAGAAGAAAACTGATCCTTTCTCTTTCCTTCTTCCTTTTCTTTTAAACCAATGTCCCATCTGATGTGTCATTTGAAGAATGCTTCCACGTGTCAAATATGTTGGTGAAGTGGCAACTCCAGGTGGGTCCATTTGTACACCTTATCTTCTTATCCATCTTTCCCTCAAACAGTCTGGGCTAGTTTGGTTGGCTTGCAAGATTGAGTTGGTCCATCGGGATTGACTTGGTCCAGCGGAAATGACCGGATCGGGACAGCATGTTCGGGACAAGATGGATCGGGACAGGACAGATCGGGCACCAGTTGGAACGGGAATTGCTGACGTCACTGTGAGAAATGATGACGTCACTTCGGGACAGGATAGCATCAGGACAAGCTGGAATGGTCGGGATGATGACGTCGCTTCGGGACGTGATGACGTCGCTTCGGAATCGGTACGTGATGATGTCGCTTCGGGATCGGGACGTGATGACGTCGCTTCGGGACAAATTAGGCTTCGGAATTGATGACATCACTTCGGGAAAATGATGACATCACTTCGGGCGAACATCATTTTGTCCCCAACACGTGCAACGAAATGTGCAGCCCAACAAAGATGTAACTGGATCACAAGTGATCAATTTTGCAATTATTTACATGAATAAAATTGCCCAAAAGAAATTCACCTGAATTGTTGTTACATGCAACTAGGTTAAGGTTGGTAATGGAAGTCTATGATTCGACTGACAATTATATGTTTGTAGCCAAAATAGAAGCCGGCGAACAGTTGATCCGATGCAAAGTGCATACAATGATCACCATTAATAGAGTGAGTAACAATACATCCCGACATACATATCTTTAAGTTTGATAGTTGAGACCACACATATATCGTGGTTTATGTTGATGCGAAAAATAAACAAACAAAAAACATTATATTTATCTCAAATTAGGTCTTCTCCCCGGTGCATGTATTTGAGGTCCTTTATGAAGTTTTGCACAAGATCAAATTTGGAATTTGTACTGAAAACACATATAGGATAATGGAAACACTGTGTAAGTACCAAAATCTACCGCAACAACAGCCCAGGTCCGTATCAGCAAACAAACCCGCAACACTACAGCCCATCATGAGAAATAGGAAATGAGCTTGTATAACTACCCTCACACCATTCTTGTCATTTCCGCAACAACCCATTATTTCCACAATGCGCAAGCCCACAACAGTTCGTCCGCAAGCCCAGTGTACCTTCCATCAAACACATTCGAGCAACACAATAACATTATCCAACGAGTATTCAAGTTCAGTGAAGTTCAAACCATTCCGGCTCAAGCCATTCCCGCTCAAACCATTCCCACATACTTTGTCATTTCCACCCAATCATGCCCACACAACTGTCTCAACACTTCATGTCCGCACCACACATAAAGTGGCCATATTGTCCGCACCTCAACAACAATTGACGAAGTAGACAGTTGAATCCAATCAAGCCCGCAACACTTAGCCCATTTTTGTCCGTATCTAAAACCCATTATTTCCGCAACAACTAGCTCATCTTGTCCCATTTCAAAACCCAATCATTCCCGCCACAATTCCACTTTGTCCACAGCTAAAGTGAGAGTTTGTATTTGCAACACAAGTGAGTTTGTGTCCAAAGTTCAAGTGATATGTCCGCAACACCAAGTGATATGACCGCACCAATCAAGCACTGATGACTGCACCACCATTTAGCCCGCAAGCCTGCACAATTTGGACCGTACCAAAATTGGATTAAGGTCATTTAGGGATAAGATCAACATTGACACGTGGTGGACTTCATCGACACATGGAAAAGTATAATGTATCATCATCGACACGGGGCGGACTTCATCGACACATGGCAAAATGTAATGTATCTTCATCGACACGTGGCGGACTTCATCGACACTTGTCAAAGGGGCATTTTTGGTAAATGTTTTTTCTTTCACCGCCTTATAAACAAAAACAAATGTATTAGAGAGGGGACTTTTCTTTGGGCGAGGTTTTTCTACTTCATTTCCTCTGTAACAAAAGATATCAATAAGAGCATCAACTTTCATTACCCGTGGACGTAGGCAGATTTCTGCCGAACCACGTTAAACCTGTGTGTATTGTTTTCAATTGTGGATCTGTATTTCTCCCATAAAATTTCTCATCATAAATGTCATTTCTAAATTACTGAAGTTATGGTTGTGGATGCCATGAAAATGGTAGTCACAATTTGGCGCTAGAATCAGAGATGCTTAAAGGATTTATCCTACCTTTTACATTGATTGAAGAGAGCTTTTATAAATTGAGCTCGGATCCAGAAGAGTCGTTTTTTTTCTGTTGAGGAACTATAATCCAACTTCGGAAGAAGATCAAGCTCAGTAAAGCTGCAAAAAAGAGTCATTGGCAAGAGAAAATTCAGAGAAAAACTCAAGAGAAAAACATAGTGAATGAATCAAACGAATTTTCATCAACAGTTAGTCCGAAAGGACAAATCACTTCCTTTCCCCTCAGATTTTGTGTTTATTCATTTGGATTTGGAAGTTTTAAAATGAACATATTACAAAAAATTTTATAAAAATTATGTTCTATTCTTCAACAAAAATTTATTTGTTCTTCTGAGATTTTGATTTAAAGTAAGTTTTGTTTATAGGTTACAACAGCTAAACCTTGCTTTACAAAACCCATCAAATGAATTTCAAAAAATTTAAGCGTTGAAATTTCTGGTTGAAATTTCTGAAGATGTTGATTTGGAAGTATTGACAAACCTGCTGCTTATCAAGTGCAGTGTTTAACTATATCATCGTGTATGTGGCAGTAAAGAGGAAGATGGGTGTGGTAATGATGTTTACTGTTGTAAATTTGTGGTTTTTTTTAAAGAGCTTTGATATATTGTAGAGGCCAAGGCTAGGTTAGGTACTTGCCACAAGGAGATGGAGATGCCCGAGTTTGCGCTGTGGTATTTGGGAATTTAAGATACCCAAGAAAGAGGAGTTGTAATTTGAGTTTGCCATCTTCAATTAGATCATCACCAAAACATTCTGGAGTTCTTTGTAGAAACAAAGTTATCAGCAGTGGAAGCAATAACAATCATAATCATAGTGTAGTGATAAGAAGTGGTGGTTTTAAAGAATCATCATCAATGAATGAATTACAGAATGCTATTCAAGGTGTTAACAGACTTCAAATATGCAGGTTGTAGGTAGTTTTAGTTCTTTGGAAAGGTTTCTTCTTTACAATTACTGTTGACCCTGATTTTATGTTCCGATGGAGGCTGTTCAGAATCTGTTTTTAAGGAAAACAATCTCTTCCAAACCATGCTGGGGATGATGCTGGGTTATCGAGACGGAGTGTCAATTCAAATTCTCAAGAAACTTTCTTATTCATTCGGACGGCTTTGACGTGACCTTCATTTACTTAGCGCTTCCAGTCGTTGAAACTCGTTACTCCCTTTGACTAAAAGACTCTTTGGTACTAAAAAACTCTTTGGCAGAAGCGAAAGCCCATGGAATGGGTACCGAAAACCCAGCAAAAAACTACCCCGTGCTTGCAGGCCACTTCCTACCTTTTTATTCGCGTGGCTCAGTATGCGGAAGTACTCTCTGAACCGCACACGTTCACTTGCACCACTGAATCCCCTTTTTGGGGGTTATAATCGTCTCAATTTCTTTGTTTCTGGTTATGGTTTTAAGCTAATTGGAGGATGCTCAGGCTGGTTCATAGCTACATAATCATTTCTTTTGCTTTTCAGAGGTAAGATAAGGCTTCCTCCCTGGTCTTCAACTGCAAATATTCCTGCCTATCATAAGTTTTTCCACAAGCTGGATCTGGACTTGTCTGGTTTTCAAGAGGGTGATTTAGACTTCTGTGACTCCAAGATTATTCTACCTCATAGCGTGACTTTTCCTCAGCTCAATTCTCTGCATCTCAAATTTACATATATATTGTTTACTGATGAGAAATTAACGAATAAATACTTTTTAAGTTCTCCTAATCTAGAATCATTGGTAATAGTTTATTGGGGACCAGATGAAGCTGCATATACATTTAACCTTCCTTGACCATAACCTGCTGTGGGAAGTTGCTGGAGGTGGTTTATGTTGGTGAATTGTGATCAAACTGGGGGGGATACACAGTTGAAGAGGACGCTCAGTGAAAATTTCTTTGGTTATAGATCAACCCAAAAATATATATGAACAATGTTTGAGAGATTGAAAGAGTCCAGTAGCAGTATTGACGAAACGTTGATACTTAAGTTTTTGTTGCTAAAAGAATGAGGCAGGTGTTCACATTGATACTTATGGGACAGATGTTTTCAGTTTATCGTGGTTTCAAGACCAAAGACTTGTATGTTGATGTCTAGCCAGCAAGACAGCGATATTCGCGGGTCACTAGTACTCACTGAGATGCAGCTGAATGAGTGTGGGGATTTAGCACCAAATCCCATCCACCACCAGCATTCCACAGCAGTCGTTCGTCATACACCCTTCATATACCATCATCACATGCATTTTCATGACAACATCAAAGCATTTCCACCCATCAGCTGCGAATGTTAGCAACATCATCAGTCCGCAGCACCTTACATCTGCACCACCGTCGGTTCCACGTCGAGCTACAGCAGACGCAAGCCTGGATAGCAGAGAAAGAGCGAGATTCATCTCAAAAGCGAAGAGCTAAGTTATAACAACATCACTAGCAGTCCGTTATCTCAGCAAGCTAAGTATCATTTATTTTGAAGATCCCATATGAGTGTCATAACATAATGTAACATCAGAATGATTAGTCAATTTGGATTGTTTTGATTTTGTTATCCTTTTCATTGAAAGCTAATTAGGTATCTCTCTCCCACATTGAGAAGCACTGATAGGGATTATCATATTTAAGTAATGAACCCATGCTGAATTTTATAAACTTCATCTGATGCATATAGTTATCAGTTTAAATTTCCAACTTTCTTTATTTCAAGGGAAACCACATTTTTTGTTAAGAAATGAGTTAAGCTTTCATATTGCGTACCACGTTAATAAAGTATCATATGCCATCTGAGCATTTCATTATTTAGTAAATACCCTTAGTGTGGCGGACATGTAGCTTCATCTACCCATGACAATATGTGCAACATCTACGGCTTACTGTGATATTTGAGAAAAAATAATTCATACCATTTACAGCTTATTAACAGGGTGTAGTCACACATGTTGTTGGTATATAATCTCACATATTGTTAGTAACATGAGCAGTAACTTCGATTCATCATTTGATTCATGTTTAAATACCTTACGGATTCATACACTGTATTTCTGCTAGTCTCTCAATAAAAATATTGCTAATGCTAAAATTGCATTTACGGTACTGCTGAAATTGCTGCCAGTTACCATTTCGAATATTATGAACTGCTTAAAACATTTTTATGAAATACGAGGATCCCTATGAAAGACACTTCAGAGATGCAGCGGTCACGCGATGATGTACTAAGGTCAGTTTACAAAGAAACCAATTTTTTAGCTAGGAAATGAGCTAAATATTACACGCCATTTAGGTATTACATTTCAATAATTTACTAACCCTCGATAGATTCAGTACTTCCCATTGCTCGTAATTTTTGTTTTATATGCCTTGTACTTCTTAACATAAGTCAACAATTCTTAAATACTTCATATAAGCACTCGAGGATTGACACTTCTAATTGCTTATACTTCACACGAAGAATATTTATTAGATATTTTTATTTATTTCGTATACTTTATACTTTTTATTCAAGAACCATACTTCTCATCAGTCAAGAATCAATATTTCTTACTACTTATGCTTCATATGAATTATGAGAGAAAACTGAGGCTAGGATTTCACTATTTTCCAATTTCAAAGTGATTAAATTTAATTATGCAATTCTAACATTTTAATTTGATTCTAAATCATTGTAAAAAATAGATTTTCAAAACAACAACTGTATAACAAAAGCATGGAACATCTAAGACCTAAGCCGAGGCGTGCACCATCTAACGGAATCACAATTGCTTAACAAAAATCTTTAAATCAATTTTTAACCAAGGCAATTAATCATAAATAATTTGCATAAATTAATTAAATAAATTATCACATAATTTTTGGAAAAGTAGCTTCCTCCGTAGCCTCAGAGATGAAGTTTAGCTCCTCATTGTAATGGCAAACCCTCAAAAATCGATTTTATAACTCAAATAATGCTTACAATGGGAATAGAAACGGTCTCAGGAATTTTGATACGCTTATAGTGTTACAATGAGTAGTTCTGTCCGTTACAGAAGAGAATAAAAGAGTATGGCAAAGAAGTACGGTTTTCTGTCGCTGTTGAAAAAAGAACGGCTTTTATGACACTATGAAGAATACTTCGTCTTTGTAGTTTGTTCTTCGTGTTCTTCTTCAATGGCAGCAGCACCAGAAAAATTCTTCGTCTCTGTGAGCTATGATCTCTCCCTAAGCTTCACCAATCAATCTCTCCCCCTCTCCAGGCTTCCCTACAATTCTATTTATATTATCACAACAAAGCTCGCCTCAAATCTTCTCGAATAACTTCCTTTAATTCTCGGCAGAATCACCGATGAACACCAAAAAGAGAAATTTCCTTCCTGATTTTTTTTCTTTGTTTGTTTCTCGATTCTATTAAGAGAAGAATACTTATATCTTTCTTTTCTTTCTTCTTGTTTCCTAAACAAAATCGGTTTCCTAATAAATTTGAGAAAATTTCCATAACCGGAAGAGTTTCCAAAACTTGTACGTTGTTGATATGGGAAGAATTTTTTCCCGCCCAAATTTGAAGTTTGAAATGTTGGAGTGGGTGCCCTGAACCAAAGAGTGAGTGCCTTTATCACTTTTGAACCACATTTTTCCCAAGTGTTTATTTCTCTAAAAATATCTACAAAGACAAAAAAACATAATAAATACAAAATCGAGTACCAAAAATACATATAATTGAGATCAAATCAGACACAAAAATGTGTCTATCAAATACCCCCAAACTTATTATTTGCTAGTCCTCGAGCAAAACTAATCTAGAAAATAAAATCCTAACTCACTTTCGCAGGAATCGCGACTACACTTAGCATATGTAATAAGCCGTTAAACCCCTAGGTGCCCCTAGTGGACGAGTTTTGTCTCGTGAGGGTTTACAAGAGGTATACCCACAAAACCTTTACTCCATATTTTAGCGACTCGTGAACGATTAAGGATAGACACTAAACAAGCTATTTAGTTGGCTTACTCAATTCTTCAGCTATGGGAATCATTACCCTATATGAGTCCAATTGTTATACACGAGTGTTTACTCAAGCATACTAAAATTCATATATAAGCCAACAGAGTTCTACTCAAATAATCATTCAACCGCAAGTCTCAGAATCTATCACAGTTCAATCACATGAAAAGATTTAGAAGATAGATGGACATGGAAACTATGAAGGTTGCAAGTGTTGACTAAGGTGATTGGTGTTTCCCATATCTGTCTGAAGGTCATTGCCGGGATGAATTGAGATACGCACCGACTGTTCTTAAATCTAATACTAATATCAATTCAAATGGTATATACACGGGTTCCCATGGGTCCTGCATTCCACGCTTGCTTAGGCGACGGAGACAGGGAGAACCCACACAAATTTCTAACAAAGAGTCAATAATTTTTTTTTTTTTTTTCTTCTCTTTTTATTATTATTATTATTATTTATTTAGTTATCTTTTTTAACTTAAATGCAATAATGGGGCTTGATCTTAAAACACTCTATTTCATCCTGACGCCGATAACAATTTGATGTTGGGCCCTACCAAATCACTTAGAGAAACACAAATTTGCAAAAGTAAAAATAGAAAGTGATATGGTAGAGATAGACTCCGAGATGTGGTGACAACTATCATGTTATTTCTAACACCTGAACTCTGTCCTTTTATGAATAGATCATTTCGTTGGGCACACCAATTCCTATAGAAAAAGAGTTTAAGTTTCCATCTACCTAGAATGGTTAGTGTCACCCTGAAGTGTTCACAAGCTTCTAAATTCTAGAGCTTTATTATTTCACAAAAAAAAGTTTCTCCCTTACCCCCAAACTTAAATAAAACAGTGTCCTCAATGTTTCAGTTTAAAGTGCAATTCCAAAAATATAGGTAACTAGAAAAATGAAGAGGTAAGTCAGAAAGATGGTACCTGAGGAAGCGTAACAATCCTTCCTTGGAGAATATGACAGAAAAATAAAAAAAAAAACCTACAAAAACTTACTAGTGTACAACAATATCCTTGATGGTCAATCAAGGTAAACAGGGTCCTCCAAAGGGACCTCCTCAATATCACCTGCAGGAAAAGGCTCTAAAAAGGGTTTCAATCTCTGACCGTTAACCTTTGAAGAACTACTACCATCCAGTGTCTCAATCTCAATAGCACCATGAGGATAAACAGTGCGTACTATAAAAGGACCCGTCCACCGAGAGCGTAACTTCCAGGGGAATCGATGCACACGGGTATCATACAGAAGAACTTTTTGACCAGGAGAAAATGACTTTCTTAAAATATTTCTATCATGCACAAGTTTCATTTTGTTCTTATACTCCTTATCACTATCGTATGCATCTCTACGAATCTCGTCCAACTCATTGAGCTGGAGCTTCCTGTGAGCTCCTGCCTTGTCAAGCGAAAAATTAAGTTGCTTTACAACCCAATATGCTATATTCTCTATCTCGACAGGTAGGTGACATGCCTTGCCAAAAACTAGACGATAAGGCGACATTCCAATGGGGGTTTTAAACCCAGTACGGTAAGCCCATAAGGCATCAATAAGCCTCAATGACTAGTCTTTCCGATTAGGATTAACTGTTTTCTCTAAAATACGTTTTATTTCCCTGTTGGAAACCTCTACTTGACCACTAGTCTGTGGGTGATATGGGGTAGTTACTTTGTGGTTAATACCGTATTTCTTCATTAAAAGCCTAAATGGTCGATTACAAAAGTGCGACCCTCCATCACTAATTATAGCCCTCGGTGTACCAAAGCGTGCAAATATGTTATCATTCAAAAACTGGACCACAACCTTGTGGTCATTTGTTCTACACGAAACCGCCTCAATCCACTTAGACACGTAATCTACAGCGACAAAGATGTAAAAGTAACCAAAAGAATTAGGAAAAGGACCCATAAAATCAATGCCCCATACGTCAAAGACCTCAACAACTATAATAGGGTTCAAAGGCATCATATTCCTAAGGGAAATTGTTCATATCTTCTGGCAACGCTCACAAGTAACACAGTAATGATGGGTGTCTTTAAACAACGAAGGCCAATAGAATCCACACTGCAATATCTTAGCAGCGGTTTTCTTAGTACTAAAATGACCCCCACAAGCATGATCATGACAAAAGGAAATAATACTGGACTGGTCACTCTCAGGTATACATCTCCTAATAATCTGGTCTGGACAATACTTAAACAGATAAGGATCATCCCAGAAGAAATGCTTAACCTCAGCTAAAAACCTAGAACGATCTTGTTTACCCCAATGTTGGGGAATTTGACCAGAACAAGATAATTCACTATATTCGCATACCAAGGTAATTGTGAAACAAGGAAAAGTTGTTCATCAGGGAAATTATCCCTCACAGGAGGAGAATTATCAGGGAAATCAAGAACAAGCCTAGACAAGTGGTCCGCTACTATATTTTCAGCACCCTTTTTGTCTCTATTTTCTAGAGACCACTCTTGCAACAAAAGGATCCATCTAATCAATCTAGTTTTAGTATCCTTCTTGGACAGAAGATACTTCAAAGCAGCATGATCAGTAAAGACTACGACCTTAGAACCTAAAAGATAGGATCTAAACTTGTCTAAGGAAAAAACAATGGCTAACAATTCCTTTTCTGTGGTGGTGTAGTTTATTTGGGCATCATTCAGAGTTTTGCTAGCATAGTAAATCACATGAAGTAATTTGTTTTCTCGTTGACCTAGCACGACACCAATAGCATAATCTGAAGCATCACACATGATTTCAAATGGTAGGTTCCAGTTGGGTGCTTGGACTATGGGGGCGGTAGTGAGTAAAGTCTTAAGCTTCTTGAAAGCCTCTAAACAAGCATCATCAAAGACAAACTTAACATCTTTTGCAAGCAAATTGCAAAGATGTCTAGAAATCAGGCTAAAATCCTTAATGAATCTACGATAAAAACCTGCATGCCCTAAGAATGACCTAATATCTCTTACGGTCTTGGGAACCTGTAAATTCTTAATAAGGTCAACTTTGGATTTGTCTACCTCCATACCTTTAGAAGATATGATATGCCTAAAACAATTCTTGATCGAACCATAAAATGACATTTCTCCCAATTAAGCACTAAATTCTTTTTCTTACATCTAGTCAACACTAATGTCAAATGATGTAAGCACTCATCAAACGATGAACCAAACACAGAAAAATCATCCATAAAGACCTCTAAAAACCTTTCTACCATGTCAGAAAATATACTCATCATGCAACGCTGAAAAGTAGCGGCTGCATTACACAACCCGAAAGGAATGCGTCTATACGCAAAGGTACCAAAGGGACAAGTAAAAGTAGTTTTCTCTTGGTATTCTGGGGCAATAACAATCTGATTATAACCAGAGTAGCCGTCTAACAAGCAATAATGACTATGTCCAGATAATCGTTCTAGCATTTGATCGATGAAAGGAAGGGGAAAGTGGTCCTTCCTTGTGACCTTGTTCAATTTTCTATAGTCAATACAAACACGCCACCACGTGGTCACTCGGGTTGGGATTAATTCATTATTTTCATTTCGGACTACAGTGACACCTGATTTCTTGGGAACAACCTGAACAGGGATGAACCACCTACTGTCTGAAATGGGGTAAATAATACCTGCATCTAACAACTTAAGCACCTCAGTTCGAACTACTTCTTTCATATTAGGGTTCAATCGACGTTGCATCTCCCTAGAAGGTTTGGTGACATCTTCTAAATGAATCTGATGCATACAAACAATAGTACTTATACCCTTAATATCTGCTAAGGTCCATCCTAAAGCTTCCTTATTATCTTGAAGTACGGTCACTAGCCTACTTTCCTGATCACTATCCAAGTCGGATGCTACAATTACAAGTAAAGTTTCAGATGAGCCTAAAAACACATATTTCAGAGTATCTGGCGATGGTTTGAGGTCCAACTTAGGAGGCTCTTCTAAAGAGGGGATTAAGGTGGAATTAGAAACTGGTAATGGTTCAAACTTATCTTTCCATCTATTAGTATCTAACACAGGGGTAGAGTCTAACAGAGCATTCACTTGATCAATGGTGCTAACATCGTCAAAATCTAAACCAACATGGGTTAAACAATTCTCTAGTATATCTTCAGATAAGATGTTTGGGAATGACTCCTGAACTAATATTTCTATCATGTTCACCTCCTCAATGCACGTGTCATCTAACTCAGAGGGTTGCTTATTAATATGAAAAATATTCAGTTCAATAGTCATACTACCAAAAGACAAATTCATAATACCATTTCGACAGTTAATGATCGCATTAGATGTAGCTAAAAACGGGCGATCTAATATCACAGGTATCTGGTTTTCTGGGTCAGGAACAGGTTGGGTATCTAGGATAACAAAATCCACAGGATAAATAAACCTATCGACCTCAATAAGAACATCTTCGACAATACCACGAGGAATTTTAACAGACCTATCATCTAACTGAAGTGTTATCTGGGTAGAAATTATGTCACCAAGTCCTAGCTAGAGGTAAACATGATATGGAAGTAAGTTGACACTGGCTCCTAAGTCAAGTAAAACTTTCTCCACATTGTATTTACCTATGGTACAAGAAATGGTAGGGGAACCTGGGTCTTTGTACTTAGGAGTTGTGTTATTCTGGATAATTGAACTCACATGACTATCTATAAAGGCTTTTTTATGTACACCAAGCTTTCTCTTTCGTGTACAAAGATCCTTAAGGAACTTGGCATAAGTAGGAATCTGCCTAATTGCATCTAATAAAGGAAGATTAATGTTAACCTGCTTAAAAATCTCCAATATATCATTAAAGTTGGATTCCTTCCTAGTTGGCACTAGAAGTTGTGGGAATGGTGCTTTGGGTATAAAATTGGTTTCAGCGGGAACCGCATTGGACTTTTTAGAGACTTTATCAGTCTCTTCGATAATAGGCTCGGAAGGGTGAACTACAGCATAATTACTATTGGGCAAGGTTACCTTATTTTCTACTACTCTACCACTCCTAAGGATTTTAATTGAATTCACATGGTCAGAAGATAACTCATGAACTCCTCTAGGGTTGGGCTGTGGTTGACTAGGGAACTTTTCTTTATCTCTCAAAGACTTACTCAACTGACTAAACTGGTTTTGTAAATCGTAAATAGCATGAGAGTTAGCCTGGACCATCTTTTTATTGTCTTCTAAACTTTGTTTAACCGATTTCTGAAACTCAGCAATGTTATGTGATAAGAAAGTGAGAGACTCTTCTAAACTCATGATCTTCTTGTCTGAAGGGTTGTGAAATTGTGCCGGACCAGAAGAATTCTTAGTATAACCAAACCCTGGTGGACCCTGAGGGTTACTAGACTGACCTTGATTTTGGCCCTTAGACCAAGAAAAATTTGGATGGTTTCTCCAACCAGGGTTATAGGTTTCTGAATATGGATCAAACTTCTGACGGTTATCATATCTAGTGTTATTATAAAGAGCATGGGCTTGCTCTTCAACAGTCTTTCCTTCCCAAAATGACTTGGGCTCTATTCCTCGACTAGATTGACTTAATTCTAAGGCTTCTAACCTTTTTGCTATAGCTGCAAATTTGGCATATGATTCAAGAATTTCATCTACCCTATTGATATTACCTCTGCTCAAAAGAGTTTTTCTCGGGGGTTCCTTACTACATTCCCATTGATGGGTCTTTTCAGCAATTTCATGCAAAAATTTCATTGCCTCATTAACATATTTACTATCAAAACTCCCTGTACACAATGACTCAACTATGATCGTTGTTGGATAATCTAGTCCTTCATAAAGGATCTGGACTAGTCTTTGATCTTCTAAACCGTGTTGGGGACATTGTGTTATTAATTCGTTGAACCTTTCCACATATTTATACAAAGATTCTCCTTCTTGTTGCCCAAATGTGGAAATTTCTTGCCTAAGTTTTGATATCTTGTGCCTGGGGAAAAATTTAGCTAAAAAGGCAGTAGTAAGTTGTTCATATGTCTCGATGGATTCAGATGGCAAACTATATAACCAAGATTTGGCCTTGTCTCTCAGGGAAAAAGGAAATTACCTAAGTTTCAAAGCTTCATCAGACATGTTGTGAATTTTTAGGGTACTACATATTTCTTCAAATTCCCTAATGTGAAAGTAAGGGTTTTCATATTCTTTCCCTAAGAAGAGTGGGAGCATCTGTATGGTCCCAGGTTTCAACTCATAGTTTTCTTGAGTTTCATCTAACTTGATACATCATGGACGAGAAGTCCTAGTAGGATTCAACAAAGCTTTCAAGGTTGTCATTTCTGGCACAACTGTAAAATTAGGAATAACTTCCTCACTAAGAGACAAATTCTCAAAACTAAAGTTTCCAAAAATAAGGCTCTCAAAAGAAGGGTTTCCTAAATTCTCACTTTCAGAAACAAAGTTTCTATTCTCGTCACTGATTAAACGACCAATAGAATCTCTTCTCCAGGCACGCTCACTGGACATGCAATAACTCCTAACCGGAAGGGAATTCTAAACAAACACAAAGCAAGGTCGACTCAACCGAATCAAACCTATTGAATCTAGCAAACAAAAAGCATGATGGCTCCACTTAGATTGTTTCTAGACCAGCTTCTATTCTTTCAAAAGGAAACTGGTTACAATTTTAGCAGACCTCTTAGAACGATCCGAATTAGATTAAGTCGAAGAGAAACAGGATAAGCTCTAAGGAGCTTTGATAACCCTGTCTCTTTGGCACTTTTCCCTGGGTTACAAGGCGGCTCTAATCAACTTAAAATAATCTTCTTGAACCTTGAGTTAAGCTAACAAAGTAACCAATACAATCATTTTGAATGATTTTCCAATAAGCTCGATACTGATAGACACATTTTTGTGTCTAAATTACACTCGATTGTCTATTTTGAAAGTGTTCGTGTTTGTACTTATTATGTCTTTTTATGTCTTTGTAGGTATTTACGAGAAATAAATATTTGTGGAAAATTCGACTCAAAAAGTTGTTAAAGGCACCCATAAAAAGTGATTAAGGCACCCACGTTTATGATAAAGACACCCCCTTTTTATTTCAAATCCGAGAATGGCGGGAACACGTGAAGAAAACTTATGATAAGGGAGTTACGTGATTTTGTGAGATTTTGAATGTTTCTAAGTTACCCAAAGACTAGAAGAGATCAACACAAGCTTAAACACATCAAGCAAGAGTGATTCACGCCGGAAAATTGGCTGGAAAATCCAAGTTTGGACGGGAAAAGGACTTGGTTCCTGTTTTGGTTTCAAACAAATTCAGAGAATGATTGGGAGTTGTTTTAAGAGTTTGATTTGACTTAGAAGACTCTCTAGGGTTTGTACACCCTATATATAGCCAAGAAAAGCCAAGAAATCGGGAGGGAGAGGCAGCCAGAGCACCGAAAGAAGTTGACAGAAAACTGCTGCTGCTGTGAAGAGGAAGAACACCAAGAACATAAGGCTTCAGTAAACTGTCGCTGACTGTGCGCTGGAACAGTCGTCTATTAAGCTGCTGAAGCAGTCGTTTCTTTGCTGCGTTAAACGTCCGATCTTTATTCATGTTCCCTTTTCTTCCTCCTGGAACACGTTGAACCACCTCATTGTAACGCTTATAAGCGTATCAAATCGGCTGTGTTACTTCTTTTTAGCCTTTGTAAACACTTTTTGAGCAATGGAAGATTATTTTGAGTGTGTTTTCTCTACAATGAGCTAATCACCATCACTGGGGTGACGGAGGAAGCCTTTCTTCCAATAATTAAGTGGTATGTCTATTTTATCTATATTTTCTTTACAATTCTTTTATTATTAATTGCTTGATTAAAATTGAAAAAAATAGTTTTTCTTAAATAGTTGTGTTCTCTTTTGATGAGTCATGCTGGGTTGACTGCTTTTGATGTCTCATGCTTAGGATTTACAATTATTCTTTTAAAAACCTATTTTTGGCATATTTAGATTAAATTGAGCATAAAATTGTTAGGCATATCACAGAAGTATTGGTGAATGGTGGAATCTTAAACCCTAGTTTTCTTCCATCTATTTTTAAATCAAATCTGTTTAATCTTATTTATTTTTAGTAATTAAAAATTAGGTCTAGAAATTAAATCTTCACAAGTCCGAGAATCAAATCCATTTTACCACTATATTAAAATCACATCAGATACCCTATCGGTCTATTTCTAGTCAAATTTTAGGCTTAGGTTCGCGTTAGGTAATGTGTTCCTAAGGCGGGCAAAAAGGATACGGTGATGAAATCCGGACCCTTATCTTATATGGCCAGTTTCTTCCCTTTACTAGAAAATAAATTCCATTTTCAGTTCCTCAACATATATGCATACGAAGGAATATAGTAAACCCACTTGCAGGGAATTCGTGGATTGATCGAGTCTTACCTCCCGTACCAGATGGGGGATGAATCGGTTGTAGTCGACTCGGGCCACCGACTCCTGTGTCAGTGTGCGAACCCGAGGGGCCGAGACAATATCGTAATTGTCTTCCTTCCCTGTAGCAGTTTATATTTAAATTACCCTTCCATAGGGTTTAAAAATAATAAAATGTCCAAAGTCCAAAATAAAGTCCAAAAAGTGTCCAAAATTTTTTTTACAGAAATAATAAAAATTCCTAATACAATTTTCTAAACAAAGAAAATCTAAAGAAAATAAATCTAATAAAATCTAAAAGTAAAAGTCTTTGTCTTCTTCTCCGTTCTTTAAGCTTTAACTTTTAACTCCAAGTCCTTAACTTTAACTTCAAGTCTTTAATCACCAAAGTCTTTGGCTTTATTTTCTTTTAATCCAAGATCCAAACCTGTAGCAAAATGAGAAATACCCAAAAAAACGTAAAATATAACAAAGTAAAAATAAATAAAATAGAAATCTATCTAAACTAATTAACTAAAAAAAATAAAAACAATTCTAGAAACAAGTCCGCGTCAGCGGCGCCAAATGTAGTTTTAAAATGGTAAATAAAGTTCGTTACTCAGACTTGTGAAGATTGATTTTAAATCTAATTTCTAAAACTAAAAGTATGAAAACTCAAATATTTTTTTATAAAGTTGAGAGAAAACTGAGGCTAGGATTTCACTATTTTCCAATTTCAAAGTGATTAAATTTAATTATGCAATTCTAACATTTTAATTTGATTCTAAATCATTGCAAAAAATAGATTTTCAAAACAACAACTGTATAACAAAAGCATGGAACATCTAAGACCTAAGCCGAGGCATGCACCATCTAACGGAATCACAATTGCTTAACAAAAATCTTTAAATCAATTTTTTAACCAAGGCAATTAATCATAAATAACTTGCATAAATTAATTAAATAAATTACCACATAATTGTTGGAAAAGTAGCTTCCTCCTTAGCCTCAGAGATGAAGTTTAGCTCCTCATTGTAATGGCAAACCCTCAAAATTCAATTTTATAACTCAAATAATGCTTACAATGGGAATAGAAACGCTCTCAGGAATTTTGATACGCTTATAGCGTTACAATGAGTAGTTCTGTCCGTTACAGAAGAGAATAAAAGAGTATGGAAAAGAAGTACGGTTTTCTGTCGCTGTTGAAAAAAGAACGGCTTTTATGACACTATGAACGACAATTCGTCTTTGTAGTTTGTTCTTCGTGTTCTTCTTCAATGGCAGCAGCAGCAGAAAAATTCTTCCTCTGTGTGAGCTCTGATCTCTCCCTGAACTTCACCAATCAATCTCTCCCCCTCTCCAGGCTTCCCTACAATTCTATTTATATTATCACAACAAAGCTCGCCTCAAACCTTCTCAAATAACTTCCTTTAATTCTCGGCAGAATCACCGATGAAAAACTTCCAAAAAAAGAAATTTTCTTCCTGATTTTTTTTCTTTCTTTGTTTCTCGATTCTATTAAGAGAAGAATACTTATATCTTTCTTCTTGTTTCCCAAACAAAATCGGTTTCCTAATAAATTTGAGAAGATTTCCATAACCGGAAGAGTTTTAAAAACTTGTACGTTGTTGATATGGATAGAATTTTTCCCGCCCAAATTTGAAGTTTGAAATGTTGGAGTGGGTGCCCTGAACCAAAGAGTGAGTGCCTTTATAACTTTTGAACCACATTTTTCCCAAGTGTTTATTTCTCTAAAAATATCTACAAAGACAAAAAAAACATAATAAATACAAAATCGAGTACCAAAAATACATATAATTGAGATCAAATCAGACACAAAAATGTGTCTATCACGCAACGACTACTTCGTAAGAAAATGATATTTCTTACTTCTTATGGATACTTATCATTTCTTATTATGGATACTTCTCATATACTTCTCAAAGATACTTTTCATATCTGCGTATACTTCGGGTTTCTTATGCAAAGGATATTATTATTAGAGGATGAATACTTCTTATTCGAGAGGATATAATCAACTTCATTTAACTCACATGTGTTTAAACTTATATTATAGATGATATTGCGGGACAAGGTTCATACCAATTGCGGGATCTGGATGGAGAAATTTTACGACATCCATAAAACCCACAATGTCACAAAATCATATCACCTCTAAACCCTCAATGCAATCGTACAATGATTTGCGCTCATACTAGGTAAAGCAGATCAAATGCAATCTCTCTAGAAAGTCCATGTAAAAGTCCAAGAGTGTATGACCATTGGATCTTTCGCCACAGAGATGCCTAACATGACATTAATCATTGTACCAGGTATTCTCCACTTCATGAGGTACTCACAACCAGCAATGCAATCATACAATAATTTGGCTTCATACTAGGTAAAGCAGAAGAAATGCAATCTCTCTAGAGAGCCCATGTAAATGTCTATCAGTGTATGACTATTGGGTCTTTCCCCACAGGGATGCCTAACATGATATTAATTATTGTATCAGGTACTCTCCTCTTCAGGAGATACCCTAGGGACCGCATGTTAATTTCCTCCTGGCCAGAGAGAAGTTAGACGTTGCGCTTCAACCCTGTCAAAGTAACCCAGGGTACAATATTGCCTTACGGTTACACAACACACACTCATTCAATGCACTAACAATCATTATATATATATATATATATTCAAAATTTTGTTTTGCAGGGGCAAAAGTACAAAGCGAAATAAAAGTACAAGTACAATTTGGAAGAAGGAAGATTTCGTTTTGCTGCTCTTCCTCGATTCAATGACGATGAACCGGATTCTTTTTATGCTGCTGCTAATGTTCTATTATCCTTGATTCTTTGAATATGAAACATTACTGGCTGTTGATGTTGTTGTTCTTCGGGTGGGTGGTCATCATACTTCTATTGCACCTCAATTCAGTCACAATGGATTTCTGTCTATCGGGTTTGGACTTCAATTTTATTGTGCACTACAGCAGCATTCAACGTATCGATAAGACATCAACAAGAAGATACCAGCATCATACCTAGCCAAGACTCACCACAGTGCATTGGCAACATCAACCCTTAAATTACGGTACGAGCAAGACATGAAAACATTTTCTTAAGAATTATTCTTCGAACAAATCCTAAGAAAAGGGGCAAATTGTAAGTACCAAAATCTACCGCAAAAGAAGCCCAGGTCCGCATCAGCACACAAGCCCGCAACACTACATCCCATCATGAGAAACAGGGAATGAGTTTGTGTAGCTACCCGCACACCATTCTTGTTATTTCCGCAACAGCCCATTATTTTCGTAATACGCTAGCCCGCAGCAGTTCGTCCGCAAGCCCAATGTACCTTCCATCAAACCCACTTCCAGCAACACAATAGCATTATCCAACGAGTATTCAAGTTCAGTGAAATTCAAACCATTCCCGCTCAAACCATTCCCTCTCAAGCCATTCCCGCTCAAACCATTCCCACATACTTTGTCATTTCCACCCAATCATGCCCACACAACTATCTCAACACTTCATGTCTGCACCACACATAAAGTGGCAATTTTGTCCGCACCTCAACAACAATTGACGAAGTAGACAGTTGAAATCCAATCAAGCCGGCAACACTGAGCCCATTTTTGTCCGCAGCTAAAACCCATTATTTCCGCAACAACAAGCTCATCTTGTCCCATTTCAAAACCCAATCATTCCCCACAATTCCACTTTTTCTGCAGCTAAAGTGAGAGTTTGTATTTGCATCACAAGTGAGTTTGTGTCCAAAGTTCAAGTGATATGTCCGCAACACCAAGTGATATGACCGCACCAATCAAGCACTGAAGCCCGCACCACCATTTTGCCCGCACCAAAATTGGATTAAGGTCATTTAGGGATAAGATCAACATTGACACGTGGTGGACTTCATCAACACATGGCAAAATGTAATGTATCATCATCGACACATGGCGGACTTCATCGACATATGGAAAAATGTAATGTATCATCATCGACACGTGGCGGACTTCATCAACACGTGACAAAGGGGCATTTTTGGTAAATATCATTGCTTTCACCCCCTTTATAAACAAAAGCAAATGTATGAGAGAGGAGAATTTTTCTTTGGGCGAGGTTTTTCTACTTCATTTCCTCTGTAACAAAAGATATCAATAAGAACATTAACTTTCATTACCCGTGGACGTAGGAAGATTTCTTCCGAACCACGTTAAACCTGTGTGTATTGTTTTCAATTGTGGATCTGTATTTCTCCCATAAAATTTCTCATCATAAATGTCATTTCTAAATTACTGAAGTTATGGTTGCGGATGCCATGAAAATAGTAGTCACACACTGTTCACGGTGTCACCGTAAAAGTATCCTATAAGGATAGCTCTGTGCCATATGCTGATATGATGCTAAAAGAGGTTTGCGGATTCAATTTAAAATTAACCAAAAAATATTTGGTAACATTTTAATTGTGTAGTTCTGATTATGTAACTTTGTGCTTTGACCTCAAACTTTACCTGTCTTTCCAAGCACAGCAATTTAAAATTGTTCTGAGGAGCAAAGGGATAATCTTCGGAGACCGAGCAACATTCCCATGTGGAAAAATCATGAAGAGAAATAAAGATGGTATGTTGATACACGGACAACAAAACGGATCTACTGAGAATAGAAAAACAATCAATCAGCTATTGGAAATAAAGTGGGAGGAAAATTATAACTTACGTATTTTACTCTTTAAAATCATTGAACCGAAACTTCAATTTTCAGAACATTTGTCTTATTTCTGAATAATAACTAAGGAATTACAATTTTATCGATATTCGAAGCATATGTACAAGAGGATGTGCAGAGCAAACACATCTGAGTTAATCAATATGACCAAACGGTATTATTTAAGTTGTGACTAGTACACTCATCAAGTAGTGGCGAATAACAATTACGTATGGTGCACTTTGTGTGAGGTGTTTATTGAAGAACCCATACCAAGTTAGCAACCATTGAATAAGCAAATAAATGGAAACATCGTTTATGTAATATGAAATTTTTTAATGTACAAGAACTTAAGGAACACTAAAATGTCCATCCAGATTCTGGATATGGTTGATTTTTGAAGACGCTACAAGATCGGCTATTTTTGAGCATCTGACTATGAGGTTAGAAGGGTTTTAAGATGCAAGGAAAAACATCTTATCCGACTAAAAAAGGTGGGCATAAACCTATGAAAAACAATTACTTTTAAAATAACCGAAAAGAGACTGAATCATAATGGACTATATTATGAATGCGGGAGACGGATGAGAAGCGGTAGAACAAACATTTCTGATTATCGTCAAGATACCTATATATTACCAGATCACTGCCAAAAAAAACACCACGGTATAGATGAGATTCCTACCTACTTTATGGGAAAAATATACTACCCACACCTTCCATTTGGAGGTCTCAAGATCAAGAATCTGTGCAAGATTTCCAAGACAAAACGCCTATCCTTATCTGCCGGACATATCAAACCAACCCAAGGGAGTGTGGCAGATAATGACATCATATTCATTGAATGACGGTTTATGAAGTTTTAGAAATTGGGTGATAATAAATTTTAAACACTATGAGTTTGCTATGTTAGGTTTTTCAAAAATCATTTAGTTACCTTATCATCTATCGTTATGCTACAGGATGTAGTTAATAATAGATTTCCCCATATCACGATATGTTATTGCCACCGTATGTTATCAATAAAAATCTCCCGTAATCACGATATTTTTTATTTACCTATATTATTCTATTACATTTACATTCATTTCTTTTGAACTCAAAGCGTCCACACATGAGCTGAATAAATACCAAAATCAAAGAGTGAATACCAATTTTTTTGTTATTGTAGTCCATGTGAAACGCAGC
The DNA here is from genome assembly GCA_023531435.1 of Papaver californicum. Lineage (NCBI taxonomy): Eukaryota > Viridiplantae > Streptophyta > Magnoliopsida > Ranunculales > Papaveraceae > Papaver > Papaver californicum. Next base: position 3,637,453 of record JAJJMC010027428.1, on the reverse strand, counting down.
GGTAGGAGAATAAAATTTGGGCAAGCGTAAGCACAATTAACATTTGATCTTGAGCACATGTGTATGAAGTTTGTTGGTTGGGCGGATGCGAAGTTAAACGCTTGGCTTGGACGGACGTTCTCAATGCTCAAAGAGAGACATAGATCTCAATAAACGCTTGATGATAGACGTACGTACGCCCAAATGATATGCGCATGTGTAGAGAACCGCATGATGGGGCGGATATTAAAGCCCACGCCCATTAACAGGCTTAATGATAAATGGACACCTGGTACGACAAAATCCCATCGTGCAACGACTTTATGTGACGAGTGATGGGCATTTATACAACCAAACGCCTGTGATGTCAAGCGTTTATACACAACGCCGCCTGGAGTATATATTAGTCTTAGATTAATTCAAATTAATTATCTCGAAAATAACTCAAATGAAAACTATAATTCAGAACACTATTGATATATATGTTTTGGATTTGTATTTAGGTATGTGTCACTTACTTATTATCCAAGGTTAATCCTAAACAATCAACGTGAAAAGAAAATCTAAATCGACTAGGCTCCAACTTTAGTTTCTTTCACATTCCAAGATTTTCGTTTTAATAAGAAATTAAAATTTTAAACTACTTAGCTCATGGAACTGATAAGATATAACCATTAGTAATTTCAGCTTTGAGATTTATAAACATGAATACATGCAAGATGATATACACGAAATGATACACAATATAAACTTTCTTCCAGCAATTTCATTAAGTTCAAATGAACTAAACCCCTTTCCCATTAATAAGGGCATGAAGAGCTACTAACTAATAAGTACTGTATTTGGGGAGGCCACTTATATGTACGCCACTGCAGGTGGACTCTATGTTAATGTTCCTAAACAGGAGGACTCTATAATCGTCCAAGATAGGCAGACATTATATCTACGCCTCAAGACAGGCGTACGTTCAATTGATCGTCTAGTGGGGCGGCCTCCTACATATACGTCCACTACATGTGTTAGTTTAATTTGCGTTGGACCATGAAGCGTAAGCTGGGTTTACGCCTACTCTAAAACATACGAGTATGTTAACGCCTACTTTCAAACGTACAACTGTATTTACGCTCCACCAAATTTTAGTTTGGTCCGGATTTCAGATAAAATTTGGTCCCAAACTCTAAAAAAACTTGACTATAATCAAATAGTCGTCTCACTATAATTAATTTTGACTGATCAAAAAAAAAATATAAATTTGATCTATTATTTAGTCATATGACTGTGAACGTTCTCCGGAGACCATTTCTTATACTTAATATGCGACCAGAAAAGAAAATTAAAAACGAATACCAATGCATGATGATCACCTGATACACTATGTGGCCTCAATGGATTACATGAGATGCGCAGCTGAGACACTAAATTATCTTCTGAATCATGGTCATGAAAAGATTGAAAATAGATAAACAATAACGATTACAATGTATCAAACCGTTTTTTTTTGCGATCCGATTAAACGGTCGCTTGAATAATGATATCCGAGTTAATGCATCGCACTACTGTGGTTTTTACGATGTTGTCATCGTCAATTTCATAATAGTCAACTAATAGGGATAGAAATGAATTTAAACCAATCATAGGGTTGAACTAAAAAATAAATTAAAACGACATATATTGTTGGCGCTAATGTCGATGACACCTGAACGGAGGATTAAGTTGAATTTGGTCATTCCTACTGTTGGGTTATGCTTTACTGCGACCCATTTACCTTAGGCTACTACGGAAGCGGTATGTCACAAGGGTACACCAAATGGTTCAACACATGGCTAACTCACCCTTGGCTAGCCCCTTTGGATAAATGGTTAGCCTCTCATTCTAGAATCTTCTCTCATTTGTCCTTTTCTTAGAACATTCTAGAATAGTGTAGATATTTGTGGATAAGAGTGGAATAATCTAGAAGTAGATCCTAGCCATACACTTGTATAGATCTTAAATAATTTTCTAGAACATTCTTGGCTCCCAACTAGTATAAATAGGGATGCCGGTGCACCAAATGGCTCAACACATGGCTAACTTACCCTTGTGCACCACCTTGGCTAGCCTTTTGGCTAAATGGCTAGCCTCCCATTCTAGAATCTTCTCTCATTTGTCATTTTCTTAGAACATTCTAGAATAGTGTAGATATTTGTGGATAAGAGTGGAATAATCTAGTAGTAGATCCTAGCCATACACTTGTATAGATCTTAGATAATTTTATAGAACATTCTTGGCTCCCAACTAGTATAAATAGGGATGCCATTCTCATTTGTAATGATCCAACAATCCAAGTAAGAGAGCAATACACACTTAATTCTCTCATTCAATCATTCTCTCTTGTTCTTGAGTGTTTTTGAGCGTTCTTGAGTTTCTTGTGAGTTTTGATCTTGAGTAGTAACACAAAGTTGTGTTAAACTTTGTTTATGAGGCTTACTTATCTAGTAACGGAATTCTAGACAAGTGCCGCACGGAGTCAAGTCGAGGCGAAGGACCGACCCCGTGACAGGTAGCTGTGTAAATCTGTTCTTTATGGTTTGATGAGTGCAGAGATTTGTGTAAAACTGCTTAGAATTTAAGGGTGGAACTATTATGTCCTTAAAAACAAAATTGATAGTAGCTGAGTGTGGATGGGTAGATAGTATCCGAGTGTGGATTACCCCTAATGTTGATTACCACAAATAGTCTAATTTCAACCGATATCCAAAGACTAAATAACAAGAACAATGATGGTATAGTAACAATTAAAACCTAAACTATCGTAGCACGATTGGAATGGCGGGTAAAATTATATTGGACCAAATATCATAATATGTTTTAATCTCTCCGTTTTTAAAAGATAGGTAAGATTTTTACATGTAGATATGTCAAAAAGATAGATCTGTTTCTATAAAAGAAAAGTCAAATGTTATTGGGGGACCATTTATTTTTTTTGTTTTCTTTTTAAAAATATAAAGGGACCACTTTTTTCATAAGGATAAATTAGGAAAAACATGAAAAAATAATTTAAATAATTATTATTTTTAATTCTTATATAAAATCAAATAAATTTATTTTTTAGAAACGGAGGGAGTAACTAACCTAAACTGAAGCTATAAAACGCATAGAGATCCATATAGAATACTTATTTCCACATTGAGAATTATGAACATGTAAAAAGAATACATGAAAACATTTGTTATATGAGTTTATTATGAACAACAATGTATGGATACGGTGAAACTGGATGAGTCGTTGGGCATGGCCCGATTCATGGGTTAGGCCAGATCTGAAAAAATGCTAAAACTTCTAAACAGACGTTATCAGGCAACAGACCGTTGATACACCTGATACATTAATATCGGTTACTGGAGATGATCAATTGATTAACAATATAATTATCTTAATGTTAATCATTTAGTTCTGATTGGGTTACTAATTTGATTCTTAAAGGCGTGATTTTTCTTTGGGGATTAATGTTCCAGTTCTGTGCCGTAGTTCTCCGTAGTTCTCATTGTGGTGCACTTCACTGGATGGACGAAAGACTGGTATTCTCCAGCCCTAAGAACCCAAGATTCGAAACATGTTGCTTAAAAGGTCAGATACGATTACCTCCACTGCGAACACCACTCAGGAGCCCTGTATGATGGAAATACGAGACAAGCTAAACAGTTCAGACAGCGCATACTTAAATTTAACTCGGCCAATGCTTTCACGAGCCTGGGTTGCACTTTGAAACCTAGAAATCTCCCGGGTAATTTCTTTGAATGAATGCCTCACTGCGATTGTGGACCGATATTCTGTCCATTTGGCAGACCGGTCAACCCTACCACAGTATTCCAGTTTTCCGGTTCATCTTCTGTTTCTCTGCATCGGAAAAAATCATAATTATGAGATTCAAAAGTTATGATATTGTTGTTGGGAATGGTAATTTCAATAAATTGCTTGTTCTTAGATGTATATGTTCACTAATTAGGTTTAGCGTTGGCCAAGTGTGTCTACATTTCATAAAACTCTTTGTCGCTCCCCTCTTCTACCATTTCGATTTCCCTTTCAAAAACTTCATTATCATTTTCTGTAGTTCCGGTTCCCATATTTCCCATTGCGGATGATCCAACCTGCATAACCAAAGGATTTTTGTAACAAATTTACCAGCTATGTTTGTGATTTAAATGAGTGAGGTTTCTTCAAATGGGGAATCGTTTGATAGAAAGCCACATGTCAACTTTATCTAAATTTATAGAAACGTCATACTAATATCCATTTTTTGAATCATACTACCCATTCTATTACCGTATTTTCATGTTTGTCTTGACTGTTAATTTGCTTCTGCAAGGCTTCGCGTTCTTTGCGCCTCCTCTGCGCCAACGTCCGGTTTTGTAGAGAAATTGAGTTGTCTTAATTCAAGGTACCATTATAAACTCTAATTTTTTTAAAAAAAAATTAGCGTTCATACATTCACCACATTGGAAGTCATTGGTTGTTGCCCGTCGATCATCACACCGTTAAGAGATCTATGTTATTTTTCCATTTGTTCCTGATTACGCCTCCTTTCTTGTCCCAATTAACGTTTCTGCAATTTCGATTTGGATTTTAGGATTTAAATTTCAAAACTTGGTATAAAAAACCAAGGTGAACAAATTTACCATGCATAAAACCCTTCCATATTATCTTTTATAAAGAAAAACCATTTTCATTAAAAATGAGGCAAAAACCCCATTTCACTTAATACTAAATAAATTTAGATTTTAATTATTTTCAATATACCCGAGATGCCCTTTCATATATAACTTATGTATGTTAATTTTCTTCTTCTTCTTCTTCTTCATCTCCCCACCACCATCACCAACAACAACAATATTTCCTCCGCCACCATCACCAGCAGCGATACCATCACCAGCAGCGACAGTACCTTCTCCGCCACAACAACACCTTCGTATCCTTCACCAACACTTCTCTTCTTCTTCTTCTCCTCTCCACCACCATCACCAGAAGCAACAATACCTCATCCACCACCATCACCAGCAACAACAGTACCTCCTCCGCCACAACAACACCTTCGTATCCTTCACCAACAACACCTCCTCCTTTCCCATCGCTTCCTCGTCGTTATTGTTTCTCCTCCACCATTATATGTCCAAATCCACCAATAAAAACACCTTTTCTTCCTCCTTTATCCTCTATAAACATCACCAACACCTCCAGATCGTCATCGCCGAAAATCTTCAACAAAACATAATGATATATCATCATTGTCGAAATTTGGGTTTTTTGTTGGTGAAATGTCAGGAAAACTATGAAACCTTTTGGGTTTTCATAGTTTTTTCATCATTTTGTTTCATCTGTAATTTTATTTGAATGAAAAAAGAAAAACTATGAAACCCCAAAAGGTTTCATCGTTTGTTTTGTTTCATCTACTATAGATGAAAAAACTATGAAACCCCAAAAGGTTTCATCGTTTGTTTTGTTTCATCTGTAGTAAGATGAAACAAAAAAATGTAATTGATATGTATGAAACCTTATTCGGTTTCATTGTTTTTTATATGCTGAGACATTTTTTCTTCAGAAAAATGTAATTGAAATGGATGAAACCTTATTCGGTTTCATTGTTTTTTTTATATGCTGAGACATTTTTTCTTCAGAAAAATGTAATTGAAATGGATGAAACCTTATTCGGTTTCATAGTGTTTTTTTCATCTGTTTTTTTTTTTTATTTGAATGAAAAAAGAAAAACTATGAAACCTTTTTTGGTTTCATAGTTTTTTTTTCATCTGTTTTTTTATTTGATTCCACTAGTGATGACGAGCCATATGATCCTAATTATGATCCTGAAGAGGACCCTCCCAGGATGATTAGGCTTGGTTTCCCCTTTCTTATAGATGCACCCTTTTCTTGGTGATGTCTTCCTCTTAGGTTTAGCACTATATCTCTTGGACTTGGATCCTTAGTAGACTTCCGTGGATGTTCTCCTTTTTAGAAATTTTATTTCTTAGCTTGCAATTCCAACAAGACATTGGTGGAACTATTTGACTAGTTTTTCTCTTTAAAATATATTTCTTGGGCTTGTCCTTTTTTCTCTTTAATAGAAAGATATTCCATTTCTTGGTTTTCTTCTTTAATAAGAATATGTTCTAAGAATCTCTTCTACTTTACATGCATACATGAGAATCTGGTGTCCATCTAAATCAATAGTAGTGACATCGAAGACTTACCTACCTTGAATGCAGGTTCTTCTTGCATCTGACTAGGTATATTAATTACCCTTTCGCTCCAACACTTCTTTAGGCACATTGATAGTCGTTGCTCCTTTACTTGAGTAAGTATGCACTTGTTGCAGAAACAATTCTTATAGGAATAACGTCTTAATTAATGAGAAACTAATATTATAGTAATGAAAAAACCTTTTGTTGCAGAAATAATTGTTAGAGGAATAACGTCTTTATTAATGAGAAACTAATATTATAGTAATGAAAAAACCTTTTCGGACTAAAGGCATGGTGTCGTTGAAGTTTTTTAGCTAATACGCGTCTCCACTTGCGGGTCTATCTATCCATTTGGTGAAGTGGTTGGTTGCAGCTAACAAATACTTGACGCCCCCAGGTGCAGCGGGAGATGGACCTAAAAATCCAATCCCCATTTGATGAATGACCATGGCCTCGTAACCGGATGTAGCTCATTTGTTGACCTCTTTAAAAGAGGGCCATGTAGCTGACAAGCCAATCATTTTTTTGCATATCCTTTTGTGTCACTCTCATATGAGGCCAGAAGTATCCTTGAGATAAAAGCCTAAGTGCCTGGCTCATTCCTCAAGAATGTTCCTTATGGCTCCCTTAATGTGCCTCAGCAAACAATCGCTTCTCTACCTCTCAAGTCGCATAAGGAAGGTATTGTTCCATTGCAATTGTTTCTCATCGAGCGTTGGTCGTTCCTTCAACCCTAGTCGCACCCATTACTTGTAGTGATATTGAAAAGGACGCCTCCTGTTGTCAGACCTTTTTTGAAACGTGTTGAATCTTCTTGCGTATTATGAACCGCTTTGTGCCAATTATTGGCTGTATGATGCTCGTGTAATCGAGGCTTGGGTTGAATATGGTGTCCTTGCAGCTATGGCAAGGCTTTATGCTAGCATTATGTTTCTGCTCCAAGTACAAATAATACTTTTCCGAACATAGAATTTCTCGTCTTCATGTTGTAGGAAATTGAAAGAAGGTCGCAATGAACCAAAAATCACTCAATTCGGACTTGAAACGAAGAAGATGTTGAAGAAACAAAATAGTGAATCGGATTGTAGAGTCGGATCGGTCTTGGCATACCGGAATGCTGACGTGGCCGGTTACCGGACATGATTGCTGATGTGGCAACTGATAGGTGATAACATGACAATGAGTCGCTGCTGACGTGACACTGATTGGACACAAAAGCCGACCTGGCAGGTACATGATGATGACGTGGCACTTTGATGTACAGATGTGGCAGGTGTGTAGTGATGATGTGTCGCGCTTTGCTGATGCGTCAGATGACGTGGCGTCTGACTGGGTGGTGACGTGTAGGCTGCTGCATAAGATCCAACTGGGTCAGACGGGTTCGGTCTAGGTTGGGTCGGTTGGACCTTGTTAGGCCGATAACACGTGTCGCAAGATGATTAACTGGGCTGGTTGACTAGGTTGGAAGAAGAGAAAGAATTCTGCAACCTTTATTTTTGTTATTGTTGTCGCAATGCTTTCTGCAACTGCTTTCGCGATGTTTTCTTCAGTTGTTTTCACGAAGATTTCTAATGCTAGTTTCTGCAACGTTTCTGAAACAGTTTTGAGGCTTTCCGCAACGTTCCTAAAACAGTTCTGAAGCTTTTCTGCAAAAAAATTCTACAACGTTTCTGAAATAGTTTTGAAGCTTTCTGCAACTTTTTTCTGCAACGTTTTTGAAAATAACTTTTCCCGCTGGGGGAACACGATCTTTTTCTCGTAGCCCCTTAGTCAGCGCCAAAATGTTGGTGCAAAATTAATCACCTTAACACTCTTCGAAATGTGTGTAGATGGATTAAATCACAGCCGTTGATTTAATTATTTGAGGATGATGATGATGAAATACGACAAGAACATCAAAATAAATAATGGAGACAAGAATTTAACGTGGTTCGGCAAGTTATGCCTACGTCTGCGGATGAAGCCCCTTGGGGAGAGAAGTTTTATTGATGTAAGTATTACAATATGTTTTCTTCGAGAGAGCTTTAAGCAGCTGAAATATGGTAAAACATGGGTAGAAATTTTGTATCCCTTGATTTGGATCTCAGTCTCTATTTATAGGCAGAAATCAAATCTAATTGTAGTGATCTCAAATAATCACCTGGATTTGTACTTATCCTTTAATATTTGTATTTACCCCAGAAGATTCATATCTACCTCCCCAGGATTCTAGTCTATCCTAGAAGATTCTTATTTATCTTCTCGGGATTTGGGTCTAAACCAGAAGATTCATATCTATCTCCTTAGGATTCAAGCCTATCCTAGAAGATTCTTATTTATCTTCTCAGGATTCGGGTCCATCCCAGAAGATTCTTAAAAGATTTATGACAAGCATAGACACAAATGATATGATTGAGGATCTCGCTCTACAGCTGGGTTGTAAAATATATTCATTGCATGTTACTTACTTAGGCATGCCTATAAGAGATAACAGAAAATATTCAACAATTTGGGATGTTGTTATTTAGAGAATACAAAGAAAATTGGCACCTGAAAAAAAGTTTTTAAACAAGGTTGTAAGGATTACTTTGATTAAAAACACTTTGGAGAGTCAAGCAATTTACTTCATGTCACTCATTAAATTCTTGTAGCTGTAGAGAGAAAATTAAATAACATTATGAGAAAGTTTTTATGGGTTGACGATGGTGATAAAAAGAAAATGAGATGGATATCATGTAGAAAAATTTACAGGCCTAAGGTGAAGGGTGGTCTAGGTGTCAGAAGCTTGAAGGAATTAAATAGAGTTTTGATAGCTAAGTGACACTAGAGACACACTAATGAGAAGGATGCTTGGTGGAGATGTGTTATTTACGAGAAATCAGAAACGCATGCTGAATGTATACTGCCTTTGCACATTAATGAGTCAATTAGAGGAATTATTTGGCAGGAGATATTGAAAGCCAAACATGATTTCTTTACTGTTGTTGGGATTAAAATTAAGAATGGAAAGAGATTGAGATTTTGACATGACTGGTGGTAAGAACAGAAATCTCTAAAAAAAAATATCCAAGACTATACAAGGTCAATATACAAGAAAATATCGTGGTAGCAGATATGTATAATGACGGTTGGATCTTTAACTTTTCTAGAACCCTTAATCCCGCTGAAAGAATTGATCTTTTAGAGATCAAACATGATATAAGGAACACCACTTTAGACGATACTACATCAAACAGTACTGAAGGGATTTCTTCTACAAAAGTACTATATGAGAAACTTATGGATACTCATGAAAACTGGGAATTCTCTAGTCTTTTGGATTGCAAGCTAATCCCTCCGAAGGTGAAGTTTTTTTTTTTGACGTCTTTGCACGATGTTATTCCTACCAAAAGTATGCTTCAAAGAAGAGGTATTAAACTGCAGTCTACTCAATGTTTATAATGTGTCGATTCAGAAGAGGATATTGCTCATTTATTTACACACTGCAACCGGGTAAAACCTATTTGGATTATTTCTTATCATCAATGTAAGTGGATTGGGTTATGACTGAGAAAATTAAAAAACTATTGTTGGGTTGGAAGATCTTTAAAGTAACTGATAGTAAGGAAGTTATTTGGAAGCTTACCCCTTATGCTATTATTTGGAAATTATGAAAGAAGAAGAATTCTAGAGTTTATGGTGAAAGTGGAAGACTGAAAAGCTGTAAAGAGTTGAAAATTGCGGTGAAACAGAATACATGCTTATAAAGTTCTTCAAAAGAAATTTTGAAAAGATTGAATATAAACCAAGTTCCTTTTCAATGGAAACCATTATATCTTTGTAATATGACTTTTTAAGTTACAAATATGACTTTTTAAGTTACGGTATATTATTAAGGTCTTGAACTTTATCTTTTGTAAATATTTCTTCCTTTAACGTATAACCTTTAAATTTGAAAAAACAAATGACAAAACAAATGACAAAGTCAAGAAGTGGTCAGCCACCGAATAGTTCTTTTCACAACAAAGCGTGTTTTGTTGACACGCGTTTTAGTAAACTATAAACCTAATCCAAACTCCCATTTGCTATTTCAAGGCAAATTCAATCTTCATTTTTTGTCTTATCTGGTACATCAACTAAATGATGGTCCCAACAAATTCTCCTAATTCAATCCCCAGGGTTTTCTTCAAATGGAAAATTTTTCCAGCAACGAAATCTTTACCTGATTTACCAAAAAAAAAGAAAAAAAAATACATACATAATTTTCGCTGCGAATTGAAGATGGCTGATGCGAAATCTGTTGGAGTAATTGGTGGAGGGCTAAATGCCAATTTTTAATCATTGTTATCCAAAAGTTTTGTTTGATACACATAGTCTACATGTCCACGTAATGGAATTTTAAACTTGCACTCAAAATCTCAAGGTCGTTATGAAAACACAAACACTGAATGCGAGTCGTTTGTACGTAAAAGATTAAACTATAAGTTCCTTCAATAATAGAAGCTAACTCCTACTTTTTATTTTACCAGGTCATAGGTATGTATTTTATGAATCCCCCTCCTATTATGAAATTGGTTGAGATTGTAAGAGGTGCAGATACGTCTAATAAGACCTTTATGACAGTAAAAATCATTGCAGAGAGGTTAGTTTTTCCCTAAACCAACTCTTTGAAATACAATCATTTATTTTTCTATATAGTGCTAATCTTTATGATAACATCTCCTTGAGGCAACGAATAACATTAAACCAAAACCTGCAGGTTTGGGAAAATAATTGTATGCTCTTAAGATTACCCAGGCTTCATCGTGAATATGATACTCATGTCAATGATTAACGAAGCATTTTTTACCCTCTACACAGGGGTGGCTACAAAACAAGATATTGATACCGGAATGAAACTGGGTACAAACCAGCCAATGAGTCCTTTAGAACTTGCATATTTCATTGGATTGGATGTTTGCTTATCTATAATGAAGGTACTCCATGTTGGATAAAGGGATATCAAGTACAGGCCATGCCCGCTTCTTGTGCAGTACGTTGATGTTGGACGACTTGGACGTAAAAGAGGTGTTAGGAAATAAAATAGAAGCGACACGTGTAAGACGATTAAGAAAGAAACAGTGAAATTAAGAAGGACGAGAAGCACACAATCAAAGCCATATTAAAGTAGCGGAACGGGACAGAAGTGACAGGCTGAGTAAATCTCTGCGCGATTGACACGTACGATCGGGAAAGTAATATCACACTGATCGAAACATACAGCATTAAATACATATAGAACGGGAAAGAAAGAATAATGATGAGCATGGAGCTGGAAAGTAAGGTAATAATTACTTTACTGACACATATGTTCGGGACGAAATTGATATTCAAGGAGTGAAGAGCACGTGTAAACCATGCAAGGAACGCACCAAAGATTTCAAGGAATGAAGAGCACGTGTAAACCATGCAAGGAGCGCACCAAAGAGAAAACATGACCTGTCAATCTTATAAGCATCCCGATCCTAATATAATAAGAAGAACGATAGTTGGTATCGGGACAAATGGGACCCGCTACTATAACTATAAATAGAAGAGAGCATTCAACGAAGAAGGGGTCGAAAAAATCAGAAGGAGAAGGGAGGAAAGAAGAGAAAGAAAATCAGAAGAAAAAAGGTTATTAGGTACGTACAATGGATGATCCAAAGAATAGAACATTCATGATAAAATTTCTTACTTTTAAGAGATGTAGTTGAAATTGTACTTTTGATGATATTTCTGATCTATCCGTCATTGAACTGTAAAAATGTTTATCAAATTGTTATTTCTTAAAATGATTCTATGTATCATTTCATTTATTAAAATCTTAAGTTAAGTAGGCAATCTTCAAATCATTGGTTGTTAATGTCAATGGGAAAATTGACATAAACAATTTAGCGCTAGAATAGGGACTGGGTTAAAGGATTTATCCTACCTGTTCTTTTTAAATGAATTTGATGCTGCATTAAAAACGGAAATGGTATTCTAGTTGAAAAACGGAGATTTTTACGGTTAATTGCGTATGTTTAAATGTTTGGTCATAAAATATATTTTTAAAAGATGATAAATCTAGTTTCTGTCACTTTATTTTTCTTTAAATAATTTGTTGTAAAAATATTTGGCTAACTTTTAAAAGGTTATTAGAGATCAAGAGGAGAAAGTAAATTACCAGCAAATCCAGAAGCAAAATGTCTCAGGCAGACTCTGGGAATCAAGACAGTAATGATGGACAAACTTTCAGACAAAGGGAAGCTGAGAGTGATTCAGAACAACAACATAATGTGGGAAATCATTCACCAATCCAAGACCTAACACCAAATGCATTATCACAAAATCAGTTCTCACATCACGAGAACTCAGGAAATAATGTTAATTATCTTCAAAATCTGATACGGGAAATGGATGAAATAAGGAGAGAACAAAGGATCAATCAGGGTAGAATTGAATTACTAACCAGAGAAAATCAAGTTTTAAAAGATGCAATTCGACGTGAACAGAGGCAGGTTGCAACAAGATCACAAAGTCCAGAAGTAATTTCTGCAAGACGAGCACCCAGAAACGAAAGAGAAAAATCAGGATCAGAGGATGGTGTTAGCAGGATCATCATCACGAGCCAGAAGGCAGAGAGAAAATCAGGAAATCCAACGTACACAATGGCAAAAATGTATTGAAGCCATGGAACAAATGAAGGAGGAAATAAAAGGACTGAAAAATAAAGAAGGAGGAAGAATAGAAGAAGTGCTAAAAGAGGCTAGGCGTACGCCGTTGGCTCAACGATTAACAAATGTTCCACTACCAAGAGAGTACAACATCCCTGTATTTGAATGTTATGATGGAACGAAGGATCCAACCTCACATTTAAAATATTATAATCGAGTGATGTCACGGTGGGATGGTCATGAAGCAATTATGTGCCGATGTTTTCCTTCAAGTTTAACAGGTTCAGCATTATTGTGGTACGATAGATTGCCTGAAAGTTCCATTGAGTGTTATTCATAGTTAGTGAGGAAATTTCTTGAAGCACACATGTACAATAAACCCGTTGATTCGGGAATAGATAAATTATATTCCCTTACATCATGGCCAGAAGAAACCATAAGATCATATACCGCTCGATGGCATACAGTGTGTCAAGCGATTGGAGATGTTGACTCAAGTACTGCGATAAATCATTACAAGTGGGGAATCGCTGACCGGAAATGTCAGCTTTTTATTGAAATTCATCGTAATAATCCCAAGACCGAGGGGCAACTCAGAGAAATAATAGAAACATGTGCAAGGTTGCAAGATGTCCAGGAACAAGGTCCAAGAAGCAATTCACGAAATCAGGAAAGCATGAAAAGGACAAATTCAATTGATGTGTCAATAGAGCAGAAAAAGGAATTTCCTCATAAATCAGAATCAAAGGAATCGAAGCGCCCACGGCAAGGGGACAATAAGGCATTTATGCAACGATTTCAAGAAAGAGTGTTTACGAAGCTCAGTATCTCATACACCGAATTATTTGATATCATAAAAACTAAACCAGATTTTCAATGGCCATCTTCAAAAGGCAATCAACCTGAGTTTACGCAACGATCAAAAAATTATTGTGGTTACCACTGTTATAAAGGTCATGCAACAGAAAACTGTAGGAATTTCATTATCCTGGTACAAAAAATGATAGACGCGGGAGAGTTAAAAGAATATATTCAGAGGACCGAACCAGTAGCTAGACCCGATAAAGGCAAAGCAGTGCATATTCCGTATAATGAACGCACCATTAATGTAATATCATACTCAGAAAAAAGAGATACTGACGTAAATACTTCAATCAATAAAAAATTATGTAAAAGGATTCGAAATCATGAAACTTTTAAAGTATCGGGAAGAATAGCAGAAGCATGGGAAGATTGGATGGCATCCCCTCTAACTTTCTCAGCACGGGAAGTAAATCAGGAAATTGAGATGTCCATTAGTCCTTACATTACACATGGCAGGATGGAATGTTAGAAAAATTCTTATGGACGGGGGCAGCTCGTTGAATGTTTTATTTCATAGTTCATTTTGCAAAATGGCATTTACAAAAGACCAATTACTCCCATCCCGATATATGATTTATGGATTCAATGGAATGACCTCAAGACCAGAAGGAGATATAGATTTGCAAGTATCAGTTGGACCAATCAACATTCTAACAAGATTCAGTGTAGTAGATGCTCCATCTCCGTATAATGCAATCATTGGAAGACGCTGGGTACATCATCTAAAAGGTGTAATTTTCACTTATCACCAATATTTGCGATTTCCAACACCACAAGGCGAAATGGAGATCAAAGGGGATCAAGATGATGCAAAGTTTTATATAATGGCGGAGGTAAGAATGCATGAAGAACAGGAACAACAAAAACAACAAAGGAAGAAAAACCGTAGGACCGAAGAGAAGGAAAATGAAATTAATCAATACTTGAGAAGGAACATTGAACAAAAATCAGCAAATGAATTAGGAGAAAGCAGTAAGAGTCAAGGAAATTTAATAAATCAGCAACTTGAAGGACTCCCATAGCAATTAAAGGGAATTCCAACTCCAATCGGGAATCCAAAACCAATTTTCACTTATATAGAAGAAACTAAAATTGTAAATATTGGAACTTTAGAATGGCCCAAGAGAGTGCAGATTGGAACTTTGATGAAAGAAGATGTGGAGCAAAGTTTAATCAAATTACTTCGTGATTTTGTAGATATATTTGCATGGAAAATGGAGGATATGCCCGGGATAGATCCGAATATTGTACAACATGAATTACGAATACGACCTGATGCTACACCATTTCGTCAACGGATACGCAAGGTTGCATCGGAATATCACGATCCAGTTGAAAAGGAATTAGCAAAGCTTCTAAGTGCAGGATTCATTCGAGAAGTGCGATATCCAACATGGATTTCTAACATGGTGATCGTTCCGAAAAAGAGCGGTGGAGTCAGAATTTGCATAGACTTTACCAATTTAAACAAAGCTTGCCCAAAAGATAGCTATCCACTTCCTAATATTGATCAATTAGTGGACGCTGTAGAAGGTCATGAAGCATTATCTTTTATGGATGGTCAATCGGGATATAATCAAGTCGCACTTGCTGAAGCAGATCAGGAGCACATTGCGTTCTTTACTCCTCGGGAGCTGTATTGCTATACCAGGATACCGTTTGGATTAAGGAATGCAGGAGCAACATATCAGCGTTTGGTTGATGAAATTTTCAAACCATGGATCGGACAAATATTGGAAGTTTATGTCGATGATATGTTGGTGAAAAGCAAATTATCAATTAACCATTTAAAAGACCTCGCTGAAATCTTTGGTGCGTTACGAAAGTACAAGATGAAAGATTAACCCAGAGAAATGCACTTTTGGCGTTTCATCGGGGCGTTTCTTGAGTTATTTGGTTACAAAAAATGGAATAGAAGTTGATCCAGCTAAGATCCAAGCGATAACAGATATGCCATCACCCAGCAGTATTAAAAGTGTTCAAAAGTTAAACGGATGGCTAGCTGCTTTAAACAGATTTATTGCCAGATCATCAGAACGGTGCAAACCATTCTTTGAAATACTCAAGAAGAAAAATAAATCTGAACGGAACGATCAATGTGAACAAGCATTCCAAAGCATAAAGAAGCATCTAGCCACTTTGCCAGCATTACAGAAGCCGGAACCCGAAGAGATATTAACTTTGTATATATCGGCAACAGAAGATGCAATCAGTGCAGTGATGGTGCGCACCAATGAAAAAATAGAAAAACCAATATATTATATCAGCAAAACCCTTAATTCGGCAGAAAGAAATTATACTAGGATCGAACAACTCATCTTGTCATTAGTCTTTGCCACACAAAAGTTACGTACTTATTTTCTCACTCATTATATTCGTGTCCCGAGCAAGGCACCGTTACAATCAGTATTGAAAAATACGGGAAAAGTGGGAAGAATCGTTAAATGGAATGCGCAGCTAGAACAATTCAATATCATTTATGAGTTGCAAACCGCACAAAAATCTCAAGTTTTAGCTGATTTCCTTGCAGACTTCCCAATTGAAGAAGAATATGAAATTCAAGGTCTGATCATTCAAAAAAAAAAAAAAAAAAATTCATTAACGATTTATTTTTAACAATTTATTGTATTTATGATTAAAGGACTACCTGGATGCGAGGAAGAAGACCCACAAGATATTCTGGACTCGACAAGCTCTCAAAGGTGGGAAGTCTTTGTTGATGGATCCCGAAATAAAAAAGGAGCAGGAATCGGCATTGTGATTACTACACCAATGGGAGATCGAATGATTCATTCTTTTCGTCTTGAATTTGAAGAACATACAAATAACGTAGTAGAATTTGAAGTTGTGGTGCATGCATTAAAACTCATCATTGAATTGGGAATCAGCAATGTTCGACTTACGAGTGATACGCAGTTGGTAATTCGGCAGCTTGAATTAAAATATCAAACACTTGATGCAGATTTAGTGCAATACAAAAATCTTGTTCAAATTCTGGCAAGCCAAATCCCAAATCTTACTTTCCGGCATTTATCCCGAGACAAAAATCGACATGCTGATGCTTTGGCATTCATTTCTTCCATGTTGAATGACCCAAGTATGACAGCACTTAAAGTTGGAAGAATTTATGAACCTTCAATTCAGATAAAAGTACTTCATAATATGGAAGAAAATGTAACAGCAAAAGCTCATGATCCTGCAATACAAAATGTTCCATTTACACCTCAACAAATAGGTGATCAAACAAGTGAACCGGATTGGAGAATTCCGATTCATCAATATTTACGAGATAACATATTACCCACCAATTCTCAGGAAGCAAGAAAAATTCAACTCAAATCAGACAATTACCAACTTCGGGATGGAATTTTGTATCGAAAATCATTTCTCGGACCATTATCTCGATGCCTATCACAACAGGAAGGAATTCGGATACTTAAAGAGATACACTATGGAGATGCAGGAAACCACAGTGGAAGACGATCACTTGCATTAAAAGCCAAAACTCAAGGTTATTATTGGATATCCATGCAAAAAGACTCAGACAACATGGTACGAAGGTGTGAGGAATGTCAACGATTTTCAAAAAGGATCAAAGCACCAGCCATAGAACTCAATTCTATACTCAGTACATGGCCATTTACAAAATGGGGAGTAGATATTGTCGGTCCGTTAGTTGAGGGAACCAAAAAGAGACGATACTTAATAGTGGCTACTGATTATTTCACCAAGTGGGTAGAAGCGAAAGCATTAGCTCGAATCAGAGATTCCGATGTATTTACATTTTTATTTGAAAATATCATATGCAGATTTGGAATACCAGCAGCCATAGTTTCTGATAATGGACGGCAATTTCAAGGAAGAAATATTGATATGTTGTTCGAGACATATAATATTCAACAATACAGATCCACACCATTTTATCCCCAAAGTAATGGACAAGCCGAATCCACGAATAAAACAATAGCAATGAATTTGAAGAAGACACTTGATGGATATCACAAACGTTGGTGTGAACAATTGTATAATACTTTATGGGCTTATCGCACCACGAGAAAAGAATCCACTGGAGAATCACCTTTCCTTCTCGCATATGGTACAGAAGCAGTCATACCAACTGAAATCATTCTACCCACGACAAGAACA
>JAJJMC010027428.1:3563306-3574617 GCA_023531435.1 Papaver californicum | reverse complement strand
TACCTGATTCCTGATTCCTGGTCCTTTTAAAATTATTCAAAAATCATTTTTAGGTTATTTAGTCTTTTTCATACTCCGAAAAATTTCTAGAGTTAATTAAAATCATTATTTTCTAAAATCATTACCTTTACAAGTTCGAGAAACGATCACCTTATTTACCACTATTAAAATTACATCAATAGGTCTTAAGTGGTCATATATCAAAAGAAAATAAAATTACCACTAATAAAAAGTATATGAAACCAAAAAAATTAAAAACCAGTTTCTCATCTACCTAAGTAAAAATACTTCTAGGTTTCTCAATATTTTTAAAATACTTAAAAGTCACACCCTGATCTTGATCCCAAAGACTCTAAAAGTAATAGACTCCGTCATTCTACAACTTAATCACACATGCTTGTATGATGTGATGAATTGTGCTATTTACAGTGAGTCCTTATTTATACTGTTCTAGCAAGGCTTTAGCTTTGAAATCAACTTAACTTTACGTCGTATTCAAAATAAGTAATTTCCGAAAATAAACCCGACCTTAATAACATACGAGATCTAATTCCCCTTTCACTATGTCCATGGTTCAAGCGATTAAGTTGTACATGTCATAAAAGCAATTTGTGTAGGTCCTCTCCTTTCACACTCCATGCCCTTGCTTCATATTTGCTACCAAACAACTACATTTATATCAAAAGGCTTGGCTTAAAATACAAATGCCAATTCAATATTAGTAATTGTAAATAGTGTAAACCATACAACTGAACGTACTTTATTAGTAATGATACCTTATACTGTATTAGGGCCATATTTGGGCATGGTCCCACAGTAATCACCAACGAAAATTCTACAACATAAAATGAAAACTTATATTGATAATTTTTAAGTTTTTGTAATAAAACAATACACCCAAAAAAAATTCATGCTTAGTTAGTTGAATAATAAATCTGAAACCCTGGTTTTCATCGCCATCAACCACACCAAAAATTGTATACTCTCTGAACAGTCCCTTAAAAAACATCGTACTAATTAAGCATACACATCGTTATGTTTTTGAAACATGTTAATAGTGTTTGGGTTGAAAAGATTAGACTAATGTTATTTGATCATGCACATAAATCGAAAAAGAAAAAACACTTATAAAAAATCAAAATGTGAAACACAAAACAACTTACTTTGTTGTTTTAAGTTGTTTGGCTGATTTCCATCATTTATATCACGATTCTCATCTGGTAGATTTTATATTTGAATTCCTTCGACGTCATTTCTGTAATCATTGATCGATTTCTCCAACATCCCTTGAACTAGGAAATCAAATCTATCTAAGGCATAACTTTACTATCATTATTCATGTCAAATGCTATCATCATCCCCTTTTAAGAATGTATTAGGTTGTTTTAAGTCGTTGGGTTCTGTCTTTTTGGTGGTAAGACACATAAATACGATTCTAAAAATACGAAAAAAACATTTATAATACGACAAAAAACTGTAAAATATAGTAACTCAAAATTAAATTTTAAATTTTTAGAGTTAAAAGATATCATTGTTCGTATTGGACCGTCGTATTAAACGATTCTAAGATCGTATATTCTGAATTGGATAAATAAAGTTTTTTTTAAAGTAATTTGTCCCATGCGAAATTGATAAGATCCATAGATACAATTTAATTTTCTAAGAGAGTTAATTTATAGTTTTTTTAAAACATATTTTTAGGTTCTTTAGGGTACGTTACTGTTTTCTAAAAAAAATATTTACATTGAAACACTAGTTAGACCAGAATTCTTACAAGTTTGGCCAGGTCTGGTCATGTAAACTAACCCTATGTTTGTTTATGTAAAACCCGTATGTTTCAAAAAAATTTAAAAAATAATAATTATTGTTATAAAAAATTAAGGTGAACAAACTTCCCATACAAAAAACCCTTTCATATTATTTATTATAAACAAAAACCATTTTAATTAAAAATAAAATTAAAACCTCATTTCCCTTAATAATGATTAAATTTAGTTTTTAGTATTTTTCAATATACCCGAGTTGCCTTTCCTATATAATCTATAAGTTTTAAATGGAAATAAATGTTAAAATCAGATCTTAGTTTTGTGAGAGGAAATCGGCTAAATCAACTTTGGTGAATCTGATTCAGAGGGTAGCTAAGAACAGAGTTTCGGGTAGGGTTTCAATTTGAAACATATCTTCTCCAAAATCCAATGATTATTTGAAAAACCGAGTTCGTTTTCCTTGTTGTTTAAGTGAAGAACAGAAACTCTAGCTTCAGTTGTATTTCATCAGGTAAGTTTGATTTTGGTTTTACTTTATTTTGGTTTTGTTATTACGATTTTCGATTTATTGATTTTGGTTGTTATTTGATTATCAAACTTTTGAAGAACCGAACTCGTTTTCGTTTCTGTTTAAGTGAAGAACAGGAACTGTAACTTCAAACTGTTGGTGTTTTGAAGACTCATACTGAAGTTTTAGTTTATTCTTTCAATTTGATTATATTCGCATTCGGTTCAAGCTGTTGTATTAGTTCAATCATTCATCTCAAACTGAAATTCAACTTTCAGGTATAATTGTTTTTGTTTTTTTTTGTTGAATGATTGAGTTTATGTTTATTATGAAACTCAGATCCATTTTTTTTTTATGATTTCTATGTTTATGTTGTTGATGTTCTTATTCAAATCTATTGGAATCGAATTTGTTATGTTTTTGATGTTCTTATTCAAATGTTGTTGTTGGTGTTGTTTATATTCACAGCCAATGAAACTGTTTTTTGTTTCATACTTTTTCTTTTAGATTATTGGAATCAGAATTTATTATGTTGTTGATGTTAATATTCAATGTATGTTGTTTGTTGTTGTTTATATTCACATCTAGTGAAATTGTTTTTGATTCCATACCTTGTCCTGTATATTATTAGAATCAAATTGTTATGTTTTTGATGTTCTTTATTCAAATGTTGTTGTTGGTGTTGTTGTTTATATTCACAGCCAGTGAAACTGTTTTTTGTTTCATACTTTTTCCTGTATATTATTGGAATCAGAAATTGTATGTTGTTGATGTTAATATTCATTTTTTGTTGTTGCTGTTGTTGTTTATATTCACATCTAGTGAAACTGTTTTTGGTCTTATACCTTTTGTCATGTATATTATTGGAATCAGAATTTGTTATGTTGTTGATTTTAATATTCAAATTTTTTTGTTGGTGTTGTTGTTTATATTCACATCTAGTGAAACTTCTTTTGGTTTCATAATTTTTTATGTATATTATTGGAATCAGAAATTGTATGTTGTTGATGTTAATATTCATTTTGTTGTTGGTGTTGTTGTTTATATTCACATCTAGTGAAACTGTTTGTGGTTTCATACCTTTGTCCTGTATATTATTGGAATCAGGATTTGTTATGTTGTTGATTTTAATATTCAAATTTTGTTGTTTGTATTCACATTTAGTAAAACTTCTTTTGGTTTCATATTTATTCTGTAGGTTATGGAATTTGTTCTCGCTGTTATATTTCAGGAAGAGGATACATTATCTTTTCGTATTGGTCTACAAGCATTTGTTTGTGATTTGAAGGGTAGTATATGTTCAAGTTGGTGTCAATTCTCTGTTCTTTTCTATAGAAATTTTCCACATAGTTTGTGATCAGCAAAAGGTTATCAATTCTGATTTTGATCTCCAATCAGTTGCTTTATTTACTTTGTTTAATAAGCTTCCATCTCTTGAGTTACATGTAAGGCATAGAGATGAGTCCTCTAGTTTTAGTTCATAAATTTCAGGAATCATACCATATGAGCATACACGAAGTTTAGGAATTATATCTTTTGAGCATGCATCACTTACAAATTTAGTTGATTATGATGTCCGTGATAAAGTTAAAGAACTGTTGAAGTCTGCGCATTGGTTAAGCCTTTTCCAGGGTGTCAATCAGGTGTTTAATGGAGGTGTTCAACAAATTCGCTCTGATTTGTTGAAATATCATGCAGTATCTGGGTATTCATTTAAGATGACAAGGAATGAGAAGTTGAGGATTTGTGCATCTTGTTCTAAGAAGGAAGAAGAGAAATGTTAATGGCATCTATATGATGTTTCTATTGATGGTGTTGAAGGTAGTCCTTTTATTATCAAGGAGTTAAATAAGAAGCATTGTGGTGGAGTTGTAAACGGACCACATCTGTCGAAGAAACTAATTAGTAGCTTGATTCTTGAAGACATTAAATAGAATCCAAAGAAGAAGACAAAGGATATTATGAATCAGTTTACAAGAGAGTATGGCTTTGAAATTAGTCGCTATTATGCATATGCAGGGAAGAGGCATGCACTGAATATTACATGGGGAAAGAACGAGAAATCATTTATGTACTTGAAATGGTATACCAACAAATTGACTGAAGCCAATCATGGATCTCGTGTTGTTTTGGAAGTTGAAAATGGGACTAAAAAATTTCAGAGATTGTTTATCTGTTTCGGAGCATGCATTCGTGGATTCAATTATTGTCGTCCTTTGTTATTCCTTGATGCAGCCCATTTGAAGAGCAAATACCTTGGTCATATCATGGCAGCAACAGGTCTAACCGGGAATGACAGTAAGTTTCTTAAACATTATATTTTTTTTCCGAGTTGATAAATAGGCCTGTTATTTAATCCTATACAGATGAAACCTAACATCATGCTACAAACAGATGAAACCAAGATGAAAATCAGTGAAACCTTTTTTTACAGAAAAATGTAATTGAAACAGATGAAACCTTATTTTGATGAAACCAAAATTGGTTTCATCGTTTTTTATATGCTGAAACATTTTTTTTCTGTTCTGTTTTCAGAAATCTATCCTTTTGCTTATGCAGTTGTTTCTTCGGAGAATGACGCCAACTGGAAATGGTTTTTGGAGAATTTGAAGCAAGTCATTTCTCCTCTGAGTGATCGAGGTAGTGGTTTGGTGAATCAATCCCTGATGTATTCCATGATGTTGTTCATGGTTGGTTTTATTGGCATATGAAGAACAATATCAATACATACTTGCCGAAGTCCAGTAAGGTTTATAACAATTATGTGCCTGGGTTGTTTGAAAAATATGCGTATGCTAATACACATATAAAATTTTCAGATAACTGGGAGAATTTGTTCCATGTCAAAAATCAGAAGTTACAAGATTATCTGAGTAGAGCTCTGGTTGATAAATGGGCAAGTATTTATTTCCCGGGTCGTCGTTATGGTAGGTTGTGTTCGAATATTGCTGAGAGTTTCAATAGTTGGATCATGGAAGAGAGAGAGAAGCCTATAGCCATCATGGTTGATGAGATCGGAGTGAAGCTTATGAATCAATGTGTATACGTCGCGAACAATGTGCAACATTATTGAAGTGGCGAGAAACTTTATGTCCAAAATTTGAAATTGAGCTATACAACAACAAGATGCACGGACGTGAATACAGTGTCACCAAGTCGTCACAATATGTGTTTGAAGTTCAGTCGACATTAACACAAAAGGTTGATTTGGAAAGAAGAACATGTTCTTGCAACCGCTGGCGCATCAACGTTTTCCTTGTGCCCACGCTTTCCGCTGTATCATGCTAAATGAAGAAGACCCATATAAGTATGTTGAATTCTACTTTACAGTAAAGTTCTACCGTGAATCATATGCAAGATCAATTAACCCTATTCCCACAGTTGAAAAGTCTTCGATTGTGTCTCCAAAATCTCTTGTTCTTGGTCCTGATGCTCTACCACAACCAGGTCGTCCAAGGAAGAAGAAGAGAATTCCTAATACAGGTTCAGTTCCTAATAAGAAGATGAGAACTTGTGGTAGCTTCCATTGTTTGAGTGCCCATAACCAAAGGACATGCCCTGCGCGGCAGATATGAATTCATTTTGACAACAATTCATCGACTTCCATTTTCATTTTTTGTTTAGACTACTATATGTTTTAATCTACATATTTTTATTATTCTTTTTTCTATAATTTTAACAGTTAAAATTTCAATTTGCTCCAGGTCTTTCATGTTTTTTTATTTTTAGATTAAGTTTGTCAGAGTTGCAGGCTTTTATAATTTGTTGGAACCAAAATAGGTTTCATAGTTTGTCACATTCTTCAGGGTTTTTTTATCTCTAAGTTGATGGAACCCTTTTTGGTTTCATTGTTTGTTTCATCTGGAATAAAATGAAACAAAAACAAATGATTGAAGTCTTTCTGGTTCCATCATGTTTTTCCATCTAGAACAATATGAACCCAAAAAATGTGATGGAACCCTTTTTGGTTTCATCGTTTTTTTTTTCATCTGGAATAAGATGAAACAAAAACAAATGATGGAACTTTTTCTGGTTCCATTATGTTTTTTCATCTAGAACAAGATGAAAACCAAAAATAATGATGGAATTCTGGTTTCATCATGTTTTTTCATCTGGAATAAGAAGAAACAAAAAATATTGATTAACAGAAAAATATCATCCTGTAATAAGATGAAACAAATCATTGAATAAGATGTTCATCCTTGATTAAGAGAAAAATATCAACATATTTTATAACTTAAGAGTAGTGATTGATGAAAAGACTGTTCTTAGCTACCCTTTGTTTACAAATCATTGAATAAGATGTTTTACAGACAACCATTGTATTTTACCACAAACTAATTGATTAACAATGTTCTTAGTTTCAACCTTTTTTTTTTCACAAACTCTCGTTTTTACCAATCATGAACTGCATCTTCTCTTCTATGAACAGACAACCACCATTAACGCACCATCAGTCTTCTTTCTCTGCCACCATTAACGAGACACACCTGAAAAGAAACCAAACAGTTGGTTAACTGAACCTTCATGTTACTCCTCTTCCTGGATGTTGCAACTAGTCCTCCTCCACCCTAATGTTTGCCCGTCTTTTCTCCATTATAACTTTAAGTTGCAACTTTGGACTCATAGTCTGCAACTTTGTCAAGGAGTGTCTTGCATGCCAACTTTGGCATCATATTTTGCACCTTTTGTTTTATGTGCTCTTCGGATGAAAAATTTTCTTTCAAAAGGCTCTTCATGTAATAGCAAACATGAAGTCCGCAATCATTCCTGAAATTAACAAAACAAGATCTTTAAATTAAAAAAACAAAAAAGGATTGAATTGAAGATATCACAAGTTCTTTTAAAAGTACTTACACATCTTGTTGACAACACAAAGGGGTGTTCAAAACAAATTCTTTTGTTTGACTTGCCGGGTCTAGGCAGAGCTTTACAACATGTTGTTTTAATGCTGACACCATTCTTTCTTTCATGCTTTCAACACTTTTGTTGCATTCATCTTCAGTGGAAGCCATGGAGTTGTAGTGAGAGAATTCTCCAGTTTCATTATCAAAGACTAACAATGTCCAGTGATACGACTTTTCACTTATTTTTGTTAGCAGTGGAACGAATACAAATTCTGGAGTGTAATCCATTTTGTCAATGAAAGCTTCAATTACAGTGTGACAACTTTGCCCGACTGAGTGCAGTGTCTGAAATTCAGTAAAAAATCAAAAATCAAATTCTAATTTTTTTTCAGAAAGACACTTGTGTAAGAGAATTTAGATGAAACTTCCATAGACATACGTAGTGAGAAAAACTGCCCTTTTGTACTTAGGAGTACCATATGGTTTCATGATATTCTTTAATATATTTTTTTTGCAATTTGAGCATGTAGAAATCAGTCATATCTCCTCCAATGTCACCCTTTCTTACCAAGGTGTTCATATTCCTTCCTGTAATTTATATCCCCAGATCTTTTTTCTCCCAAGCCATGTCACTGTTGTTAAATTGTTCAAAAACAAATTAAAGATTAAAGAAGAAGAAAAGAAACTGAAACATTTAAATTATGAAACCAAAAACTTAATAGTATGAATGCCACTTACCTTTCATTGTGCATTTTAAAATATCTACACACAATCGGTTTTTCATTTGAATCCAGCACTTGTATAATTTTTAAGTTATCCACTGCTTTCAACTTGACTTCCCTTTTCTCTTTTTGTTTTTTCTCCAACTTTGTAGTTTGCTTTCTGCTCACACAACGAGAGTCTTGTTTCTTTTCTTCTGCTTAGCTTCGACAGGTGTATAATCCTGCATCTTAACAGGTGCTTGCATGTTCCTTTTGTTTTTTCTCATCCTTGAGATTATGTTACTCACTTTTTGTTCGGGACTGATGTCTTCACTAACTTCTTTGTTATTGTCTCTTTGCGTCAATCCCAACTTGAAATGAGGCATATCATCTTCTAAAGCAATTACATCATTTTCCATGTTTATAACAGAGTAGTAGCACATGTCTTTACTTCCTGGCTTTGATGTAAAAGCCTTGTTTGCATATTCATCTTCCATTTGCTGAAGAATAGTTTTATCAATTGAACCCTGGCTTTGAGTTGACACTTCAATCTGTTTCTCTGGCTTTGATGAAGAACTTTTTTTCGCTTCCAATTCTACCCTCTCAGCCACTCAGATATCTTCTATTGTGTCTGGAGTCAATTCAGAAACTTATTCTATTGCACTCCTCAAGTTAGTCTTCGACAAAGAAGATTCAATTTGTTCATCCACCTTTATATCTTCATCTGTGTTTGGAGTTATCTCCAAATCTTCTTCGATTATATTATCGTTGGCTTGCTTCCCTTTGATTTCAGATTCTACTTTCTCAGCCACCTCCAAATCTTCAATTGTGTTCGGAGTTAACTCCGAAATCTCTTCAATCAGTTGTTTATCTTTGCCTTTAGATGATGCAACCTTTTCTAGTTCCATCAGCTCTTGCTCCTGAACTTCTCCTTCATTTGATGAAACCTTTTCTGGTTCCAACACCTATTGCTCCTGAACTTCTCCTTCAGTTGATAAAACCTTTTCTGGTTCCAACAAAGAATCCTCCAAATCTTCAGTTAATCCTTGAATCTGAACTTCATGAGCTGAAACCTTTTCAGGTTCCACTGCATCATGTTGAATCTGAACTTCTTCATGAGCTGAAACCTTTTCAGGTTCCACTGCATCATGTTGATCTGTTTCTTCAGGCATATTCATTACCTGCAAGATTTATTGATTTAAAAAAAAATAGATTCAATAACAACAAACAAATTAAATTAAATTAAATCAAATCAAATCAAATCAAAGTAAAGTAAATTATCACCTCATCATTGTCAGACTTTTGTTCACTATCTTCTTCAACCTCAACATTACCAACATCTTGTTCTATCATTTCATCCACAATATTTATAGCTTTGGTTATCAATTCCTGCGATTTTTAACATATGTTAGATACTACCATTAACCCAACAATATTGTTTATTTAACACATACAAATAAACAATATCATATTTAACTCATCTAAGATTTAACATATCACCTCCACATCTTGTTCATTGTTTCTGTTTCATCTCTCTTACGTTTCTGTCTCACGTAAATCTTCCTCACTGGTTGTAACTTATCTTGAGCATCATATTTTGCAAGAATTGATTGATCTTCTTCCGAAAGCCCATTGTTACCAACGCTTGTAAGTTTTTCAATCAAAATTCCCGCCCACTTATATTTTTCCTTGTAAGTGGTATCTTCATTTCCAGTTCCAATACTCTCTTCATTTCTATCACCAACAATCTCTTCACTTGCATTATCCTCTTCATTTCCATCACCAACCTGCAGTTCACCATCTATGTACTCTTCAACATGAATTTCCTTTTCCTCTATACGCTGGATCCCTGACGATAACCCATATTCATCTGCGGAACACAAGAAAAGTTATGATTAATAAGTTGGAATTAAATAAACTATGAAACCTTTTTTTGGTTTCATCATTTATTTTCATCTGGAATAAGGTGCAAGCAAATAAATGATTGAAATTTTTAATTCTCAGACATTAAAAAATTATAAACAAACAAGAGTTGTTGTTGCTTTTACCTTTGAGAAAATTTCTGGTTTATTGCTAAGATCATCAAAATTATTCACCACTTCCTTGCTTATTTTATCTAGGTTCCATCTAGCGAACCTTGCGTACATCTCGTTCCCATCTTGTCTCAATATGATGGTTGACATCTCGGAAAACCAATACTGAAAAAACCAATACACAACACAACATTCAAATTAGTAATCAAACTCGGTAAAAATAAAAAACAAACAATTTATGAATCAAAAGATACAAAAATTAACTTACCAATGGGTAAATGACGCAACCCGATACATCATCAACTTCTTCAACTTTAATTATAGACTCCATTAGATACTCATAAAAATATCAGGCTAACACACTTTATTCATCTCAAATACTTGGTACAAGTATTTTGAAGTCATATTCTGCCCACCTTTGTTTGGGACAAATATCGAAACCAAGAGATAGAGTATGAATAGCTTGACGAAGTCTTCAGCTTTGGTTTCATCTGCTGCAGTTTCCACCATAGCTCTAATAATATCAGTTTTCCTCATTTTCTTATCTCCTTTAAAATACTCGACCGCAAACATGTTCACCTTTTTCTTCAACTCAACATCTTTGTGTATATCTACATTCTTCATCATTTGTAAACCAAAAATGACAGTGAACTGTTCAGGTGTTGTCTGCAGTATCATATTCCTTGCTCTCATCAACTTGAAACAATCTGGTTTTTGACGCTTGACACTTTTATAAAATGACCCTAAGATCATCTGAATTGCTCTGGTCTTTTTTTTCAATTTTTCTTCTTGCAGCGTACCATCGAAGAACGGGTTAAAGAAACGCCAAAATGGACAAGCAACAAGTGCCTTCATGTGTTTTTCTTTACTCTGTATCAAAGCTTTTATCTTAGGTGCCTCTGCACACAAATGATGCAACGAGCACCTATATGGTTCTGTCAGTTTTTTTTTCCTGTTACAGAATAAATAAACCATAAGCACAAACAGAACTTGTCCCAACCATACAGGAAGATGATGAAACAAATTTTGGTTCCATCAAAATAGCCATTAAGTAAAAAAAAACCAACACTGTTGGTCACAACCATACACATAATATGATGAAACCAATTTTGGATCCATCAAAATAGTCATTAAATAAAAAACACCAACATTGTTGGTCACAACCATACACAGAATATGATGAAACCAATTTTGGTTCCATCAAAATAGCCATTAAGTAAAAAACACCAACACTGTTGGTCACAACCATACACAGAATATGATGAAACCAATTTTGGTTCCATCAAAATAGCCAATAAGTAAAAACACCAACACTGTTGGTCCCAACCATACACATAAATTGTAAAACCTTTTTTGGTTCCATCCAAATATACATTAAGTAAATAAATTAGGTCAAAACAGATGAAACCAAAACCATGCTACAAACAGATGAAACCAAGATGAAAATCAGTGAAAC
>JAJJMC010027428.1:3486419-3563296 GCA_023531435.1 Papaver californicum | reverse complement strand
ACCATGCTACAAACAGATGAAACCAAGATGAAAATCAGTGAAACCTAGTTACAGAAAAATTGAAACCTAATATTATGAAACCGGTGATTTCGAAACAGATGAAACCTCATTACGCAAATTCATTGATAAAACCAAAATTGTGAAACTAAAAATCATTGAAGCATGTTGATTTTCAACCTTAAACAATCACTGAAGAACAATGAAACTTCGATTTACCTTTTGGAGAATCTTGTTTCTTAACTGTTTTATTAAGTTTTTTGTTCATCTTTTTATCTTTCCTTTTGTCTTGTTTCTTCACCATTTTTAATGATGTTCAGTGATTTTGGTTAGGATTAAACTGTTAGAGAATGTAATAGAAACTTCTGATGATGATGAACAACCGTTTGAGAATCAGAAATTCAGTTTTTGATTTTGTTTTAATGTACTGGTTGTGATGCAGATGATGATGACGATGACTATCATGTTTAGATGATTTTATGTGATGATTTTTGTTTCAGAGAGATTTATGTGATGATTTTTGATATGGATGATGATGACAATGATCTTGTTTTTTATGTTGATTTTGAAACTGCTGAATGGTTTGATTTTGGAAGTTGTTGAAGAGAGAAGTTAAAGAGGAAAATAATGAAGTCTGCGAATTCAATTCGTGAACAGTTAATGAAGGTGGGCGGTTTATAAACGAGGATAATTTAAACAGTTAGATTGTAATGGATTTTTTGTGTTAAATTTGTTTTATTTGGTTTTATGTAGTTGGATAGTGACATCTTTAGGCTTATAACTCATGGCCTGTTACTGTTATGTTATAAACTTTGGGTGTTTTCAACCTCTCCCTAGACTTACAGCTGGAAAAATCTATTGGATGTATAACTAGGGTTTTATCTAGGTTTAATCTTCTAACCTATAACCTTTAAAGAAATAAAAACTCAAGAGTGCGAATTAGAAAATAAGTGAAGACTTGCGGAAGAAAATTTCTTTTGGCCATAGTTGTGCATGAGGAAAAGAAGTTGTTGCTCGAGACCAGGTAGGTTTTCTTGTGCTAGACATCTTTATTGCTCTAACCAATATGAAAAGAAAATGAACCTGGATCCATTAATGAAATAAATATTAGTAGTCTTTATTCTGATTTTGTACTTTTGGTCTTGTCTGCCATATTCTGTATGTA
Organism: Papaver californicum; assembly: GCA_023531435.1. Taxonomy (NCBI): domain Eukaryota; kingdom Viridiplantae; phylum Streptophyta; class Magnoliopsida; order Ranunculales; family Papaveraceae; genus Papaver; species Papaver californicum. The sequence goes on along the minus strand of JAJJMC010027428.1, from coordinate 3,562,134 downwards.
CATACATAGATCTAGTGAGTATGAAATCCATTTAATTCATATAGATAACTTGCTTTGGATTTCTCACATGCTATATATGATGTCATAACACTTAAGTATTGGTAACGATATATGAACTTGATATGTTTTTATGGAAATCCAATGATTTAATGATCATGCCTCATTGAAACTTGTTTTAGCATGTATGTATGTTAGATTCATATCATGTTAACCCATTGTTTCTTTTCTTTTGGTTATCATTGACTACATATAGATATATGATTTGCATCTTATCAACTGAATAGGAATATTATTTTCCTCATGGGGAGTGTATACTTGCTAAATTTTAGCAATTCGTAAGGTGTCTACTGTGAAGGATAATAGTCCCACATTGCTAATATCCCTATAATAAACTTAAAATATAATATGGAAGGGCCACTCCACTCATTGCCAATTGGTTTTGAGTTGGATGTCCGCAGACTTTAACATGGTATCAGAGCCAGACCCGTACGAAAGTAAGCCCAACGGCTACCCGTACATACAATGGTCCACGTGTTAGAGGCCCACAGAGAGTGCCCTACACGTGAGGGGGCGTGTGAAGGATAATAGTCCCACATTGCTAATATCCCTATAATAAACTTAAAATATAATATGGAAGGGCCACTCCACTCATTGCCAATTGGTTTTGAGTTGGATGTCCGCAGACTTTAACATCTACTACTTAGTAAGTTCCGTTTTAGCGATCACGAAAATCCGAATATCATTTCTAAGTGGAAAGTTTATAGATGTGTGATCTTATCATGTTTTCTGCTGACTAATTAATGTTTGGACTTCTTTATCTGAATCTTGGGCTTAATCATAGACCTCGAGTGCATCTACACATAATTTAAATTATTTTCTTTTACGTAGTTGTTGGGTGTATGGATAGATCCATAGTTCCTAGTGTCGTTGGCAATGCTGTATGGATATATGGGGAAGTTGTGGACTAGTTTATAGGCCTACTAGAAGGGTGTAAAACTGCATATATCCATGTATCACCCACAGAGTAGGGCGTGATAGTACAGTCCAGAGGTGATAGCTTGTATCGATTTTTCTTTGAAATTTTGCACATGATGTGTTTCGATGGTGATTGGCTCGTCTCCCGCATATGTATATAATGCGATGACCAAAAGATCGTATTTATATTTATTAAGATATACCCGGTGTGTATAGGATCTCTTATGGAAGGGGTGTATCAACGCGAACACTTAGTTTTCCAACGCACGGTTGGGTGACCAAGTGAACAATATTAATAGGGCGTTTGGTTTAAGTTATTGAATTCTTAGAATTGGATTTTAAAGAATTCTAATAAAATTTAAATTTTGAAATTGGCCTGTTTTTATGTATTATAATTTCCTCAAAGAAAAAAAAGGTATTAAAGTGATTTGGGACATATCAATTACCATGTAATTGAATTATGTCAACCAAACAATAAAATTTGATCCAATTTTAAAAATTAAATTACTCTATAATCCAATTCTAGGAATCCAATAATTTGAACCATACGTCCTATAAATATTTTGTGATGCGTGTTCTAGTAGTTGTAGCCTAGATGGAATTAGTACCCGCATCACGAGTGGGGAAAGGGGTTTCCGGAATGGTAACAAAACTCTTATAAAATACATTTGCTTGATTTCAAAGGGCTTTAAAATTCTGTATAACTATTTGATTGTACAAACATATACTAAATTGTCCTTTTTATAAATGTTAAGAAGAAGTGTTTTCCTAAACTTTTTTTGTACGGGCTTTATCCACGGAGGTTATTAGTATAAAGAAATCTATTTTCAGTTGGGTATAATCCAACTTACTATTTTCTTCAGAAAACCATGACCAAGGAGTAGCTTGATCTATAAAATATATATCTATTTCAAAGGTGGTTAACAAAAACTATTTTTTGTTGATTATTAAAATATATTTTTATTCAATTTTATTCGTAGGTATTTTTAGTATTTCAATTTGAGATGATCTGTGCATCGATGATTATTGACTTTTATTTTAAAGATTTTTTTTGTTAAATTTAAAATTTATTTATTAATTAATTGCATCAAATGAAGTTTATTTATTTATGGGTTAATGTGAATGTGTTCCATACAATAACCTGGTTTTCATTTATTGGCTTGACGGTTTAAGTGTGTAAAGTGGTTCATGAGTATGTCACACTTGGGATTTTATAGCGGTGTCACAATTTGTTTGAGTCAGATCTGACTCACCTGGATATGACTCAGTGTGTTTATTTTTTGAGCGAGATCTGACTCCACTGATTAAAAAATATATGGGTTAATGATTTAGTCCAATAAATCAAGGACATTTATATACCTGATCTAAACGGATCCCAATAACGAATTATGTCTTAGTCAAAAAACGAATTAAATCTGACTCAAAACAAAAACAAACTGTGTAACAGCTGACTCGCACCAGATAATCTGTAACGCTCTACTTACATAGTCAACTGGTAGACTTTTGGATGGATCAGAGACTCTTATCTCCGAACATACACACCAGCACGTTGTGATGGGTACCAAACAAACTCAACAATGCCATCAATCATCATTCCAAGATCATGCCACGTATAAATAAGAAAGTCAAATAATGCAAACAGTTGAATTATTGTTTCCAACGTGGCATACAAATGAAATCGAAGCTGTACATGTATTTGTCTAGCTCATTAAGAATCAAAATGGAAAAGAATAGTCAGGCACACCATGATCATGGACAGATACGGTAGAACCTTTTTCTGACCTCCATTTTACCTACAAAAACCAACAACTACATACAAAAGAAAAAAAGATACACAAAGGACGTAAGAAGCGAACCTTGATAGAAAAAGAGAGAAAAAGAAAACCTAAAAACAATTTTAAAATAGAAAAAAGAAAGATACCAAAGTTTAGTGTGGTTAGGGAAATGGTTTAATTAAATTAGAATTCTTGTTTTTGGTTCCAATTTCAATTTCAATATCAAGTCTTTTGTTCGTTGAGCTCTCATTGTCTTTCAATCTATACTACAATTGTTGTTGTTATTGTTGGTTGTAAGATATTGATTCCAGTTGAAGCAAACAAAATTCTTAATCTTATTGAGCTTTCTGATGGTTTCAGTTTCAATTAGGTTTTCTTCATCTTTTCTTATTCTTCAGAAGTTGGTGAAGAACAGTAAAACAAGGTGTGCTCAGTTCAATTTCAGAAGTAGTTTGTGATATGAAGAAGAATAGAACAAGTGGGTGTTTCATTTTAGAGTTGATTGTTGGTATTTGTGTTGTATTTACTTTGTTTCAACCTGCTTTAGCTGTTAGACCATTAAAAGAGAGAACAAGGTCTTGGGGCGATGAGGTTAGTCCTTTACTTCTTTCTCTCTATATAATTTTCCGTAGGAAATTGGTGAATTGTGTCAATACTTGGATATGTCTGCTTTGTTGAATAATAAAGGTGTAAGCTTTTTCACACAGTCGTCGATATACCAGTTTCTCTTATTTCATAACCTTAAATTTGCGGAAGTATGAAATTAGCAATCTCCAAGTATTCTTATTTGCAATCCGCTAATTGTTTAGTTGTTTTAGTACATTGACCTGTGCTCTCAACTGTATTCCACAGCCAGCATGTGAAATTAAGCAACATATAGCTAAATTTCAATTGTGAATATGAATGAAATTAAGCAGCCAATATCCGATTTCAGCTAAAGATTAATGCCCCTTTCTTCTGTTTTTGTTTTGCACCCTGTCTTGCAGTGGTTTTTTATCAAAAAAGATGAGAGTGATGTTGGCACATATTCTCCGTGGAACATAACTGGAACCTACAGAGGTTTGTTGCTTATGATATTCATAATAGATTTATCAAATTGAGATTGTTTGTAGTTGTAGTGTAAATATCCAATTGTTCTTTTTTTCCTTTGCTGACTATACTTGATGGGTAATGTAACGAGCAGGGACATGGAACTTCCGAGATCCAAATAATAGCTCCCACTGGTTTCCAGATTTTGGAAAATCTAATGGCGTTTCAGTCCTTGAATTAGTTAGTACTCCAACAAAGATAACTGGTGTACATTATGTCCAGGTAAGGAGATTGATATTTTTTTTAGGTTATGTCATATTTTCAGTTTTCCAGAAAGACTCTTCAACACTTCATGTTAGAATGTGAAAGTGCTGTATGAAGAGTAATTGAGCTTGTTGTTATACACAAATAGTGTCTACACGTGTCAAAAACATGGTGAGTGAAGCAAATAACCTAAATATTTGCTACAGACAAAAAATGCTGGACCAAATGTTTTATATTATATTCTCAGTTGCACATCGAAACATCTGCAAGTTATTACGAATTTTGGTGCATTGCTATCTGAACAACCATCTCTACGGAGGCTATAATAGGAATACCAGATTCAATTGCAAGTCTTGAAAAAAAAAAACGAAGGATAGATGTAGCGCTGTCACTCTCATGAAGAACAAATATATAAACAATTCTTGCTTTGAGTAGTTTGGATTTCATGTATGATTTAATTGTTGGTTCAACACATTTGTCTTTCAATTTGGCATCCTAGGGGGTAATTATCTTCAATGACGTGTTTGACAATGACCGAGATACTGGAGCTGCTCAAACGAGGGTAGAAGGTGTGTATATATGGCCCTTTAGACAACTTCGGATGGTGGTCAACAGGTAATGTCCAAGAGGTTATTTCATATATCTTTTCTTCTCTTGAGTTCTTGGGTTTCTGCTCACTAGTTATAAAATAATTGGCATCATAAGTCTTTTGTGTTTTTCCCTCGGCAACTTTCAGTACATGGTTTTTTGATTTGATTGTGCCTTTGAGAGATGGTTTTTACTTTTTTGTGGAAGACAAAAGTACACCTTTCTTTATGTTCTACGCCCTTCTATTTACTTTTATTAGTACATTTGTTTTTCTTCCGATCGCTTGTTAGTGTCACATAAGTATCACCCCAAAGCTATTGACGCTTGACGAATTTTAAATTGACGTCTGATAGGTTCTCCCTTTTATTTATTGTAAAATTTACACGTTTAGTTGAGGTGTTTTCTCGTCCAGTTTAACTCTTGAGCTGATTCAAACAAATTTTATACCCTTTGCCTTTCTTTTGTAGCGAAAAGGATGGAGAGCTTGGTCAAGAAGATGATTACATTTTATCCAATCCCTATCACTTGGTAACCATATTTACAATAATCATCAAGTTAGTATCATAGATGGTTAAACTTAAGGCCGTGGGCCTGCTCATGCCATTTTGTTTCATCACTTACAAGAACCTTTACTTGGTGTTATAGCTTGGGTCTTCCAAGTTAGGCTTGTCAGCACAAATTTGAGGCAGGGTGATCACACGGTAGGCTAGACATACCAAATTATATTCAACATGCTAGGGCCATGATTCAAATTGTTCTAGTTGTCTCATGGAAGGGTTTGGGCTTCACAGACATGATGGGTTGTCAAAACTACGTGTGGAGTTTTTCAGTTATGAATTCTCTTATGGATGTGGGTTTCATAGCTTGACTACTTGTTTGTATTCTTTTGAAACAGCTTGGAGTTTTCTCGTCTCAGGTTTTTCAAGAGTCTGCCCGAGATAAAATGTGGAAGAAGAAGAACTGTAAATCCATCTTTGCTTTTCCTTAACCCAAAATTAAAGGCATTATGTGTTGCTTATTTCTTATCTTTTCCTTTACAGCACCTTCCTTTGACATGGAGAAACGTTGCAATTTAGAAATTGCAGCTCAAATTGCACGTGTCTCACCCAACCAATATGGTACTCAACTTATTCCTATGATTTCTGTATTTATTTCTATATATAATCTGTTTGAATCAGAATTGTTTCTGCTTTGCTCACATTTTACTACTGGGCGCATGTTATGAAAATTGGTCAATGTAAAGGTAGATTAGATTTTACCCACATTCAGAAGAACACAAAGGCTTCACCGTAGCTTTTGCAGAAGCTGGTGAATGGGCTTTTGATGTTTTTTATATAGTGAACTCTCTTTTATAGCTCTTAAACTTCGTTATTTGATAAAATATTAGTTAAATATACTACATAGAAATGAACTGTTATAGTTTCAGTTATAAACCCCGTTTTCGGAAACTGAAAAATCCCCACTTCAGCTTATTATTTCTGAACCTTTCTAAGCATTTGATGAAGTATACTAGGAGCAATCTTTAGTTTTCCGTAACCAGAGAGCTCAATTTACGTACAATGCCTATTTTATAAACTCATATGCATGTCATCATGTTGTGGTTCATCTACTTTCTAAAGTAGAACTCTGAACCTTGTAACTCTGTCATTTTGGCAAATTAATGTACTTGCTGAGTTCCTAAGCTTATTTATTGTTCGCAAATGGATGGAGATCACGAGCTTTATCAGTTGGAAGGATTAATCGAAAGTCCTTCTGTGGAGGATGATGGAGAGTGCTTCTCACCCATAGTTCTAAATGCTACTTCTGTCAATGTTGAGGTTTACTACAACAAAGCAGTCAACTATACATTGATGGTCACCTTCGTATCCTTCACAAGCATCAGTCCTTTGACTTAGTTGTTTCAACATTATTTTTCATCAACTTTTACTATTATAAGTTCCTTGACGTCTTCACGTATTAGATCTCTTTCCTTCAAGTGCTTCTGTTAATTCGGCAAATGGAACATAGCAATACCCAGTCAGTAAGTTTCTTGCTTGTTGTTTTCCTCTGACCACAATCAGATCAAAAGCATATTTAAGTCCCTTGTGGAGACTTTCTTCTTGAATATTTTCCAACTTGAAAAATATGATTAGTGTTTTGTTCACTTTTTCTTAGGGAGCAGCTAAAATTTCAATTTTAATGATCGGGCAACAAGCCATTATGGACGCCTACCTTTGTCTTTTACATTTGACAGCAGGAATCCTAGTGGGTAAGGTTGCATTTTATTTTTTCCTGTTATCGTGTTTGCGTTTAATACTGTACTTTTAGTGGCATGAAATTGTGTGCATTCCTTGTTGAACATTCTGTCCATTTTCTGACAGGTTTTTTTTACTAAGAACATATTTCAAGTTATTTGCTTATTTTGCTTTTGTTTTTCGTATACAGAATCCCTGTTTAATGCTTTCGCAACGGCTGCCTTTTTCAAGTTTGTTGTTTTCTCCATATTCGAAATGAGATATGTTCTTGCGATATGGAAGGCGAATAGGCCAGCGAGTAATGGAGAAGGTTGGGAAACAATGAGACGTGAGCTGTCGGTTCTTTATAGCCGTTTCTGTAAGTAATCTTGTTAAATCAAAATGCTTACAATTTCTTCTAGATGGTACAAGTTGTATTAGTGGTTAGCTATTTGATTATATCGCAATTTTTTCCTTCTGCAAAAAAACGAAACATCTTGTTCTTTGACAAAAGAACTGTTTGTGGTCAAACCCTATACTTAAGAATATGCACTTATGTGCAGATGGGATTCTTTTGGGAGGCATACTAATCATGTATGAGTTTCATAGTTATCTGCGGCCTATTCTTCTTATTATGTACTCCTTTTGGATCCCTCAAATAGTCACTAACGTCATACGTGATTCAAGAAAACCGTTACATCCACATTACATATTGGGGATGACTGCCACTCGGCTGGCAATCCCGCTTTATGTCTTTGGTTGCCCTAACAATTTCATGCGCATCGACCATGACCAAACTTGGTGTATCTGTGTGGCGATATTCATGGGACTCCAAGCAACTATGCTTCTTCTTCAACATTATCTTGGATCTAGGTGGTTCATTCCTCGTCAGGTTTGGACATTCTCACAATCTTTTCTTCACAATTTTTCTGGATCCAAAGTTTTCCAGTCTCATGCTTCTAGATCCAGTTTCTTGTACAATCTATCTAAGAATTGAAATCTTACGATGATACGGTGCTTTACAGATCTTACCAGAAAAATATAGCTACTACAGAAGGTATGATCATAATACATGTCAAGCCACAGACTGCGTCATCTGCATGACAACCATTGATCTGCCGCAACGATCCAATGACTGCATGGTACTTTAACCTTCAAATTTGTATTGGATGCTCCCTCCAAATTTTAGTACTGTAGTTGGCTTACTCAATCAAGCAACTATGTTCTTGCAGGTGACACCATGTGATCATTTCTTCCACTCGGGTTGTTTACAAAGGTGGATGGATATAAAGATGGAATGCCCTACTTGCCGACGGCCCCTGCCGGCAGCCTAAACAGAGTCACATCTTGTTTCTTGTATATTACTTAGAATCAACTGACATACTTAGAATCAACTGACATTGCCCCGACCTTTTCAATTTTGCGGTAATGATAAACACAATTTTTCTTTAATCACTTGAGCTATACCAACAAAAACTTAGTTGCGTAGACTAAAGTTCTTTTAACATATAGTGCTTGATTTGAAGCCTCTCTTACTTCTGTGAAATGGAATTACCAATATAGAGTTATTTCTTTCTTAGCTTTGTTTTTGATGACATGGCCATGTTTAATTAACCTTTAAAATGCTTGTTTTTCAGGTGGAGGAGAACTCAGATTTGCATAGTACACACTGTTTCGAGAAGACTGAGATATATACAAATGGTCACAATTAAATTTGATCCTTGTACCATTTCAGCATTTTGTATAATCAATACTGTTACAATTTTCTTTTCTTTTTTTTCTCTTTCATGCATTTTGTATTTTATTAGTCAGAGATTCATCTCCATTGTATCATTTTCTTTTTATACAGATTAGTACATCACGCAAAATTGGTCAGAGAATTAGCATCAGTTATGTATTAGTTTCCGGCTAACTTTATTCGATGTACACGAGCTAAACTATAAACGAATAATTAATTATTTTTTTGTGTATTTAGAGGAATGCTGCAGAGTTGGAAATTGGATCACCGGGAAAGGAAAGCCCTATACCTAGCATTTTATACAAATTTCAGCTGAAAGCGAATTAACGTCTTGCTGTCTAAAATGAGCTAGAGTAGGTCAGAGATCAATGCGGTCTATTTTTCTTCTTTGGAATTATCTGATATGGCACCTTAGCCCATGGATTAATTAATCATAATCCATTTAACTTCGGTCAGTATATATTGACCAGAATTTTAAATTTGACTTCGGCCAGTATATATAGACATTTACAGATTTACTCCAGTGTCCACTTCTAGCAGCCGTTAAAGGGTATAGTTGTCATTGGGATATCTTACTCGAAAAATATTGACCAAAGATGGCTTCAAACGTGGGTACCTTGGTAATTACCTCAAAGAACCTAGTACCTTCTTCTTTTCTAGTGTAGAGCTTTCGCGAAGTTTAAGGTAAAAGAAAGAAGGCCATATTCTCCACAGCTTCACTGAGGTTAGAGTTTCTCTGTAGTTTCCCTGCCTCACTTAGGGTTTGTATAGTTTGTTATTGCTATTGGTATGAGTGCATTTATTTAGTATTAAATCAGTTGAAAATAATTGGGTGATGAGATGAACTGAAGGAACTTAAAACTGTTAAGTTCGAAAATCTTATGTGAGATTATTTTCAAGATATTCTGATTAGTAGGTTTGGTATACTTGGATTACATATAGTGACGTGAAATTGTGAATCATGATCTTGGTTTATCTTTTGATTTTGGATTGGATTTATCATATGTTACACTTTACTTTTCTTCATGACTTAGGATGTTTCATATTGTAGAACATTTTAATCGTCCAATTTGTTTGCCATTACTTTGGTAGGACTAGCTAAGTTCATCCTTTATAACTGACAAACTAAAGGTTACCTCATCTTGGGCCTCATGGTCTACCATAAGTTCAAACTTGTAGTCTTTATGTGTCATTTATCTATTGTGTTGCTGATAGATCTGAACTTCTGTCCAAAGATAAATTAACATTTAATTGGGTTTTCCAAAGTAACGCGAAAGGACTGAATTTCTTAGATGTTTGCATCTGTATATCCACTAAAGTATTTTATGGAAAAGAATTGTGCTCATCAAATATTGAAAGAGATTACCAGTGCATGAACTTCTTCTCAAGTTTTTATTTCATTATGCATCATTGTGCACCAGTATCTGAAATGTATGGGAGATCACTGTTTGAATCTTGTGGATACCTCTGCATATTGAACTTTTGGTGGGTCATGTATGAGTAATATAGACTATTACTTCAATTTTACATGTTATATCTCTCAATGAGTTCAATATCAAGTTATATTTTCCATGCAGGTGACCACATAGAGTGCAGCCATGGCGGGTGGACTGCAACATCCATCTGTAGTTGACAAGATGCATGGTCAATCTTACCTCTACTCTAATCTCTCTCCCAATTTCCAGGCCGGGAGCACAGTTCGTCAGAATGTTAACAGTTCACATGTGAATGGAGGTTTGCAAAGTTTCTTGCTGCCTCCGAACCAGGGACATGGCATTTCTTTTATGTCTCCCATGTCACCTATATTTGTACAGGCGCCAGATGAGAAAGGTGTTCAAGGTTTCGTCATTGACTTTCTCATGGGAGGAGTATCTGCTGCTGTCTCCAAAACAGCTGCTGCTCCAATTGAACGTGTGAAGCTCTTGATTCAGAATCAGGATGAAATGATCAAGTCTGGTCGTCTCTCGAAACCCTACAACGGAATAGGTGACTGTTTTGGCAGAACAATGAAAGATGAAGGCGTTCTCGCTTTATGGAGAGGCAATACTGCCAATGTTATTAGATACTTTCCTACCCAGGTCACTTCATTGATTAGTTCATGACTTTCTACTCGACTAGGTTTTTGTGTTGCTTTCTTTTGTTGGGTGACCACGTTCAGTTATGCTTCCTGTTATTTGAGTCAACAATTAAAGTTTTTACGTTCAAATTATATGAATGGTAGGCCCTGAACTTTGCTTTCAAGGATTACTTCAAAAGACTTTTCAACTTTAAGGACAGAGATGGTTACTGGAAGTGGTTTGCTGGAAACTTGGCTTCTGGAGGTGCAGCTGGTGCTTCGTCCCTTCTTTTTGTCTACTCCTTGGATTATGCTCGAACACGCCTCGCAAATGATGCCAAGGCTGCCAAGAAAGGTGGGGAAAGGAGGCAATTCAACGGTCTGATCGATGTCTACAAGAAAACCCTTAAATCTGATGGTATTGCGGGTCTGTATCGTGGATTTAACATCTCTTGTGTTGGTATTATTGTATACCGTGGGCTCTACTTTGGAATGTACGATTCTTTAAAACCGGTTGTGCTTGTTGGAAATGTGCAGGTAAGTGATATTGGAAATTATAGACCAGTGCGTTATATTTCGGTGCTGTTGTTGATCAAATCCTGTTAACCAACACTTGCCTATTGTTTTTGTGATTATAGGATAGTCTCCTAGCGAGTTTCCTATTAGGCTGGGGTATCACAATTGGGGCTGGATTAGCCTCCTACCCAATAGATACTATTAGAAGAAGGATGATGATGACATCCGGCGAAGTCGTGAAGTACAAGAGCTCACTCCATGCATTCACCCAGATAGTAAAGAATGAAGGTGCCAAGTCTCTTTTCAAGGGTGCTGGAGCAAACATTTTGCGTGCCGTTGCAGGTGCTGGTGCGCTCGCAGGATATGACAGGCTGCAGCTAGTCTTGCTTGGTAAAAAATATGGATCAGGTGGAGGAGGCTAATAATAACAGGGATGATGAAAACAGAGCAGTGTTCATGTTTTTACATTTCAGTGTCTTGAGGGGTTTTAGTAAGCTGTCTTTACTTTATAGATTAGATTACAAAACGGAGAGGAGCTAGTCAGGTATGGTAGTGAAGTTTACATAGTATTAGAAATGGTAAAGTAGCATGTATCAATCACGTAGTCAACAAAGTATGTTTGGGTGAACATAAAAGAACAACTCCATATAAAAATTAGTTTGGTCTTGATGTATAAATAGCTTAGCCCTTGTTTTCTCAAGATGTTCAGACGCTAGACATTTTTGAACGGTAAAAGCTCAGGTTATGTCAAGGTTTTTTTCTGAACTGGTCTACTACGTATTGTTCGGTTGTCAATTCTTTACTCAGTCTGTATGATTTGTATCTCTTGCATAAGCATTTGAAATTTGATTATAGGTGTAGTTAAAATCTCCCATCAACAAATGACGAAAAATGATTTTCTGAACTCAACTTAATGAATAACTTTTTTTATTTGAATAAAATGAAAGAGAGAGAGAATAGGATAAACAACTAACGAGAAGTTCAAGACAACAGTAAAATTTTCTCCAATCTTCTTAAGAAGATTTTGGAGAATGATGCTCAACAGCTCGAATTGTCATGGTAACAATGCCAATGAATAAATTGCTAAAAAACAATCATTTTAGCCATTTCTAACCAAGAGTCATGTTATCCATTTGCATTGTTACGCAGCCTTATGTTCTATGGTTCTAGACATAACCACCACGACCACCAGTATGGTTGTCTAGCTTACTGTCTGTTGGGTGTTGGGGTTTTCTTTAATAAAGTAATTATTTAGTTTGCCAAAAACAAAAACAAAAAGCATTCGGTGTCTATTCGATTCCGTGTCCGAATAATCACTTTTTATCACTTAAAATTGAAGAAATGACTTTTCCTTCTCTAAACTAAGAAAATGTAACAAAATACGTTTAAGGAGGGATGTCTCAGTCCTGCCACATCCCTCTCTTCGGTCATTTCCATGTCTCTCTTCCGTCACCTTAACCTTGCATTATTTTTCTTCTACTTTCTCTGCGACATTTCTTGGTATTAATTCTTACCATAATGTATGTACGCTACATTTATTACATCATCGAAACAAAGCATATAAATAATGATCTGTGGTTTTGTAATTCAAAAGAATCTAAAGTTTAGAACAGAGAAGAAGACAGACGGGTTTCGTTCTTAGCTAGGTACAAACTGTATTATCCTCTGTAGTGTATAATTTTTGTCACCCTTAATTTCTTTCTCACTAGGTGAGTCTGAAATTGGCCGTGTATACAGACAAATTCTACAGACAAGTGTTTTGTGGTCTTTATCAGGTTAGTAAAAAGCAATTTTAATGGAGATCTACCATAAGATTCAGTTTACCGTCAGCTTAGGCATGATAATCTTTTCTCTGTGTACTGACAGGATTGTTTGGCCTTTCGGATTATACACATGTATTCTAGGATGTCTTTATCAATGTTTCATCAAATTTTTCAAAGGAAAGAAATGATGAAGCAAAACCGACTCCAATACAAGAAATGCACTAGGAGGATCGTCCAGTATAAATGCACTTGATTTCATATCATTCCTTCAGTACAGAACAGATAACAATGTCTTCATCTTTTCCTTCCAAGTTCAGACTTTTAATCGTCTTATATCTACATTTCACTTTCTCTTTCAATAAACTAGTAGCAAAATCCAAAAACAGCAACTCCACCGCCACCCACAACCATTTAAGTCCAAACTATAAACTTCAACAAGCTTATGAAGCTCTGCAAACATGGAAACTAGTAATCTACTCTGACCCTAGCAACTTCACCTCCAATTGGGTTGGTTACTCTGTCTGTGACTACAACGGAATATATTGTGCACCTTCTCTTGACGAACCTGAAATCGTAGTTGTTGCTGGAATCGATCTCAATCATCAAGATATAGCTGGAGTTATACCTCATGAACTAGGATTGCTAACTGATCTTGCTTTGCTTCATCTTAACAGTAACCGTTTCTGTGGAATTCTGCCAGAATCCTTCACTAATCTCACCCTCCTCTTTGAGCTCGATCTCAGTAATAACAGGTTTGTTGGCAAGTTCCCATTAGTAGTTCTCTCTCTACCATCTCTCAAGTTTCTTGATATCCGTTACAATGAATTCGAAGGACCATTGCCACCCGAGCTCTTCTCTAAGAGCTTTGATGCGATTTTTGTCAATAACAATCGACTAACTTCAGTGATCCCGGCGAACATAAACAGTAGTTCAGCCTCAGTCATAGTTTTTGCTAACAACAACTTTGGAGGATGTCTTCCTCCTAGCATTGCAAAGTTAGCAGACAGCTTGGAAGAACTGCTTCTAATAAACACCAACTTGTCTGGATGTTTACCACCAGAAGTTGGGTTTTTATACAAACTGAAAGTGCTTGATGTAAGTTACAATAAGTTGGTAGGACCTCTACCAGATACCATTGCAGGATTGATGCATGTGGAACAGCTCAATGTGGAACACAATATGTTTAGCGGGAACATACCTGAAGCGATTTGTGCTTTACCGAGCGTGACGAATTTCACTTTCTCCTACAACTTTTTCTGTGAAGAAGAAGGCTTTTGTCAAAATCTGACATCAAAAAGCATTGTATATGATGATCGTCGGAACTGTTTGCCAGAGAAGTCATTGCAGAGAAGCAAAGAACAGTGTGATGCAGTATACGAGCACCCCGTGGAATGCTTCGATTATCAATGTGGCACTGTTGGTGGCAGTTAAGCTGCAGCTCCCCCATTTTGGCCTTCCCAGTCCTAGACATGGAACTAGTGTTACCTTGCTCTGCTGTAAAATCATACTACACGCATTTCATATTAAAGAACCAAATCCAAATTTCATAGATTCTGTTAAGTATGACTAATAAAAATAGGCTCCTTCTGTTTCATGACATCTTAGTTTCACCAAGTTCTACTGATGATGAGCCTGTAATTGGCCCGGCCTGAGAAAAACTGTTATTGTTTTTTAGTTTGGTTCATGGACACTTCCCTTTTTTCAGTAACACTGCAATGGCTGTCAAAAATCTTCATCAGCTAACATGACAAATATAAAACATAATATCAAACATTAAAAAAGGATCAAAAACATCATCCATAAGTACCTGGGTGTCACGAAAGAGAAACTAAACATGAACTAAATTCTATCTCATCTGATTCACTTTTACAGACAACAGTTTGTGCATCAACTCTAGTGTGTAAGTAGTTGTTTTTGCGATGATCTCAACAGAAGACTTGTAAAAAGAAAAATTAAACCAAATTACAGCGCTCCTTTACAAGGACACAAGACTCAAAGTTGGAACAATTTCTCACTTCCATAGTTCTTCCATGGGGATGCCACGGTCAAGAGCAACTTCTTTGAACTGTCTCATTTTTTGAACAGCCACAACTGTTGCCCTAGCATTGTTGAGCGCATTCTTACTCCTGATTTGCTTTCCTAAAGCATTTTCAACACCAGCCATTTCTAATACGATTCTCACTGCACCACCAGCAATAACACCGGTACCAGGTGAAGCAGGTCTAAGCATCACCTTTGCTGCCCCGTAATCTCCGTCGGCTCTGAAATGACATCAATCTTGCATGTTACATAGCCAAAGAACATACAACCATATAAAAAGAACGAAACTGCATTTTTGA
Source organism: Papaver californicum (assembly GCA_023531435.1). NCBI lineage: Eukaryota > Viridiplantae > Streptophyta > Magnoliopsida > Ranunculales > Papaveraceae > Papaver > Papaver californicum. The sequence goes on along the minus strand of JAJJMC010027428.1, from coordinate 3,546,878 downwards.
AGTAAATCACTGAGCATATAGGAAATATGTATAGAAAGTATATCCTAAATTCAGACGAGAAATTAAAGTGAGGGAAACTAAACTATGAGCAAAAAATTTGTTGATGACTTTCAAATGATTCTCATTTACGAGGGAAAATACTCCATTAACAATAGGAGTTCCCTGGCATTTAGACACCAAACTCAAAAGACTTAACTTCAGATTTCAACAGTTTAGGCAAATGTGGGTTATAAAATTGCTCCAATAGAAAAGTTCTCTTTCAAGACTATAACCTATCACAGCAACTCAAAAGAGCTGTCTATAAATTTTCAAAATGTACTGAACATTTAATCCAAATAACCATCCGTCCACCAACAAAGCAGGATAATCACTTACCTCAGTGAGTCAAGGAAAATAAACACTAGCGTGGATTATACAAATTGGAGGAACCCCGCATAATCGGAGTGGGCGTCAATGACAATGCAACCAATGTGTTAGCGTGTCAATTCAGCTAAGTTTTCGGCATTCACCTAATCAAATTCTAACTTAGTAGACAAAGTTTCAAACACCAAAAACAGCACATTATCAACTAATAAATTATGAAAACGAAGAATCTTAGTTGCATTTTGTTACCTGTGAGGGAAAGTTGAATACTTAGTTAAGGGCACAGTAATAATATTCCTTCTAGCATTAACAGCAGACTTCTGAACTGCAGAAACAACTTCTTTAGCTTTACCCACACCAACACCAACTTGACCTTGTTTATCACCAACAACAACAACAGCTCTAAAATGCAATTGTTTCCCACCTTTAACAACTTTGGTAACCCTTCTAACTTGAACAACTCTTTCTTCAAAACCATCTCTAATCTTCTCCTTCTTAGTCTTTGTACCAAACCCAGTTGCTTTCTTCATCTTAGAATCCATGACATAAACATCATTACCTAGCACACTCATACCACTATAAGCAGGACCATACAATTCTTCATAGGCTGCTGCAACTTCATCTTCAGATTCTGGTGGAAGATCATCAAATGAAGGTGGTTCTATGTAACCTTCTGGTCTTGGTGGTGGATCAAATGTGAAATCTTCATCTGGGTTTATTTCATTTTCCATGAAAATGGTTTCTGCATCAGAGGGTGTAGCTTTTATGGGTTTAGGTTTTTGGGGTTTTGAATTAGGGAACTTTAGGGAAGAAATTGGTGTGATGAGTTTATGGGTTTTGATGTTTGAGAAGGAGAAAGAAGTGTGGTTTGGGAGAAATTTTCTAGATGTTGAGATAGAAAGGGAAGCGAATGAAGAGAGAGAACTTGCAGAGGCAGCCATTGAAGAGAGGCAGAAATTGTGACCAGAGTGTTTTAATTCTTGTTGTGCTCTCTGGACTTGCTGTTTTCTTCGATGGAGTGAAAGAAAAGCTTATCTGCAATGAAAGTGGTTTTCTTTGTTTTCGAGGATTAGATGAGGAACTTTCAGTGACTGTAAATGGAAGATTACATCTAGCAAAGACTTTATCTTGGTAAAAAGGAAAAGAGGGTTAAAAAAACAAAAAAACCTGACGTGAATCAAACAGGTAACATTCTCAGGAGCCAGACGCTCTCCCATTATGCCACAGATCCACTTTGTGTTATATGTAAGGGCCGGCCTTGAGATTCACGAAAATGCCCAAAAGGAAATTCATAAATGTAGCCCAGGAATATCAATTTTTGACCTTTTGACTTAGTCAACGTACGTTGACAACAGGCGACAACTTGTTCTTCTTTCTTTCTTGAAAGCATGCAACAACACTTCTGTTGATGAGGACTAACAGAAAATTTTGGTTTTTCACAACAAAAATAACAGATCGAAGGAAATTAAGGATCCTAATTTCTTATGAACTCATTTCGATCCCATGAACATATGTACACACAAGTAAATAACCACATAAATTTTACAATGTTATATGAAAAAATCATAATTTCAGTAAAGATGAAGTAAACATCTATTGTCTGTCTCTTTTGAATATATATTCGATGCGTAAAGCTGAAATCTTAGAGAGGTGCATGTGGAAATAGAGAACCAGAGTGGGGCAATATAGAAGATATCATTTAAAACTAATTTCAGATATATGTTCCCAGGCACAGAGAGCAAAAAAACCCCACATCATTTAAATTTCTTTTTTGATGCAATTCTAAAATACTAAGTAACTCCTGAAACAATCTAAAAAGGGCGATTTTTAGGCGATTTCCTTGTGAACCCTAGTTTATTTCTTCATGCATACTTGATTTGGCTTAGTGTTCGTGTCTTGCTTTGGTAGTTCATGCCTGATTATTGTTCTGCATCTATTAGTCTTTATTAGGGTTTATTTATATGTATTATCGTATTAATTTGATTTTCTTTCCATGTTTGCATCCACGAGTTGATCAATGTTTGGCAGCGGGAAACTGTCTTTTGGACAGGCTTTGTTCAAATTGGTGAAGTTTATGCATATGCGCACTCCTCCTGTCTTCTTAGGCACAATCATTATATTTGAGATCCATTGGGGATATTTTGCTTTTCAGATTATTCCTGATGCCATCATCTTCTTGAGCTTTTTCTGCACAACCTCGTGATACATGAGTGCTACCTTTCGTATCCTTTGCTTATGTGGTTTAGCTTTGGGATCAATCTTCAGAGGGTGACAGCATATCTCGGAGTCAATTCCTGGCATATCTCTTGTACACCATGCGAATATGTCGATGAACTCCTTCAATGCTTCGATCAATTCAGCCTCCTCATCGTTTTGCATTCAAGATCCTATCTTAAAGATTCTAGGGACATTGGGAGTACCAATGTTGATTTCTTTTGCTGGCTCTACTGCTGTGAATGTTGACTTTTGTTCCCATAGAAGGGTCACATTCTGTAATTGTTGTGGCAGTTGTGGGCTTTTCTCTTGGTCAACTCCAGGTTTGTCTTCCTTATCGTCTTGCTCTTTCAAGGATTTGGCGATTGTTGTATTGTTTTCCGTTTGCTCGCGTTTGATTCTCATCTTTCTTCTTACTGGTCGTTTTTCTTCTTCTGCCCCTTTATACATCTGGGTATCCATCTAGTTGCAATATCTTACTTCTTTCGTATCATTAAGGACTTCAACAATCCCTCCAGGCGTCGAGAACCGTATTCGCTAGTGATAAGTTGATGTGAACCCTTTGATACTTGCTACTCAGGCTCGCCCGATGATTGCATGATATGATGACTTAACATCGACAACACAAAAGGTGGTGATGGTCTTTACCTCCCTAGATCTAAATTCAAGGTTATTTCTCCCTTTGGATTTGATGCCGCCCCATTGAACCCGTGGATTGTGTAAGTTGAGGGTATTAAGTCATCAACCGAGAGCCTCATCTGCTTGAAGGTATCATAGAATAGTATTTCGACCGAGCTTCCTCCATCTAATATGATCTTTGGCATAACAATGCTCTCAACTTTTATCGTGACCATGAATGGATAATTATGGCTTTTTCCGTTTAAAGGTATATCTCGATATGAGAAATAGACTGGTTGCATCATATATAGTTCCATTGGTCCATCGGTAGCGACGCTGAAAATTTCTTCTCCTTGGTGGTTTCGCTTGTGGATCCTTGTCATGATCGTGCTTTCAAAACTTGGTTACCTCAGAATGTATGATGGTATTACATCTGAGGTATGGGAACTCTCCTATGATGGTAACTTGATGCAGTTGATTATCTTGGTTGGGCTTGCTAACAAATTGATGCAGATTCCCTTCATCTATCAGGCGTTGGATTTCGTTCTTTAAATTGTGATAATTTTTCGTAGCGTTCCCTGCATTCCTGTGGAAGTCGCACCATCCTCGATCTTGGCTAGGGATTGGGGGCATTGTTCCTCGATTGACAGGGTAGATCACTTCGTTTATTTTTCCATTTGTATAAGAATTTCTCCGGGCGATGCGTTGAGCATGTTGTATGTTTTATCTTCAAATCGCTGCCTTCTTTACGTGTTACTTCATCCTCCTCTCCCCTGGAATCTGTGATGGGGATGATATCCTCCATTTCACGGTGTATAGGTGCCTTGTATTTGAGGTGTGTTCATTTTAGTTTTTGGAGCTGCTGGGGCTGGTTCTACAAGGTTGGATCGAATATTTCTTGTACTCGATGGTGCTCTTGCTGCTGACGCCTGTATCTTCTCTAGCACGATGTAATGTTCTTTGATTTCTCTCAGAGCTTCTAACTTGGTCGAGACATTATTGAAGAGTTTGATGAAGATCGGGTCATCCTTCTTGAGGTTGTCTAGGAAACTAAAAATTTGATTCTCCTGCGACACTTTCCCAACTTTGGTAGATAATTTTCTCCATATGTTTACGAGACTTCACAGACTTTCATCATCTTCCTGAGTGCATAAATTCAATCAAAACCTAGTCTCAATGAACCATTATGCATGTACGCCTCCAGAAAGGTTTTGGACAGCTCTTCGAAACTAGATATGGATCGCTTTGGCAGGGCATCGAACCATGCGAGAGCTTCTTCCTTCAGGCTAGAGAGGGAAAATTTTCATAAACCACATCGTGATCGCTCCATGGCAGTAAGGATCTTCTGTAGTCTTGGATGTGTTGGACTTCATTGGTGGTTCCGTCAAAGATGGATGTGATCGTCGGTGTCGAGCATTTTAGCGAAAATATGGTTTGAAGCAACTCCTTCATGAACGGGGTTGCTCTATTTCTGTCATGACCTTGGAGAGACGGTTCCCTTGCTTTAAGCCTCGCATTTCATTATACATCGCCTCCATTTTGACCAGCATTTTTCGCTCTCCTTCTTTTTTCTCGAAGGGCTCTTTGTAACATTCTTTGTGCTTGTATTTTATTCCTCGCGCATGCTTTGGCTCTAGATCTCGTGATTCTTTTGTTTTTTCATTTTAGTAGATATAAACTCGTTCTCTTACCTTTTTTCCTCGAATATTTTAATTTTCTTGTTTCAGACTTTGATTCTTTGCCTATAATTTGTGGATCTTTTCTTCTTGCTTCTTTTGGACTTTTGCAGCTTTTTCGACCGTCAGGGTTTCTCCAGTGTTGGCGTAACTTTATCATTCACGCTTGTTGGTGGTGTTTCTGGTATGTCATGGTCCTTCTCTTTGCCCATGACTTTGTCTTTTTTTGTCGTTTTGACATTCTTCGGTTCCTCTTTTTCCTTATCTGATTCTGTACCTGAGCTCGTGCGTCCATCTTCGGGTATCTCTCCAGTGACGAATCTTCATGGTTCGTGCTCGTTTCCTCTATGCTTTCGCTTGTAAGTTTTCATCTTTGTTATTTCTTCTTCCATATGCATCGTTTACATAGGGCATAGAAAAAACAAAAGACGGTTTTACTATTCCACGCTCAAGCTAATCTCTGTTTTTACACGTTTTCTAAAATCTGATAAAAAATAAAAAAGGATGATCTAGCCCCTCCTCGTTTGATTTGTTAGACTCATGACTGATTTTGTCTCTGCAAATGAATTTCTCATCTTTCTGAGAAGGTAGTTACACATAACATCAAAAATATTCTAAACCATAAATGCAACTTCACTTTTGTCACAAAACATTCCCAAAACAGATCTTTCTTCGAAAATAAGAAAACTTTTAGTTGACACCTGCGCCACTATTTTCAGTGGTCCCCTTTGTCAAGTTGAGGTTGGGTTTTTTGCATACCGCCTCTCTTCTTCTAGGGTTTTTCCCAGGATACACTTTTTGACAGTAAATGAGGTTTTACTTCAAGTTGCAGTCATTCCTTATCAGATCTATGTTTTTCCTTAAAGATTCAAGAAGCTTTACAAATCTTTATATTTTGAATATATTTATCAATAAAGAAAATGTTTAAGAAATGAGGTTCCTCCTATGCTTAAGTTTCTGCTTCTAACCTTTGCAGATCTTTGTTGAACATTTGCAAGCATATCATGGACATGTTGTTGTTCTTTAGATCTTTCACCAAGGGTTAGTTAACTTTCGAGCAAGTTATTAGGGTTTTTTTTAGGCAAAAGATGACGAAAATAAACCAAAAGTGTAACTACTGAAAAATAATGAGAAGGAAGATTTATTTATTTTGCTGAGGATGAAACCCCTTATCTTTTCATGTAGTAGAGAAACGAAAGGTTCTATCAGCTTTTCAACAAAACGAAAAGAAAAAACGAGAATTAATGACTATTAACCACAAGGCTCGTAAAACAGATCTGTAACTCGGTCCCTATTTATAACGCAAAATTGTAGTAGCCATTTTCTAGCTATACAATATCATTATTCTATAACATGAAACCGTAATGATAGATAGGATACAACTTATACAATCATAATATTAAGTACAAGTAAATGAACTTGGTAAGAACCTTCATTTTGATTCCTTACCTAGGGATTATGTGAAACTAAGAAAACTTTATTAATGGTAAAACTGGATATTACAAACTTAAAGCTAACTCTCTCTATCCTAACAAGAGCTCTATGCACCCCATCCGTGGTCTGGAAAAACCTTGCCTTGACACTGAAATTATCTAAGTTTTTATAAACATAACTATTTATATAAAAAAATTTATTATCACTCGATACATCTTTTTAGATGTTCCGTCCTACGTGGAAACCTTATCCTGGTTGTTCTTCTCACACGAGTATTCACCGATGATTGGGTATTCCAACCTTCAAGCTAATTATTATCTAAGCTTGGGCCTTCTCCAATCCTCGTGTGTCTTCTTCTTCTATCATTCGTGTAGCCTCCGAAACTCTTCTACCTTGTCGTCTTCCTTTATTCGAGTCTTACAAAACCCAGTTCTGCGCGTCTGTATTTCTTATTCACTGCCCTTGTTCCCCGGTTTAAAATTGTCCGTTGATGTGGTCAAGGTGCTTTCCACGTTTCCTGATCTGGTGCTGGCGGTAGATATCTTGAAACACGAGTGGTAACTTTCCATCTTCTTTCCCATATTTCTCATTGTTATCTTTTCATGTCTTTGGTGCTCTAGGATTGCTCTTCTTGAAACCATATATATTATTATCACATATTTATTTAAATTTCATATTATGAAAATCAGAGTTGGGATTTTAACTTTCACAGGCACTTGAAGCATGAACTAATAGAGGTAGCAGATGATAAGTGTATTTTTTACATATTTAGAGTGTCAATTTCATGCACTTATTTGCTAGATTTCATGTGAATTGTTGTATATTACGTTTGTTTTTGTTTATTTATCTTTTATTATGTGGAATCGTCCAGAAGAACTAAATTAACACTTAACTGTGCAAGGAAAGAAGTGATATAAAGGAATAAAGACTCAATATCAACTGGAACTTGTCCAAATCCAGGATTTCTTGACACTATATTGTATAAAATTGAAAGGTGAATCCAACACAAAAAGAATGAGGTTATTCCGAGTTCGTATGAAGAAGTTATGAACAAAACCATGAAACCAACTTGGATTTGGTATCTGTTGGGCCTTATTGGGCCTGCGCGGGAAGAGAAATAAGGGAAGCGTTTTGGGCTTGACTTTGACGTGAAAATTAGGGTTTTTGTTGGTTTTTGAGGAGGTTAAGTCTCCTAATTGGATAAAGATCAAAAGAAGGTGGAAAATTTAATGAGATTAGGTTTCCTAATTGGATAAGGATCAAGAGGAGGTTACCAAAGCCTATAAATAGAGGAGCACAAGGATATCTCCTCTCAACATAACTTTTCACGTACAAACCATGTTTAGCTAAATTTCTTTGTTAGGGTGAAAGGACGAACTTGTTGAGATAGATTTTCTTGTGTTTCAAAACTAGGGTTTTCAACTACTAAAGCTTAATGTTAATGTTTTGTCTCTCTTCCAATGTTTTATCTTTCTTAATGATTTTTGATATTCTATGCCACGTATAGTTCATTATTTGATTAGTAGAAGAACTCGTTGAAACCTTGTTTTGAATCGTTTTATGAATATGCTTTTACTATTTATGCCACATATACTTAGTACTTAGAAATTCTACCTTAGGTTGAGAACAAACGATTCTTTTTGGAAATTCTTTTCTTCAATTCTTAAACGAAATATCTTCCGTGTATTAGTAGCTAGATTTGTTATTTTGCACGAGTAAAATCGATACCCCCTTCTTTTTTCCATTGTACTTCCCAGTCAAACTCGTCGTAACAATTATAATGATCGACTTTACGAAGATTTTTATTAAATAGTTTTAATTCATTCATTAGTTTAATTCTTTATAAATATCGGAAAGAAATCTTTTGACCTGAAAGTTACTTGAATTAATTAGTATAAGTAATACACACTCCTCGTAGGAACGAACCGTATTTGCTCTTGTCTACATCTTTCGACATTGTGCGCTTGCGGTAAAACAAAGTCGGTTTTCCGACACATCAGCATAGTCAGTTCTATTGGTGAACAATGATTCTAATGTTGTTAATACTTAGGATGAGATATCGCATTTGGCAACCAGGTAAAGGATTTTTCTCAGTTTCCTCTTGTTCCGAGTCTTTAGAGATTAAGGTTTATTATCTTTCCCGCATAAGATTTTGGGGAATGCAAAAGTACCACAAAAAGTTGTTTCCTCGGTATGGACTTTATGCTACAAAAGGGATCTCACTTTTGAAAGTCTAATAAGGCAAATTACTGCTAATGGTTGTATTTTATGCTACAAGGCTGAGAAGACTAATGACAATATCTTTATGCACTGTAAAGAAACAAGAAAAGTATGTCACTATTTTTCAGAAAGTTTTAAAATGTGTTGGTGTTAAAGAGTTCTTTGTTAAGATTTGTTGGAGTGGACTTAAAGAAAGAAAGATCTATGAGGAATAAAATGTGAGATTTGCTCCGATTTGCAATTTGGCAGTCGATATACCCAGAGAGTATAGAAGAATATGATACTTTTCATGGAAAAATACAGGACAATCGAAGCTATTATAAGAGATGGGAAGCGTTGCATGTTTAATTGGGCAACGAACACGGTAAACATCCCAATCATGAGTAATTTTCACAAAACACCGTTACCACAATCAATTTCGATATCCATTGTTCTTCATATAGATGTAAAATCATGTCATGCCGAAATAGATTCCCCTGGATGAAATATCTAAGACGATTGATGCAATCGATTGAATCGCCATGAAGGCTATGAAATTTTTCTTTGAAAGTATACAAGAAGTAATCTAAATGGCATATAAAAGCCATTACAGGATAAAGGAAATACATACTAGGAAACCTAATATCGTTTTATAAAAACGATTGTTTTATTTAAAAGTACATATACATATAATTTACAATTAATTATATTCAAATCTAACTAGAGGATCTGAGAAAACCAGACTAAACCTGATAGATTTAAGATAATGAAATGATTATTTAATATTTATGAGAATACGGTTATGAGAGTTTTTCTTCACATTATGAACTAAAAATAGTTATGAAATACTTCTAAATTAATCCATACATTTAAATTGTTACAATTAACTCAAATCACATTAGGATTTCGGTAAATTATGCGCGATAAATTATTAATTTTGTTAAAATAATAAAATAATTTAGTCCCAATTAGGTTTGCATAAGTTAAATTATTCTATAAATTAATAATTTTTTTAAAATAATATTTTTTTATCTATAAATTATTATTAATTATCTATTTTTACTGCATTTGTATTTTTAATTTATCGAAGAAAGTTTTGGTATGTTATTAACAACTTCATCACTATATCCCAAACATTTTACATCTTACGTGTCTTGGCTCTGATGTAACCGTTGTAGTCTGTTATTTCCAAAGAAATTCTTTGTTTTATCCTTTAATCAGTTGTTATATCTTCAAAAATAACAATAAGTAAATTCGTCATTACCACCCTTGCCTACATTGGGGATACGATCGTATCAAGACACCAAATAACTATAGGGCGTCCCCAGAGACCGTTTTATAAGCGTTCATGATTTCTTGTTCCTAAAATTGATTGACTAGTAGATTAAAATACGCTTCCTAAAACAGTAAGGATATATTCTTCTCTATATGCACTTCATAAAAAAATAAAACAATCACAAAAATATTTACACTCAGGACTTTCCGACTTTGTGTACAATTACATTATACTTACTAAAACAGATAAATTAATATTAAAAATTGTAACAATTAAATAAATAATATTTCAGTTTAGCCCATCATAAGTTCTACGGTTAATTCCACTGATAATGATGCGGTGCTGACATGGGTTAATATTTTAGATTTATTTATTTTTCCTCTTTCTAATTATGCTTCATTGTTCGTCCTCAAAATCGAAAAAGAAACATGAAATCATGTTGAGATTAAAAGATAAAGTCATACTACGGTTATTTTCAAGCTATATCGTAGACCCTGTATCATATATATTGTTTTAATCAAACTTCTTCATATATATATATATATATATATATATATATGCACCTACATATATCGTATACGATAATTTTATCACTACACCACCTTACGTAAGAGCTCCGGAAATATATATCAAGGTGTTTCATGATTTAGTTCATCCCATTAACATGATAAACGATTTTATAAGGTTCAATCTGATACCAAGTAGAAACAATTTTTTAATACATGCTTCATATTTTTGATATTAATATTCCAAACCGTGATATAGGGTTACTTATATAGGAAGAGAAGAAAACCCTAATATAGGAGATAGAAGCAAACCATAATATAGGAGATAGAAGCAAACCCTAAACAGAATATTTGTTTAACAAACCCTAAAGACTATGAGTTGGCATAGATATCTGGTTTATCCGGTTCTGTTATTTGGTTCTGACAATATGGTTCAACACATACTGTAGGTAACTTATCCAGTGCAGATACTCTAAGTCAGGACAAGCCTATTCCTTTATCTGATCTTCAAAAGATTTTTGAGAAACTGTCAGAGGATCCACCTATGAAAGTTAAAACGAAATGGCAAAAGAAGGTTGAAGACTTTTATACTTATTACAATAACTATATAGATGCAGTGATATATATATATAAGAAATTGATTCAAGATTAGTAAATCCTAAAAAATATAAAATTTGTGAAACGAATCATGTTTAATCTTTAATGAGAATTGTATACAAATTGCTTAGTTAATTGTTCTTCTTTGTTGGTTTTAAGTTTTTATCCACAATTTCTTTGTAGGTAATAAAAAATCGGAGTTCTTAATTATTATTTTTGAAAAACTAAAATAAAAAATTATTAAATTCAAGCCACATTATCAACCGTGGATTTTTTTTTTGAAACATTAGCCGTGGAATTATAGTTGACTAAACATAATTAATGAAAAAAAAATATGGACAATTTTTAAAAATTTTAATGAGATATTTTTTGGTGGGAATAAGGGACAAATAATATGTTTCTATTTATCTTTTTTATTAACGGCTTCTGTTTTTAAATATAAAAGAATTTTATTTTTTAAAAATAAAAATAATTTATCTTTAGAAATAATAATGAATTATTATTTTTTATATATTTGAAAACAGAATTTAGTTAAAACAGTTAATTAAATAAGACAATGACATGATATCATTTGTCCCAATACCCCAATTAAAAAATGTTTATATTAAAAATTTATCCTTATCTACTAGCTTCCAAGTAAAACTTATTTTCAGTCGTGACTCTTGAGATAGTTTTGGGACCTAGAAAAAACTTATTACGATCAAGGTTTGAAAAACGGGTTACTGGTTGGGTCACGGCCGTTATAACGTGTGTTGACGGGTATAAATATGTATCGTGGTAAAAAACACGTTGTTTAGGGGGAAAACGTGTTTTTTTGACGTTTTTTTTTAAATAACGGGTGTGATAATGATTCAATAAAAAATAAAAATAAATTATGATTTGAATTTCCTATCTAACGGTTTTAGCATGTGCAGGTATAACGGGTATGAAAACGGAAGAAAAAAACGGTTAAAAAAACTTATGTTAAAATGTCATTTAGAAGAAGAAAAAATATAAAAATCAATTTTAGAAAAACGATTATCACATGCGTAAAAGCGGTTATATTGGATGTAAATAACGTCGTTTTTTTCCTCTAATTATCAGTGTTATTCAGACACAGATATCAGTGACCCTCACGGATACTCTACATAGACTTATCGTTTTAAGGGCCGTTTTTCAAACCCTGGTTACGATATCAAATTTCAAAGGAAGGACCAAAAATGCGAGGAAAAATGTGTGGCGTCTCCCAGGGCTCCAAAGGGTGGTTACATACCAAAAGGTAAGGTTATAACGATTTTTCGAACCGTTATAAAGCATCGCTAGGCGCCTAGATCCAATTTATTTCTGGTTATATGAATGTTTCTATAGGCACAAGGAGGATAGACACAATCCCCCAGCATTTCTGTTCTATCTACTTGCTCGCTCCTGTATTTATTTGTTCTTGATGAAAAAAGAGTAAAATAACAAGCTGAGACCGAAAGAGTAAGACCATCAAGATTTTTCAATATGTGCAGAAACTCCTTTCTGAGTGCATGATGTTAGACATTTTTTCATATGTCTAATTAATTAATTAGTTAAGGAAAAAAGAATGTGATCCATTTAGTGGGAAGATACAATTGATTAAGTAACTCCCCATGATACTCCCCTACTTTAGAAAACCACCCACTATATCATATCATGGCAACTACTCTATGATGGCTAGAGTTAATATATAGAAATGATAGTAAAAATTTTGAATTAAGATCACCAAATTCACTCTCATAACTTAATACACCATCTAAAAGTGAGTAGGAGGGTTTGGAACCAATGTTCATATCAACTAAGAAATTAGGGCAAACTCAAAGGATTAAGATTTCAAATAGCAATGGCTGGAGGTATTTATAATCGATCTCTTTTTGCTTCTGCTTTAATTATCGTATGTTCATTTTTGTGATTAGAATATACATATAGGTTTTACATTTGGTATCAGAGCATGTAATCACCTCTGCCTTGCTTTTATGGAATTAATTTTTTTTCTTGAAAATGAATGCATGTTTAATCATTAAGAAATTGCATATTGATTAGAGGCTATTATTTCACTCATTAGCACAATCCGGAAACAGAAAATGAAAAAATTGAAGGTTACTGTAAAATCTTGCAATATGTATACATTAAACGTGTATTGCCTTATTTTTTCCCCTGTTGCAATGGTATTGTTGTCCGACGCTAGATGCAATGTTATACATAATGCTATGTTGCCCCAATTTCTAGAATAGGTATTATTATCTAGAATAAAGAAGTAACATTGTAATCAGACTTTAAGATTACTGAAACACCGATTATCCTGATATTATTGATCAAGTTAGCGTAACATTAGTGGTTCCTCAACCCTTGGACGTTGGTATACTGTGTACAAGTCCACCATCAGGTGGGGGTCTAATAAAAGAGGATTACAAAATCTTATAATCATGAGATAGCCAGATCAAGATGATGCAAGGAATATGCGAGATAGTTATGTTAAGACTACTGTGAGACATGTTATTGTTTCTTTTCAAGAAGAACATAGTAAGTATGATTTTCTTAGAAAATATACTGAATATGGACATAAATCATCTCCTGTACACTCACTCTTTGAAACCAGTCACTAAAATGTGTGTTTCCAGAGAATTAAACCCATGAGTCCATGACCAGATCATTTGAATTTGATCTCCCATCCACTGAGTTGTTTGGTTCTTGGTATGTCTAGCTTATGTTTAATAGTGACGGCATAATTATTATCTTGATAACGAAAATGTTATCCATCATTATAGGAATCCATTAAACCTTCCATGTTAAAACTCTGATGTTATGGGTTTCATCGTGTTTTAAGGGATGAAGTGGCTGTTAGACCAGGTCACTTTAGTTTGTTAACTGACTAAAGTGTGAACTTGAAAATATAAAGCTTTGGGATGTACCGACTAAGAATTAGGTTGTATCAACTTATTATGGTTACGTAGTTGATTACATCTTGGTTGTTCTTTTTTTCTAGTCACTTCTTACTTTGTATTTATCTGAAGAAATGATTTCATTAATATGTTTCTTAAACCGACTAATATGAATGGTGTAACTGTTTTATTTATATTTTGACCGACCAAGAGTGAACAACATATTTGTTGAACCCAAATAATGCCAAATTGCAGAGTAAGAATCCTTCTTACTGATAGTGTTAAAGACATTTGTGATGTCTGTTTTCTCATGGTGTATATTATTTGTTGACATGTGCAATGGTTATAAATAATTAGTTATATATATTATGACCATTAGGATTGTACATGAATAAATATTAAAGATATATGTCAAGTGATTTAATAAGTTTAGTAATTAGAGAGTAGCCACAGCATCTCTAGTTATTTAAAATTTTCTTAAGAAATCACATGTGGAAACTAGACATAAATTTGTAATTAATCATATGTAATATGATGAAATATGCCCACAGGAAATTTTATTATATTTGTATGATTAATTGGGGTGAAATATCGAATTATGTTCCTTAATCTACCCACAGGAATTAAGGAATGAATATGGTTTAATAGTTTCATCATGTAGTTATGAATCTAATTTGAGTAGGACTTTAGCCCACAGGCAAGTTTTATGTCACTAGATTCATATTTTTAAGCATGACTTGCATTGGTAAATCATGATTAAGTTTAAGTCTCAAATTTTTTGTTTATAAGCATGTATATATTTTTCTTTGCATCAATTTTAACTGGAAACATTTCTGATGTCAATTGTGACATTCCTGAATTAAAGGGTGATAACTATAATGTTTGGAAAGAAAGAGTGATTTTACAATTGGGGTGGATGGATATCGACTATGCTATTCGGAAAGACGAACCACCTAGCATAACTGAGACTAGTACTCTAGATGCAGTTGATCTTTATGAAAAATGGGATCGATCTAATCGTCTCTCAGTTATGTTCATAAAGACCAAAGTTTGTGCTAGTATTCGGGGTTCTGTCGATAAGCATACTAAGGTAAAGATCTCCTTAAAGCCAATGATGAGCAGTTTGTAAGTTCTGACAAAGCTCTTGCTATCATGAGCACGAGGGATATTGCGGCCCAACTTAAGGATTTGGAAGTTACCATGTCTAATTCTTTCCTAGTTCATTTCATTTTGTGCATTCTTCCTCCACAATATGGCCCCTTTAAGATATCTTATAACACACATAAGGATAAATGGTCAAGTAATGAACTTATGACCATGTGTGTTCAAGAAAAGGGGAGATTGAGGATGGAAGAGGGCGAAAAAGTGAACCTTACTATTGCTTCTTCTTCAAAGAAGAAAAGGGATCACATTAAGGAAAAGGGAAAGCTTTCAGCTAACCAAGGCATAAAGAAGGAGTCTTCGTGTTTCTTTTGTAAAAAGAAGGGACACATGAAGAAAGACTGCATTAAGTTTAAGACTTGGCTTGAGAAGAAATGTAATTTTCTAGCGTTTGTTTATGAATCTAATATGGTTAATATTAATCATAATATATGGTGGATTGACTCTGGTACTACAATCCATATTTCGAATACCTTGCAGGGTGTGACAAACCTAAGGAAACCAATGGGAAGTGAAGATTACATCTATTCAGGCAGTTCAGACACATGTGGAAGCTGTTGGGACATGCAGTTTAATTTTAAGTAGTGGTTTTAGTTTGCATTTAGAAAAAACATTTTATGTACCAGGTTTCACTAGAAACTTGATTTCAGTTTCAAGACTTGTACCTTTAGGATTTTCCTTTAATTCTTTCAAATTCTGGTTTTAGTATTCTCAGAAATTCTGAAGTTATTGGTTATGGTATTTTATCTATCGTCTTAATTGCAAAATGATATCACTCATACTTCTATGCATGTTAAATATTGGGTTAAAAAATATATTATGAATGAGGACTCCTCAATTTTGTGGCATCGGAGATTGGGACATATCTCCATTGAGAGAGTTAAGAGATTGGTAAAGGATGGGGTACTTGGTACTATAGAATTTACTGATTTTGATACTTGTGTTGGTTGTATTAAGGGAAAGCAAACTAACAAACACAAAATTAGTGCCAAGAGAAGTTCAAACCTATTAGAGATCATACACACAGACATTTGTTGTCCAGACATGAACGCTAATGATCCGAAATACTTTATCACTTTTATAGATGATTAATCACAATATATATATCTTTACTTGTTTCGTTCCAAAGACGAAGTTTTGGATGCCATTAAATTGTTTAAGGTTAAAGTAGAGAAACAATGTGGTAAGCACATTAAGATTGTGAGATCAGATAGAGGTGGAGAGTACTATGGTAGATTTTCTCATAGCACTAGAAAAGGATATTCATCATGGAATTGCAAATCATTCAATGGCACATATATAACTCAGAGAGATCCATTGTAAGACTCATCAACAACATCAGAAAATTTCGATTAAAAAAAATTGTTTTTGCAGTTTCTGGCAAAACCCACTTTGATTTGACATAGAAGAAGCCAATCATCCGAACCATGAGAGGCCAAATACCAAGCTGCACCGTCAAGACATCATCTGCAGTGGTGTTTTGTGTTATGAAAATGGCCTTGTCAGAAAGCGCATATGACATTGCTTACCTATTCTCTGATCATAAGTGATAGAGATCCAGAAATCAGTACATAGATAAGAAAGGAGTAGATTGGAATAGGAAGGACAAAATGAAAATTTAACCCAGCTATGTGAGAAGGGAGAAAGTAACCTTCTCAAAAAGCAAAATGAGGTTATTCCAAGCATCAGGGAAAGGTTCTTTAACAGCGAGACTTCTTGTGCAACGGTATAAAGCTCGGAATTCATCGCCGAGATATGTTGCCAAAACAGCCAACTGTGCATGACATAATTGCATAAATACATAAACACCACCTTAAGTATTCATATAAACAGAAACAAAAAAAAAGATGAAGTCTGACAATTCCTACACTTCAAGGACAAGCACAAATTATCAATTGATTCAATTCTGAACATCTGGAAAGGTTTGATATTGGTCTAAGAGAGCCATGTCATTTGAGTGACCCAAGAGTCTATTGCCATCGTCGCTCTACTCCATAATTTCAAGTTCAAAACAACCACATACTGCTTTCTAGACCATGTTTATTGTCACCTAAAAAATCATAAGTACAAATAGGTAGTGATTGGGTGTGTGCATGGATACCGAAAGAAGTACCTGATTTTGTGGGTTGCCACTATCTGGCCAAATCAGTGATGCATTTAAGTAGTGTCTGGCAGCAGTTGACCACTTCCGACCTTGAGCATCAGGATTTCCATATAGCTCCCTGTATCGAGCAAGATCTCCAAGGAAAACTAAAGAACGGTGGCAAGAAAACCGGCATCTGCCTATGTCCGCTGATTCTATGGACTTAGAAATACCAACGCCATTACTGACCGAGACATCCTTGGGAAGTCCATAGCTTCTTCTGATTTTTGCAATCAAATCTTGGTAAGAATCAGTAGCTTCTGACACAAAGGATTTCAATCCTTCAAGGAGAGTCTCACTCTCCAAGTTTGCACTTTTCCTTTGGACAGAAGCTTCCCTTATTCTATTGTGACATTCATCAATGTGTTTATAATGAAGCTTCCACAACGAATATTCGATATCTTGAAGTTCTGCTAATTCATGATCATTCACAATGATTTCCTCGTAACTTGAACGAGCTTTGAGGTATAACTCTTGAACATCAGTGTTTATTGGACCCTTAGAATGAATCAACTGCCACAGCTGTTTTTCTGCATTAACAGCCTAAATCACGGATATTACCAATGTCAGGATACACTATTTTTGTTACTTACTATCTGTAATTAAGTAAATAGTTCTTATTAGTAACAACTATAAAGGAATACTCGACTTCAAAGAGAAATTCAGTTATTACCTCGACAATAACATTTTTTACGCTTTTCTGATCATTGAGAAGTCCCATTGCATTATTTTGAACCATTGGAGCAGACATAACATGTCCACTCGCCCCGCTTATCTCCAGACATATTGTACGACAAACCTACCCCTATATTTGTTGGTTTCTTCAAAATTTAAGTCATCGACTCTAGTATACTTGCAAAAATCTACACACATGTTGAGTCGTAAACGAAAACACTCAAAACTGCAGTCATCTAGATACACCAACTATCAATGTGACATAATAAACTAAGCAGATATAGCTCTTAACTGTTAAGGACTAATGGAAGAAACAGCATCAACCAAAAACAATAACCTAAGTGCACAGAAAATTTCCGAGTAGTACACTGTAAAGCTTGATAACATTGTACTTCAGAAAACTGACCAAGAAGATCTAGGATGAACCTACAGAAATTTATCTTATAGGAGAATTACGATCTTAGTTATTACCATAAACTGAGCTAAAAGTCTAAAACCACTCAAATAATCAAATTAGTGTATAAGAGAACATTTAAGGAAACCAATTATACCTAAGAAACTCTAGCAGAAAATTGTAAGCCCCATAAGGAACTTAGGAAGGAATCTATCAAAACAAGCACAACAGAGTATCAAAAACATGGCTCCCAACTTAAACCCAATACCACTAGCTTTTCTTAAAAAACAAAGAACATATATATACAAAATTATCATCAAGGAAAAATATTTTTCCCTGAAAAATCAGCTACAAAGAGATGATTTAACTGGAACCAATTCCAACTAAGAAACTTAGAAACCACGAATCTTAAACACCTCATCTTCAAGAAAACAACAAATTTCACATGATATTCACTATTATCTTTAGACCAGATAGTTTATGCACAAATTTAATCTGTTAAAAAACAGAAAGAGAAGAGAATCTTACACTGAGAAATCAATCAGACAAAAATTCAGCCAGTCACTGTAGCTTACTTCAGCTTCCTTCTTCCAAATTTCAACGTCCAACCAAGAAGAGACAGTGTGTGAGAGAAGAATTTTAGAGAGAGAGAGAGAGAGTGGAGAAAGAGGACACTTGTGTTTTTCAGCTGTAAAAAACTAAGGGACAAAACATTTAATGGCGGACGGATGAGAAGAAGAAGACTGATAGACCATTTTCTGTCGGAAGACCAAGGAAAGGTACATAAGACTGCTGTTATCCTTAAGGTGTCCATATCTCTTATTACTTTAACACCGTTGGATATTTCGAGTTACTCCATAAAGTTAATCCAATGATAATAAACACATGAATTATGTCTTCCTGAGGTTGGTGGTAAAAATATAATATGGTGAGTTCGGATTAGACTAAATGGATCACTTGTATCTCAAGCTAAACCTCGTAGTCTCCTTTCAACATTGAACAATCATTTCGATATAATACTCGCAGCCTATAGTAACAGGATGTGCCGATAAACTTTAACCCGATGAATACTTCAATTTCGGCATGTCATATGTGATATAGAGAGTGATATCTTCGTGTTTCCGAATGGTTTGTCGTATGAAGTCTCTTCTTTTTTTTCATAATCCAAACGGATTGCCGTATGATGAAAACATTCAATCATTTCTCCAATCCATTGAGTTTAGGGTGAAATGTGTTTTTCTCTATCCATCACAAATCTTTCGTTTTAATTGAAGGCTCGTACGTTTGCTCTTATGAAACGAAAAGAAAGACTCTCCGAATACGAACAAGTTTAGTGGGTAGGTGGTTTTTAACTGAGAAGAAACCCCTCTGTCAGCTTAAGGACCGTAGGATTTATATGGATTAAAATTCTAATTATTGATCTCCCTCGACACTCTAATAACACACTTCTAGTAGGTGGTCCAAAATGTGATCTTAGTGAGATTTTGTGGTCTCTCCTTGATTGGCGAAAGACAGGTTAGCACCTTTTCCAGTCCAAATCCATGAAATATTTGAGTTTGTTTAACCCGCAAACGCAAACTCAGATTTGTTTGTCTTCAGTGTCTTTTCAAGCCTATTGCAACAGGCAACAACCAAATCCCCATCTACCAGAAAACTCCAAAATTTAGAAATCTAGTGAAAATCATTGAGATTCTGATACCCTATCACGAGTTAGGATTACTGGCTTTTTTCTTCCAGTATATTAATTCGCCATGTATTATACTATACTATACTAATATACATACAAAAGACAACTGAACTTCAAAGAGTTAGAGAACATTATATACAAATACCCCGTGGAACAAATAACGATTTCGCTGCAGAAAGATGGTATAACTAATGTGGTGTCACCCCTTCAACCATTTTGAATTTTTTCCTTCTCCTTCTTGTAGTCTCGAAGCACTTTTTCTCTTTCAGAACTTGACACAGACAGTAACCACCTGCTGAATTTGATATCACTCATGCCCATAAACTGGGCAAGACGGCTATACTGGCTCTTTTTCTTGGACAAAGATAATTCTCTCTTACTTAAATCTGAACTTGAATAACTATGCCTTTTTACTGAAGATGTGACTCTCTGATGTTGTGTGCTATCAGGTTCAGCCACTGTCATATCTTTCTTTGCTTGAACTTCAGGTCTATAATTGACGACGTCTTCATTGCGATGAGTATATACAATTCCTGTATAAGGGGGAACCACAAATCATTTTTCACTGGACTGCTAGAGAAAAAAAACACTTGATCTTAAAAAAAAAATATCCGCGACAAGAAATGTACTTTGTGAATCTGGCACGAACCCGTACTACCCTATGTGACCTTAGCTGGAGTAGCATCTTGGGACTATTCACTGGCTGATTTTTGCTAAGGATGCTAAGGGGCAATCCATTAGAGGGTATACCAAGATTTAGTAAAAGGGTATCAACCAACAGAGTTAGCACAGGTCAAAATAAGAAAAGATCAACAGCCAGTAGATTCATTCACTCATTAATGTTTCAGCTCATACTAAGGTCGTAGGGGATAAGGTCATCTAGTACCTACTCTTCTATAGATGTTGAAGAAAACAAAAATTAAGTATAAGCTTACCTAAAGATTCAAGCATTGTTTTATTTGAGACAGCAACATCCAAGTTGTTGTATCTGCTCCCCTCAGACTCTGCGAAAGATGTTTCATTCTCTTTTTTTGAAGGAGGACATGTCCCAACTATATACTCTGTTTGATCATTACGATTTCCGTGGTTTTGATCATGCTTTCCATTTAGTCCAATGATCTTGCTTGTGAAAAGCTTATCAGATAAATCACGGAATAGATTGGAGATTCCGAAAAGCTCCCCTTGAAATTCTTTGCAATCCTGGACACCTTCAAAATACCTTTTTTCCATTTTCCCAGATACAGCAATATTTGATAGCTGTTGTTTATACACCTGACGAGAATATACAAGCTCCTCAAGGGAACCAGCAGCAAGAAGGCGAAAAACCACAACATGCCGTTTCTGTCCGTAACGGAATGACCTATCCTGTGCCTGTAAATCTTGCGCGGGGTTCCAATTTGGATCAAATATAACAACACGATTTGCACTAACGAGATTCAGTCCCAGACCACCAGCTCGGGTTGATATAAGGAAGACCTAAAACGAGAACGCTTGTCATGATGATTGGTTTCCATGGAATTCCTCAAAAAGATTTTGAAGATGGAGGTGTTGATATGTACCTGCATACTTAGACTTGAATTGAAATCATCAACAAGGGGCTGACGGGAACTCGTCGGGGTTGAACCATCAAGTCTAGAGAAGCAATATCCTTTGCGTATAAGAAATTTTTCCAGTATATCCAGCATTCTGATGCATAAATTCAACTTCAGGTGTGATATCCAAGACAGATGAAAAACTCAGGTACGGAAACTCAATGAGAGTGCATAAACATATACGACGCTTCTACAGAAACGACACCCACAAATAAAGCACGAGAATAACAGGCACTATGGGTTTGTAAAAAGATTCCACAGAGAGAAAACTCACTTCAGTGCGAGGAAATAATGGTTTGATAAAGTTCTTCACACAACTCACCTGACAGTGTAGCTGAACAAAAGAATTTTGTCACCATGTAAAACCCAAGTAGACATTAACTTCTCCAAGGCTCGCATTTTTCCGCAGTGCTCAACATCGCTAAGGTTCATGAAACTCTCGCTTTGGGTATTGCCACCAACCAAGTGAATATCAGTACCAAAGACAGCAGAAGCTAATTCTGCATCTTTCTTTTGTTTCTCTATGTCATCCTTCGGGTTAGGCTTAATCAACTCCAGGTGATTGCTAAGCTGAGAAAACCCACAGGAAACAATGACAAACAAATTAACTTCAAGAAGACCTGACTATTGCTACTACACTAACAAGTAACAAAAATGACAACTGAAGTATAATTGGTTGGGCTAAAATGCACAAATGGACAATTCAGCTGAATTCAGCTGAACAAAACAAGTCCATTAAGGAAAAACCATATGCAAAAATACCAAAAGCTATGTTACCTGCTGAAGCTTCACAAGGCAAGGAAGAACAAGGCAGAATGGGCATGAATCACAACCATCAGGGTTTTCCCTATGAAGATAAGACCAGATTATGCCATTTGGTACAATCCTATTGCAACATTCCACCTGTTTTAAAGGGCTTCCGCAGCTACAGGGAAGATCCTTATTTACCAGACATTGGATATCTGGCAACTGCAACATCCTCCTGTATGCACGTCTTTGCAGATCGCTCATTGTACAAAACACAACATTATCTTCCTTGCCCATCATTAAATGTCCAATAGTCTCTTCCTTGGTTCTTCTTAATAGATACCTCCGGAGAACTGATGCTAGATGCTGCTTGCGCTCATCAGCAACCTGGACAAATCTTTCCGGAGCAGTGGACCTTTGACCAAGCTTAAGTGGCTCACCATAAAAGTCCCGAAAATGTTCCCTTGAGCCCAAGGAACCAGGGGCAACCCAATCAAAAAGATTGAACAACTCCATGATTTTATTCTGCATTACAGTTCCTGTTAGGCCATAGCGGTTTCTGGTTTTTATTCCTAAGCAAGCACTGTATAGTTTTGACTTCTCATTTTTTAACCTGTGTGCCTCATCCACAACTACAATATGCCAATCGACCTCTGATAGGATTTCACCATGAATTCTATATGTGTCAAAACTAGTAATGACTATGTCAATACCATGTGATTCAAGCTTCTCGATTATTAGATCGAGATTTGCTCCACGACAAACAGAAACACTAAACTTTGCCCATTTAGAGAATTCATTTTCCCAATTTTGAATAATCGAAGTAGGGCAAATAATCAGTACAGGATTCTTTTTCCCTACACGGTCCCTCTTTAACATTTTAGAGTCACCATTTTCAGCTTCATCTCCAACCACAGCAGCCAGAAAAGCAATTGTTTGGATGGTTTTCCCTAGACCCCTAAACAAGGATAAAAAGTATTAAAATTCCAAAAAGTACACTACAAGAAGAAGAATATTCGTCCCCAAGTCGGCGCCTTTTGGCTTTCGCAGTATGCATCATGCTCATTACTAAAATCTTCACTGCCCCACTGAACGTGTTTACAGAATCTAAAGGAATGTAATACAAAAAAGAGTACAGAAATCAAAATACCAATGGAAAAGCCTTACTAGTCCTATACGATAGTGTATCGAGCATGCTTTATAGAAGATTCTAAGAGGAATGAACAAAAAAATAATTAACTGACATGTCATCTCCAAGAATACCGCCATGATTCTTCTTGTATAAACCATATAAGAATCTCACTCCCTCCCTCTGATGCTCAAGTAGACGGCAGTTGATAGCTGCAGGGATCTGAGACAAAATAGTACCCTCGTTTAAAATTCCAAAATTTATTATCAATGCACAAGAGTTAATACAAGGTAGGTCGAAACATACATTAAAACTAGGAGTTTAAAACTTGAAATACCTGAACTACTGGAGACTCGTCGGGGGAAGAAAGGACCATGGCTTCAAAGGGTCCAGTTGGATCAAATTGAAAATGAGTAGAAACTGGTTCTCTACTAATTCCAATACCACTTTCTTCTGCATCACCATCATCATCATCATCTCCTTGTGCATTTTCCTTTACAGGTTGCTCTTGATTCTGTTTTGGTGGGGGAAGAGATAGAGGATCTTGAAGTCGTTGGAGTTGTTGTGAAAGAGAAGATTTTGGGGGTTTTCTGGGAAGTTGCGGTGATTGTAAATCTTCATTGAGAACTGAAGGTTGGGAGGAAGAAGGATTTGGGAAATCAGAACAACGTTTTAGGGTTTGTTTGAAACTCGTAAATGACATTTGACGGTTAATGAGAGCCCTGAACAAAGAAAAAATTTCAGATGTATTCGAATCGTCTGGCGCTCTAAATGTTTGTATTTATTTCCTTCCACGATTCACAAGAGCCAGAGCCATGTTCTTAATTTGCCACGCGCCACCGTCTATGGAACACTCTGTACTAGGGGTGTATAAAGGTCGGTTCGGATCAGTTTTTGGTAAAACCGTGTACCTGTACCTTCCTATGGTTGGTTCTCTATCGTGTACCTGTACCTTATATCCTATATTTTCGGTTCGATTTTGTATCCTGTACCCGTCTTCTCGGTTCGGTTCCGGTCCTGTATCTCTTTTTTTTTTCTCTAAGTACATGATACTCACACAACGACTTAATATTTGTACAAAAGTGTGATCCTCTATTCTTTAAGTGAGTTTCTTAGATAGGTTGAAATTGTCTGAGTTCTTGTAGATACAAGACTTAATCATACAATTCATATGTGTATGGTGTTCTTCGTAAAGGCGAACAAAAACAAGTATTGGATTCGGGTAATGTATTAATGAGTACCTATCTTCTTCAAAACTAACCACGACGGAAAATGGTTCTAAACCAAAGTTATACTATCACTGTAATACTTCAATCTCATTTTGGCAATAGTTTCTAGTTTCTACTACCGATCATACCCTAATCAAATAAATGAGAAGAAAATAACAGACACACATCTTTAAATGATACTACCAGCAAAGATTGAAGATTACACTATAGTACTACTGATTGTACTTGATAAAAATGAATAAATTCTTTGACGCAAAAGACAACTTACAACTCTTAAGAGACGATTATGTGCTCGGGATTTCTTTGCTTCATGAGCTGCCATTCTAAACAGCTGGGTAAGATCTGCATTTCCTTGTGGCGAATGCGAGTACACTAACCCCCGGAGGTCTGCAATCGCAGATCCAACCTCATTACTGAACTCCTTTTGATGCTTCAAGAAATACAAACAAAGACAAACAAAAACTATTAGCAAATTTTCCTAGGCAATTACAACCAAACCCGTTAAAAACCTTATGGACCAACGCACATTACGAATCTAAGAACCTAATTTCATTTTCTAGGGTTCCACACAATTTGGGAAAAATCCTAACTTACGTAATCTGACAAATAACTAAATTTTAACAAAATCTATAACAAACCCATTAAAATACAGACAAACTAGTAATCAATTCGCAATCAAAGTCCATTTATTAGCAAATCAATTAATCAAAAAACAAGATAATGAACACAAAAGAGAAGAAAGGAAGTAAACTTTTACCCATGAAGAAACTTGAGCTAAAGAAGCGAAAGCAAAACGATGATCAGGATTGATAGTAAGTTTAGAAAGAACAAAGAGAAGAATAGCTTGTTTAATTGATTCAATTCTAGTAATAGGTCGACCTTTTGGTCCAGAAAGTTTCATTTCAACTTGAGATTCAAGACCAATATCAATACATAATAGTATATCTTCATTATAAAAGTGAATATGTTCGGTTCCTTCGGTCCGGTACAGGTCGGTTCCTAGGTAGAACCTGTACATGGTACCCGGGTGCAATCGGTTCTTTTTTTTTGTATATATACCCTCGATTCGGTCCGTTTTAGGTACGATTCCGTGGGTTCCGATTCGGTCCTTCGGTTCCGGTCGGTTCCTGTGCAGCCCTACTCGACACCGAGTATTGATTCGACTTCTCACTTCTCAGGTTGATTATTAGTTTTTTTTAAAGTAAAAATTTTATTAATTTACTAAAGGATTATTACAAAAGGATATATGATACCTAAGATTCAAGCACAGATGGGTCGGTATGCTGAGAATTTACAGTAACATGAAAGAGAGGCAAAATATGGGTAGCAATCTCCGAATTAGAATTGTAGCGAGGATAGATGTTAAAACTGGTGAGGTGGATCCGAATGAGGTTATCGAGGATCCGTAAGCCTTCAACGAATGTTTTCCACAAGAAAGTTGTACTTTTGATGGACATTGTTGTGTCCATAAGGTGGTGGGTTTCGATGCAATTGATCCAAGATGCTAGTCAAAGTTGTTGTGTTCAAATGTTGTGGAGTACTGCCCAAACAATATCCGTCTACCTCTTTGTTTTCCGACTGTATCCATTACTTCAAACTGAGTCTTTAGCTTTGAATATGGTTTGAAGTAGTATCCAAATTTTTCCCTTGAAAGAATTAGTGCTAATAAATCTAATAATGTTATTACAAAGGTTACTAAAATGAAACCCAAACCAAGAGATAAGCGGAATTACAAACTCAAGCTAGTTTACTAATTGGACTACTAGCTGGACTAAGACTATAAAAAGAAATTGAAATAACGATGACACTAAAAATTAACAAACTAAAATAAATTAAAACTAGTGAAACCAGACACTCGAAAAATATATGAGAATCCACCGACTCAAGAAGACTACTTAAGGTATTAATTGTAAGTGCTAGATTGTGGTGTTATAGATAAAAATCTTCAATGTGGTTCATTAATCTTGATCATGTTCTGGATGGAATGGTGTTATGTTCTGCAGTTGTTGTTCAAATATGAATTCCAATTATGAGAGGTTACAAACATGAATCCTAACTTTAACTCTCACTAACCTTAACCCATGACGCTGTTGTAACGGTGAGATCATGAATTCAGTTAGTAATTTCTAGGCTTTTTACAAGTTATTAATGATCAGCATGTCTGCCTGCTCAAGATATATACTTGCTCATTGTGGTAACTTTAAACACTCCAAAGGTTATGTGCAATTCACATAAGTTTAATGCAGGATCCCAAGTTGACTCAAGGATAAATCTTCCAAAAATAATACTCAAGCCTATTATTTAATTACCCTGATCAAATCATAAACTTCAAGATAACAAAAAATGTAATGTGCCCTGCCCTTGATAGCATACTGTTCCCTTTTTGTTGGTTTAGTACATGTTAAAATTCAATTCAAGAAGCCAACGAGTGGCTAAAAAAGTGTTTTTCAGTCATATACTCTTTTTATCCCTTAACACAAAAACGAACCATATCAAGGTACAGATCAGCCGGAGCAGAAGCGAGCTCAAACCCATATTAAAAATCAGAATACTCAGTGAAACTCCGAAGAAACAACAAGGCGTCGAGAGCAAAATAAAGGAATTTCTGAATTCCGGATTATAAGAACTAAAGAGGAAACCAGTAACAAGATAAAACCATCACAGAAAATGTGATACAGGAACAGGTCTGCCGGTAAAGGAGAGGAAAAACAAACGGCCTTTCACTTACCAGGTTCATGGAGTATTCATGGGTTTGAGCTAGATGCACAACTTTTTTTTTTTTAGGATCACACAAATCTGCAGGACCTATAAAGGCTTGACTTTTGTCTACTGAAATGCACCAAAAGCACATAATTAAAGAAGTAAAAGAGATTTTGATGTTTTTGATATTAATCTCCAATTCGGGTTTCCAATGGAAGTTTTTAGGATTGATATCAACAGATGTTACCTAATTTGAAAAATAAGGCTTGTGTATGTAGTGATAAAACTTAAAGTTTAGGATCTTCAACAATTAAAAATGAATAATTAACAAAAGATTACAATACTGAAGAATCAAACAAGTATTATTAATGGTGGAAGAGAGTTTAAGAGAGAAACTAAGAGTGATAAACTTGAAAATTGAATGTTTTTAATATGATGTTGGTGTTTAATTGGCAATGATGTTTAGCAAAAGGTGCATTCTTTCATACAAGGCATATTTTCAAACAAATCAACAAGGTTTTTATCTCTTTAATTCGAAAGAAGTAGATTTTTTTTTAGGGCATTTGATAAAACGAGATTAAATATTAGTTCTAATTATTAGTACAAAAACATGTTTTGTGAATGAAAACGAAACCTTGACCAATGTTCTCAACTCTTTGATTCATTTCTACAATTGAAATAGATGAACAATTAAAAATCCATATTGTAAAGATGTTAGTTTAGATCATTACACATGCCCTAAATTTATCTCTCTCAAAAACTCTTTTCTTATTTTCAAAGCAGAACATATTCGTCATTAGAAGCTTCCCTGCTACATTATCATTTATGTTATCAAAGAACCAAAACCCATAAAAATATACAAGTATCTGAAAACCCATCATCAAACAAACCAAAACATCAAATGCCATCACTCATACGATCTCAAATCTGAATAGAGATGAATATTTTAATTACTTTATTTAGAGAACTAAGAATAATATAGCAATTTTAATAGAGGATGGAGAGAGAGAAACATAGAATTGAAGAAAAAGAAAAACACACATTTCCCAAACTTGGCTTCATATTTGTTGATAGTTCCTTCTTCCCTTAAAAAAGGTCCGACAATAACTTGAGAATGAGTCGTAAAATTGAACAACAATCAAACCCCTAATTTACCATTCAAGCAAACAGAAAACTAAGAAAAAGCATCAAAGATTCATAACATCCAAACCATAACAAACAACAATGAACATGATTCCAATTACACCTCCGAAATTTATGTATCATCACATGTTCTACTATTTGTAAACTCTTAATAAAAAGACAATGAACATGCGCTGCAACCAGAAATCAGTATGTATCGATTCATACAAACAATATGATTCTAATTGCAAAACCATTAATTAATACAACCAAAAACATAATTATACCCGTCCCCCCCACCCCCAATTGATTACAAAGAAATGTTCGTTACACTATTATTCTACAGTCAAACCACAACAATCAATTATGATATCATCAAATCAAAACAAAAAATATGAATGATAAACTTAAACAAGGTTTATTCAACGCAATCCTGTAATTGATCATAGCCAACATAAAGTTTAATGAAATTCCAAATTAAGCACTATTTAATTCAACCTACATCTCAAATCAATATGTCGATAAATATATGTCATCATCTCTCCAGATCTGATTCGCGTCTTTAGTTTCTTAGGTGATCTCTGATGGTGGTGCTTAATTAAAATATAAAAGAATGAGAGATACAAAAGGAAAAGGAGGAGGAGGTTTAATTTTATACCCACGTGTAATGCACGTGGTGTCTTAACCGGGATATCACAAAGAAGTTAACAAAATGGATGTTTTACCTATTTTGAATTAATAAGGGAGGTAATACACATTAGCATATAGTTCAAGGAAGGTAACATAAAATCCCCCTACAATTTTTTAGTTTTCTTAATTAGTTTAATTACTTTAATTAAATATGAAAAATATTCCTATTTACATAAGATTTCGAAATCATATAACAACCAAGACCTCCTCATAGGAACGTACTACCCTTGCTTCATATAAATCTTAAGTAGTGAAAAAGTAATAAATAATTTTTGCATGGTACGACACAAATCAATGAGCTAGTGATGTCCAACCTTAGATGCATTGCACGAGCCATACAACTTTTTCAGTTCATAGACTTCAGTTGAGAATAACTATGACAGATTCAATAGCTCATTCAAGAGAATGAGTCCACAATTAACCAATATACTTCAAGTACTGAAGATTTAGGTCGATACTGTGAACACAATAGTAAATTGATGTTAAACAAGGATTTGAATGTCATTATATATATATATATATAGAACAAGAACGAACGTGAGAAAGAAAGAGACTTTCAGTTCCAGTTAACTATTATTTACTATTGTATTTTATTCATTTAGGGACAGGGACAAAAAAGAGGATTTTCCCTTTTTTCTGACAGATAAAGGGAAAATAGGCAATGTATTTTTCTTTTTTGGTTCGACCTGTACTGTAAAAATATATAGCTCGGAGACGTAGCACAAAATTTCGTTCAAGGAATTCCAAAGTGGAAATTCTGCAACTTGAGACAAGTTCTAATATTATATATGTATATATATATATATGTTTAAAGAGTCTACAAGATTAGTATAGAGTAGTTGTATCTATTAGCAGAGTCTGTATTCTTAATTCTCTTGTCGAATTTTAATGTAGATGTATGATAGAATTGTAGAAAGTGGTAAAAATATTCGTTGCTCTGACTTGTGAAGATTTGGTTATAAACCTATTTTCTAATACTAAAAATAAAGAAAACTAAATTGAAAGTGATATCAAGATTTTATAAACAACCAAGACTTTGGATTTCACTACTACTCATGATTGAATGATACTCTAAAGATTTCAAAACTCTAGTCACCTTTTAAGTCCTTTTATATCTTAATTCACTAATAGTCAGACAAATTCTCAAATATTATTTGTACCTATTAAGCATAGATTATCAATTGATTTAATAAAGCATAACCTATCAAATTGAATGAAAAGTACTTAAGAAGATCATGCAATCGAATTATGCTCAGCAAAAACAATGATTGAGTGAATCAATAATAAAACCAGAGTAAACAAATAATTTAAAGGATATTACCCATCAATCATGTGTAAATAACTTCCTCTATTTCCTTGGTTACGTGATGAAAATATTATCACGACTCAAAATATTTATTCATGGCTCAAAAATTATTTACAATGATGAAAATGAGAGAAAATAATGAAAACAACGAGTTTGCGACGGTGTATAGGTGTTACAGACTCACTGTTACAAAGAAATTGTTACTAATTCAAATTATGTTGCAAATGTACTGTTACAGGATTTATGAAATAAACGATACTCGGAAATAAACGACTGTTGTCGAAAGCGTTATGTTCTTCATGTTCTTCCTCAGCAGCAGCAGAAGATCTTTCTCTGCAACTCTTGATTTCTTCGATTCTCACTCTCAACTCTTCCCCCAAACTCTCTATTATCCTCTCTGAGTCCCCAGAACCCTTTATATACCCAACAACACCTCCAATCACGCGAGTTAATTCTAAATATGTTCTTTCTTTTGTTTTTATAAAGTCATGGAGATTTTATTCTCCTTTCTTAATCTGCTTCACTTAATCGAGCTATCAACAGTCTCTCCAATAGAACACAATAAATAAAGAAGACATCCTCCCTAATCTTCCACACAGTTCCCATAAATAACATCAAAGAATCAAACATAAAATCCCGAGAATATTTTCTTCCCTTGTTTTGACGAAATACGATGAAAGCTTCCCTTGTTCACGTATCTAATTTAATTACCAGCCTTGTTTGGAAAAAACGAGATGTTATAATCTGATTCACAAGGAATCGTGTCAAATCCCCGAACCGAACAATACAATTCCCTCCAAATATTTGTTTTCAATTGCAGTGGTAGAACAGTGGAAAAGAATTGAATTCCAGCGGAAAAGAAAGGTAATAGTCATAAAATGACTTAACTACCCTTTGATCAAAATAATCGTGTGGCTGGAAACTGAAGAATTTTTTCTCCATTTTCCAAGTTCTATGAGAGAAGAAGAAAATTCCAACTCGAGATGGAGATCTTCCATGGCGATTTCTTTTTCTAGGTTTTCATATCTGTGTAAAAACCTCCGTTTCTTCCGAAATCGTATAATATTTTTAAAACCTTAAACCCGATTTCTCTTCTTTAAACCAAAAAATCCATCTCATCTTGTGTAACCCTAATGTTTAAAATCTTAAACCCGATCTCCCCTTCTCTGAACCCAGAAATCAATCTCATCTTGTGTAACCCTAAAACCTAGTAGAGTAATCAAGGAAGTTGCAGTAGTATCCAATTGGATTAAGTTGTTATATTGGTAATATTTCAATTTTAACTTTTATTTGATTTTATTTTATATATTTTCAATTGAATTCACTTATGATTCTAGTCTGATTTAAATTTATACTTTGGTTCTCAGATTTCTTGTTGGAGAAACTTGAAGTACTTGATTCTTCATCTGCTCAAGGTATTATCCTTCATCAGAGGAGATTATAGTTTGTTTTTGAATTTTGAAATTTACAATTTTGGATTGGTTTAGCTTGTGTTTTAGAATTTCAAAAAATAAGGACATTTAAGTAATATTATTGATTTGGATTGCAATGCAATTCAATTAACCCAACCAAACAGTTTTTTTTTTAATCAAGGAATCCATTTTCTTGGAATTCCATTCTAAGAATTAGATTACCCCATAATTCAATTCCTGACTTTGAAAATCTTGAACCGAACGAGCTATAACTGTACGAGAAAATTTCTCAAACTCTATTCCAAAATCAATACAAAATATCACGCAGTAAACTGAACTTTTAAAACTGGGTTTTCCTGCAAAAAATTTGTGTTGAAGGTGGAGTGCCCCTATCCAGAGTAGGGGTGCTTTTATTAATTTATTGGGCGCCTTTAACACTCTTTTTCTAGCCAATTTATCCACAAATGTTTATTTCCCATAAAATACCATAATAAGTACAAAATGAATACTAACACTATAGAGAAGTTAGATCAAGTCAGACACAAAAATGTGTCTGTCAATGTACAGAACTCATATTTTTGATACAAAGTCAGGAATATATGCGAATATTTCTATGTTTCTGCTGTTGGGCAGATGATTTTGCGATCTTTGCATTTGTAAAAAATCCACCATCAACATTAAGTCCATTGCTTAGTACGGAACAATAATGTTTTTTTATTAAGCACTAGATGGTGACAATGAGACCATAGAATTTCTAAATTTAGACTATGAGAACAAAGGGATAATTACTTAGATTTACCACTATGGCGTCGTTGCAGACTTGTTTTTTTGGTGTAGGCTTAGAAGAAAATCTTTTCGGCGTAATCAAGCCATATACTCCAATGGGTGGTATCGACAACCCTTAACAGCGGAAGTAAGCGGGATTACCATGTACAAGCGTAGACGTGATGAGGACCTTGGTCGCAGAAAACAAAAGGTTGTGGCCAGCGTTAGGAATTCACGGTATTTTCTTGGCCATCAATAGCCCAAAAGGGAAGTCCCCCTTTATATTCTTGCTCGAGCAGTAGAAGGATTTACTTTTTCTTCATATTTCTCCACTGTCTATTCTTTTCTTCTTCGTCAGTAGAAGAAGTTGTCTCCTATTCGTCTTCCAGCAACACCTCGACCAAGCTTGCAAAAACCAGCAACTCTCCAATGGCATCAACTCCAGCACCGATCATTCAGTGGTCGACGTCAGGTAACTACGTCAACAAAAACATTAATAAGCTTAATCAGGTAAGTTAGGATTTTAACAACTTTACTTTGATTTTTGCTTCAATTGATTTTATTTGTATATAGATATACCGGGTATTATATATATATAATAAAACAATATCTTGTGTATATAACTCCTTCATTGGTGATGTAGAGAAAATTTGAGCTTCTTGTAGATGACTAGTGAATATGAAGGTGACACTGGTGTAACATCTAGCCGTAACATAGAGGAAAGTTCTGATGTAGTATCTCTCGAAAATGTACCTCATATTCGTGATAGGTTCTTTTAGCACATTACTGGGGAAATCAACATACCACCTGCTTCATGGGTTATTTTATTCCGAACATCGAGAAGTCTAACCCTTCTCCAGATTATCACTCTCGAAGCTGTCACTAGACTCTGTTTGCAAATAGGAGAATATGCAACTTCTTTTGTCGACTTTAAGACACCCAAAACTCCTCTGCCTAGATGGATATGATGGTATAAAATTGTGTGATCCCAAAGTAAAAGAGATTTTAGAGGACGCCTGAATATTTCATGCTGTGAGAGTATCTAAAATACTAAGGATCAACAAATATGTGAGATACCTGCTAGTTTTTGCTTTCCGTTGGTGTGGACCAACTCATTTAGCGGTATGTGCATGGGGTGAGTTAACAATCACTCAAGAATATTTATCCATCCTGTTACAACTAGCTTCCCACTTTAGGGAGTATTAATTTGCAGGGTCTTGGTATATGCAATTTGAGATTTTTATCAATCTAGTTTTAGCTACATCAACAATTATATATTGGACAGTCACAATCAGTTCCAAAGAATCTGGTAGATATAGTTATAGTGTACAACAAATAAATTGTTGAAAATATGTCTCCAGATTCGCCAAAACCCACTAGTTGTTGTTTGTGGTAGGGAAGAATATGGTGTTCATGAGCAAAAACGTAATGACACTACGGATAATGGTAGTTGTGGACGGATTGTTGCGACTGATCCAAACCCCGTTTGAGAAATGGAATAGATGAATTTTGCAAGGACTATGGGTGATACGGTAATGTTACCAATTGGTGATGTCCTGATCATAAATGGTGATCAATCTGGCATTCAAGAGTTTGATCAGGTTACAAACTCGTGTTTAAATCATGTTCTTTATAGACCGTCCAAACATGTTGGATTACGATTTATGACATTAAATCCAGCTACAATACCATAAAATGTACCCTTCTACAACAAATTTATTACTAGATGGTAGAGTTTTAGTTGCAGGTAATAATCCTGATTCTGATTCGAACATATAAGAGATCTACTAACCTTCTTATACACTAATTATACTCTTAATTCGACATACTCGTTATTCTTTCTAAGTGACTTTTATTCTAAATCTCCAATTTTTGCAGCTGATTCGAACATTGAAGAAACCTGACAATCAACCCCTAACACTGTAAAGGATGATTAAGAAGTAAGTAAAAAATGTTAAAAGGTAAGCCAAAATCTGGGAACTTGTGCAATAGTCTAAGCAATATGTGGATGGGTAGAACAAAAAGGTACCTATGAGGTAAGTATTGGCGGACCGCGATTTTATACCTTCAAATTGGAAAAATTGAACTTGTGATGAGGTATATTTCAACAGAAGCGTCGCAGAGTGGCTTCACCACTACATAAAAAAATGTTTGAAACACAAACATTACATCAAAACCATTTAGATTTCTTTGAATGGGTTAATTCTTACACCAAACAATTGATATACTGATATATACCTGAAAGGGATACTGGATTAATTCTCCCAATATGTCCGAAACCAACAAAAATCTATAAACAGTGCATCATGTTTTTTAAGAGAACCACCATATAAATTGATATACTAACCAAGGATAATAACACTTTTTAAATTTAAAACAACAACATGTTACATCAATCGCCTCATGTTACTAATTATTTTGCTCATAGATAAAATAGAATCATGTTTAACTCATAAGTATTTGAAATATTTACAGAATTAATGTATATTTCAAAGTAGTAGTAAAAAAAAAAACTCATTCAGGAGGTGCTAAGAAGACACACTTACTGCAACCATTGTGGTAAAACCGTGGGCTGGGAATGGGTAAGGATATACATCTCTCTACAACACTCTCTATTATTAGTTAACTAACTTTCTTCCGTTTATGTTTCCTGATGATTATAAACATACCAAGACTAATTACCAATAATAATGGTAAATCACCGAGTGAATGTTTTTTCACTGCCCAATCATCTATTAATTAATATTTACCATAGACCACTACTTAAATTAAGCACACCAATAGCCT
Source organism: Papaver californicum (assembly GCA_023531435.1). NCBI lineage: Eukaryota > Viridiplantae > Streptophyta > Magnoliopsida > Ranunculales > Papaveraceae > Papaver > Papaver californicum. The sequence continues at coordinate 3,511,574 of JAJJMC010027428.1, read as the reverse complement.
GTTTGGCTAAATTGTACTCTTTCCAGTTTTTTGGAAGATTTAGAACATGTTACATCAAATAATATTATAAAAATCACAACAATCGGTAGATCTAAACGAACAACCATTACACCAAAATCATTTAGATTTTGCTGGATGGGTTAATTTTTACTCAAAATAATTTATATACAAAGAATTCTAATAGACACCAAGATAGTTTAGCTTATGTTAACATGCACAGTGGTAAAGTTATTGGATGATGATAGCAGCAACCTGAGTTTGAAACTCGCCAGCATCGGATGGGGAAATAAATAAATAAATATTAACATATATAATAAAAACACAATCAATTGTTTTCAAAGATGTGGATGAATCAAAATTCCAATTGAAGAAACTAATCAATAAAAATTTATGAGAAATTAAGGAAGCAGATATCTGGCCGAATAGGAAAAAAAAATACTAAATAATATTTTAAAGAAAATAGGAGGAAGAAAAAAATGGAGATACCTGAGAAGATGATAACCTCAGTTGAGGTTATGCAGGAGGAAGACTGATATACCTAACACATGAGATTGATGGAATGACGCAATTCACAAAATTAAAGAAAGGAAGCCATAATCTTCCCCAATCATTTGAAAACCCTAATTTTTCACTGTAACTGAAGAGAGGACTATAAAGGAAGTTAAATTTGGAATGATAGGTTTTGTAATATACGGGGGGATTAAGTGCAAGAAGAAACTGGGACGTCGGATGAGGGCTAAAAACAGAGGTTAATTTTCAGCCACGATTTATCGGTTCCAGTTCCAGCTTGTCCCGATGTAATCCTGTCCCGAAGTGACGTCATTATTTTTTACAGTGATGTCAGCAATTCCCGTTCCAACTGGTGCCCAATGTGTCCTGTCCCGATCCATCCTTCCCCGAACATGCTGTCCCGATCCGGTTATTTCCTCTGGACCAAGTCAATCCCGATGGACCAACTCAATCCCACAAGCCAACCAGACTAGTCCAGACTGTTTGAGGAAAGCTGGATAAGAAGATAAGGTGTACAGGTGGTCGCACCAGAAGGCGCCACATCACTTACAACATTTTACACGTGGAAGCATTCTTCAAGTGACATGGACAGATGGACACGTTGAAGGAAGCCACGTCATTGGCAGCATGAATTTTCCTTTAAAAGGAAAGGAAGAAGAACAGAGAGAGGGATCGGCTTCTGCTGAAAAAAAAATGGATTTCACTGTAAAAAAAGGAGAGCTCTAATGGAGCTTCATCTCACTGTAACCTCAAAATTGATCAATAAAAACCCTCACAACTTCACTACCCGTGGACGTAGGCCATTAAGGGTTGAACCACATTAAATCGGTGTTGAATTTCTTTTCTTTTTCCTTTAACACTTCAGATGATTAATTTTGGTTGTTTTGGGCTGATGAGAATTTCTGCCCAAATAATTTGGCGCTAGAAACATGGAGTGTTTAAAAGGATTTACCCTACCTATTTGAAGAAATTTAATAGAGTTCAAAAGTTGTGATACATGAGAAAGAGATAACAGAAGTAGAAGAAGGAAATGGGAGAAAAGAGAGAAAAGTCACGATATTGACAAGCTCAACATCAACAACTTGAATTCTCTCCAGAAATTTTTTTAATTGCTTAATCCATTGTTTTGCTTTGATTACAGTTGATAAATCTTGGTTAGAAAATCAAGTTTGCGAAAATGATTTTTGGTTTTTTAATTGCTCAATCTTATTATCAGCTAGGTTTGGTTTACAAAACCTAGCAAATGATTTTCGAAAGCTTTGAGTATGAATGTTTTGCTTGATTTGGGTATTTCTCCCCTATAAACAGAACCGATCGAGACTCTATTTGCGTTTTAAGAGAATGAATCAATGAGATTGATGAGTGCTTTTCATAATATTTGAATGAGTAGAAAATTGGGTATGTCTCAATTGCAGGAAAGGTAGTGTAGAATGGCTTGGAATTCAACCCCAATGCAGTATTTCCATAATTAGCAGAATGCAAACAAGGTGTTTGTGAAAATGCTTTAAAGACAACAACAATCCGCAACAATATCATCATCATTTGCTCTACACCTGGGAAGCAGAAATCAAGTGAATCAAAGGGAAATCAGGGGTGGAGCTCAACTGATTATGCACTGCTCTTACCAACACATGGGCTTGTAATATCATGTTAAATACATGCCGTGAACAGGTTATACCCTCCAATTTCATCTTTGATTTCAATTTCCATGCTCACAGTAAAATTTGAGTACTTGTTAAATTGGGATTTTTAACAAGTGAAGTGCTTAAAATCTAATTTAGAGTATACGGAAGCATGGGTTAACTCCAATTTTCATCACTTTCATGTTTATGAATTTAATTTGTGTGAATTGATCATAGGGTTCCTCATGTGAATTTGGGTATTTTCCCAATTTAATATGTCACTTGTAGGCAAGCAAGCTCTACTTTAACAGGTTCAAGATGTGTAGAAAAACTCCATTCTCACTAGAAATGTTGATCTTTTATGTTTTCCATGATGAAACCATCAGTATATTAGCTCATCCACTTGACTTAATCTGTTGTATGATGAGTGAATGATTGACTACCTGCACATAACTCAACTGTGAATAAGCCTCACTGTGATGCAATTTTGTAACTTATAATGTGAACATGAATGGAGAAGTGAGATTTCCTTTGTTTGTGAAAATATCTGGTTGATACATATGTTGTTCAAAAACATACTTATTGACTGTAATCATCATCTACATTTACTTGCTTTCTATTTCTAACTTTCCTGATAATCAAAACTTCCCATTTACTTGAATGAATGCATCTAGTTGATTGTTCTATTTCCTGGAGCTTCCATTAGTTCTTAAATGATTGGTATAGCTATAATCAAATGATTGCATCTAGTTGTTCCTGTAATTTCAATGATGAAATGAGTTTTCAATATATGATGAAGTTTCTTCTTATTCTTCTAATGTTAGTCAAGCTCAAAGATGTTTCAGGCAAAGAGTACAGATTCTAATTCAAATAATTTTGAGCAGAACCCAATAAGCAAGATGGATTTGGGGTGTTTGAGAATATGTATGAACGAATCCAACTTCTCGACTCCAAGTTCAGCTGCAACCAGTTCAGCACCAATGTCTGATGTCGTTCCAGCCATGGTTCATTGGCTACTTCATGTAAACCATCAATTAACTGGTATATCTGAGTTTGCCAGTGGTATTGTTTCAATAACAATCCTGTAAAACCTGTTGAGTCGCTATTCCCTGAAGCTTCGACAGTTCAACGGACAATACTAACAAAGCCGCGAAGATCGATTCCTCAAACAGCTGAGAGGGTTTTAAATGCTCCACAAATTATCGATGATTACCACTTGAGATTGCTTGACTGGGGTAGAAGCAATGTGCTTGCGATAGGTCTTCGATACACTGTTTACTTGTGGGATGCGACTGAGTCATTTACCACTGAAATTATGACTGTTGATGAAGACACTGGCCCTATTACAAGTGATAGCTGGGCTCCCGATGGGCGTCATATAGCAGTTGGGTTGAACAATTCTGAAGTCCTATGGGATTATACATCTAACAAACTGTTGAGAAACACTACGAGGTGGTCATCAGTTTTAAGTTGGCGCAATGGATTGGAACAAGCACCTCCTTCAAGACATCACCCTTCTTCTGATCAGAATATGATATAGAAAGAAAATATGAAATGTATCTCCAGCAGCAGTTGCAATAAGCAAAGAGCTTATTCAATGCACCTGCAATTCGCTTTCTCAACGAGCTAAGTAACAATTATGTATCAATTACTAAAAGTTTTCAATTATTAGAATCACATCATGATACCTAGTTGTTTTTCTACACTAGTTGTTTCATTTCAAATAATTGAGCTGTTTCAAGATTGAATGATGTTTAAGTTAACTTGAAGATACCATGAAGCATGTTTTGAATTTTTAAAGCCTGCCCTTCTTGTTGGTGCTCTAGATTAACATTGGAAGTTGAGAAAAATTTGATCTCTTTATGCTATGTGTGATGTTTCTTCCTGCCATGGAATGGCTAAATTGTGGCATGAACCTGATAAGTTCTTGTCATAGAATGAATGCTTGAATTGCATGGCAGAACTGATTGAAATAGCCTGAACTAGGCTGGAATACCCAGAAAACAAATAAGACTTTGTCGAATTTTCTTCCCAGTGAGTTGACTCACTGGGTTTGATTCAGCTCAGTTGAGTCAGACCAACTAGCTTAATTCAAATCTCTTTGCTTATAATTTTGTATGCAACATTCATTATTAATAGACCATTCCAGCTTGTCCCGAAGCGACGTCATCATCCCGACCGTTCCAGCTTCTCCCGATGCTATCCTGTCCCGAAGTGACGTCAGCAATTCCCGTTCCAACTGGTGCCCGATGTGTCCTGTCCCGATCCATCCTGTCCCGAACATGCTGTCCCGATCCGGTCATTTCCGCTGGACCAAGTCAATCCTGATGAACCAACTCAATCCCGCAAGCCAACCAGACTAGCCCAGACTGTTTGAGGGAAAGCTGGATAAGAAGATAAGGTGTACAGGTGGTCGCACCAGAAGGCGCCACATCACTTACAACATTTGACACGTAGAAGCATTCTTCAAGTGACATGGACAGATGGACACGTTGGAGGAAGCCGCGTCATTGGCAGCATGAATTTTCCTTTAAAAGGAAAGGAAGAAGAACAAAGAGAGGGATCGGCTTCTGCTGAAAAAAAATGGATTTCACTGTAAAAAAGGGAGAGCTCTAATGGAGCTTCATCTCACTGTAACCTCAAAATTGATCAATAAAAACCCTCACAACTTCATTACCCGTGGACGTAGGCCATTAAGGGCTGAACCACGTTAAATCGGTGTTGAATTTCTTTTCTTTTTTCTTTAACACTTCAGATGATTAATTTTGGTTGTTTTGGGCTGATGAGAATTTCTTCCCAAACAAGAGCAATAATAACCGTCGATCACTCGAAAAAAATAATTTCAAACCATCGGATTTTCCAAAACACATTTCTTTTTGTAAAATAGATCTTGACAATCCATCCACTTATATATGATGGTGTATGAACTAAGTTAAGGGATCTTCTCCTGTCGGCTATGCGGTTTATTGATCATTCTAGAACTTATTATGTCGACCCTACTGCAACAGAGTCCCCGCCTAATAATTTTTTCCGTAGCCATAGCTGACATTAAACAATGTCGATTTGTCACACACGGGTTTCACAACACATTTCGGACACGCTGAGGTTTGAACACAACCAAACTCCAGCCTTGTTGATTGAGCGAAGAAAATAAATGAAACCACTTCGTTTCGTCTTTTCTGTGTTAATTTTATTTAGAGACGAAAGCCCTAATGCATTGATTGCAACTTGGTGAGTCATCTCTCTGTTGTAGGGTCTAGCAAGTGATTCTAGTCGACAAAATATCCAAAAGAGGCATAATTATCGACCTTGCTATTTGATTGCTTACAGAAGCTCATAACGAAATGGGAATCCGACTTTATGATTAAGAATAACATTTTAGTTTTGTTTTCTCATCTAATTTGGATCGTTATATTACGAGGGTTGAAATTTTTAACATGCAACATAATAAAATCAGTTGATAACTAAGTAACGTTAGAATGAGATATCAGAATAACACTCTTTGAATTAGTATTTCAGATATCTTTACTTGTTTTCATGTTGTTATTTTTTGATCAGACATTGCGCTTAAATTTCACCAATTTCCTTCCCTTCTCAACTCAGTTCATTCCTTCCTGTTAGGGGCCTTAGGGCTCTTAATCCGATGGTGCAACTAGTCTAACTGTCACTCCGGTCCTTTCTATCCAGTCCAGTTTTATGTTTCATATTTGTCCAAGTTCGATTAAATCTATAAGTTGGGCAGACAATAAATGTGCATAGATAACATCTACCCAAGCGAGTATATGTGCATAGTCGTCAACTGCACAGACAATGACGTTTGTGTAATCTGTTGCTGGGCAAGCAGAATACTCCGGGTGGATAATCACGTTTGATCACGTTTTACAGTCTTTTCAAGAATTTTTAGAGGAGATGGTACATTCGTATTCATAAATCTTATACGTGTCTTTAAATATCACTATTTTGTAAAATGCGTGCAAAAGTTGAAAATCCAATGCGAGTGCATTCTGCCAAGGTATGCAGCAAGACTTGAGTGCATTCTGCCTAGGTATGTAACATGATTTGGGTATGGACATTAAATGAAGGCAGCCCACATTTTCTATTTAATGGTTTGAGTTTCCAGAATGCGGTGAATGATTGCAACTTCAATCTTTAAACTGCAATCAAGAAATCCATCAGCAAATGCCAGCTGGTCCACTTAAACAATGGTGCCCTATTGTTTTCTGACTTTTTGATAATTGCCGAAGTCACTAGTTGGTACGCACTGTCTAGTGCTTTACTATTATTGAGAGTTTATACTAGTTTCATCATCATCCAATGAAGAAGTCATGGATTTTTTTGGGCTAAATGGGATGTTTTTTATGACAACATCAAATGTCCTCAACATCCCACTTACATAATCTGCTAAAGACAGGTTGTTATACTTCTAATATTACTCTAAATCACATGTAACAGACTCTCCTAATTATTCCAATCCTTCATAATCAAGAAAAAAAAAGTATACGATATAATTTGACCGTTGATCCCCTAAGCAAATGACAATGGTCATATGTTTACAATGCATCACATATTCACCTTCACAAACTCTAAGCAAAAGCTGTAATTGACTAATTGTAATATTTCCAAAAATAAGGAGAGCAAATGAAAACTTTTAAAACGGCAGCAATATTATTACACACTGACCTGATTTCTTGCCGAGGTTACCAAAGTTTCCATCTTTACAACGGTCATCGTAGCCTTATTTATTTTACACTTCGACTGTAATTCCTTTTTCCGTGTGTCTATAAATGTTGGATCTGCAACAATGAAAATACTAAACAGAAAAAATTATTAACGTTAATAAAATCGCTGAAGTTGATGTACACACAATGGACAGAGCCACCTGCTCAGCAAATTGTCCTTAATAGAATAGTCCGCGGGTACTTCTCAAGAATGAGAGATGCTATACCCCAACAACGGAGATGTGTCCAGGATAGAACTGCCCCTTATGACTAGTATAAGCACAATACTAGTCACCCTCAAACGAACTTAACATCAAGGTAGATGGAAGGGAAATAAACAATCAGTGTGCGTAAAACAAAGCAAGAAGAGGGGAAAAGAAGACAGGATAGTAGCTGCTTCTGGAGTGAGTTAAAATGAAGAAATTCGTTTTTCTTTTATAGGTAGAAGAAAAGAATAGCTTTAATGGCTATTGATTGAAAAATCAATTCCGTGCATGAAGCACGAATATTATGTTTCAAACGGATTTAAAACGGTCAAGAATAATTCTTTCTTTAATTCAGTTAAAATCTCGCCGGGTCATACGCCCCCCATATTTAAAACAAGATTTAATTTAGTCTTAAATTCTTTTAAGAAACTATATTTTGTTCAAAAAGGTAAGTCTTGGTTGGCCTACAGCCGCAGCTACGCCCGCTCCCGCAACACGCATTCATGCCCGCAACAGTAGCCACAGTCACACCCGCACCCACACCCACAGCCATAGCCGCAACCGCAACCGCAAGTCCGCAAGCCGCAGACCGCAAAACGCAAGAGGCAAGACTCAAGCGCAAGCGCACCCGCGCGTGCTTCGGTACGAAGCACCGCGCGTGTGTGAAAAACATGGTTGCACTAACTAGCCCATAGCCTTAGTCCTCCCCCAACCACAAAAGTGTCTAAACCCCTAAGGGCCCTCCCTTAGAAGCAACTTTCTAGGTAATAAGGAGAGGAATCATCTTTAGTTTCTCCAATGTGGGACTAAAGGTTCATTCACAAAAGTGAAAAATGAGCTAGTGTTCCTTAGTGACTTCTAGGTCCTAAGATCCATTCCCACCATGACCAAAAACATTTTAAGTTCATTTTTCTCCAACAATCCCCCACATGAATGAAAACCCTATAAAAATCAGAAATCAGAAAGCGAGAAATACCACTTAGGCAATAGGTGTCCATAAGGTTTTGAACCTTTGCTTAGTGAGAAATTACCGGAACTAATTGATGGACAGTGAACGCGATGTCTTGAACTGCCATCGTTTGGTGTAGTTCATCAATAATTTCTACGCATGATATCTCTCTAGGTGATGTCAAGTTCGTGCCGTTGTGTCCATTTTGGCCCTGGACGTATCCCGTTTCTCAGAATGCTATAGAGAATCAGCTCAATTCTCATAGGAAGCGGCCCACTTCCTTATTCAGATAGGTGAGTTCTATCAAGAGTGTTTACTGCTACACCCCACTTCAATCTTAAATTGAAACTATAAAACTCATTAAGACTTAATAAAAAGTCATCCTTCACATGCAGTCACACTATCACGTCTACACCATAGGGAAGGGACAGAAAATAAAATTCTCTGATAGTGTTTCCTTTAACCCACCATAAATTAGTTGTCTCATTCGAAACATTGATCTTGGGATCTCCAGTCGGCAAGGTTGAGTATCCTCTATGGCAAGTTTATTTAATGAGCTTAAGCCCCATCCCCCTCGATGCATTACTAACTATCTCCTTGGACAAACCTTTCGTCAAAGGGTCCCGATATTCTCCTTAGACCTCAGAAAGTCAACAGAAATAACGCCAGTTGAGATTAGTTGTTTTAGGGAATTGTGTCTTCTACGAATGTGTATAGACTTCCCATTATAGTTGCTGTTTTTAGCATTAGCTATTGCAGCTTGACTATCATAATGTATAGATATAGCTGGCACAGGCCTATGCCAAAGAGGAATGTCTTCTAAAAAACATCTTAGCCAAGCGGCTTCCTCTCCTGCTTTATCTAACGCAATAAACTCCGATTTCATAGTGGATCGATCTATACATTTCTGTTTGGAACTCTTCCAAGATACAGATAAACATGCTAGAGTGAACACATATCCACTCGTAGACTTAGACTCCTCTGAGTCTGATATCCAGTTTGCATCACAAAATCCTTCAAGGACCGAAGGGTATCTCTCATAATTTAAACAAAAGTTCAAAGTGTACTTCAAGTACCTTAACACTATAATAAGTGCATCCCAATGCTCCTTCCCTGGATTACAAGTATACCTACTTAACTTACTCACAATATAATCAATGTCTGGTCTCGTACAATTCATCAAATACATCAGACCTCCTATAACACGTGAATATTCAATTTGGGAAACTCCATTACCCTTATTCTTTTTGAGTCTACAACAAGGATCATACGGAGTACAAGCAGGTTTATGATCAAACTGGTTATATTTTTTAAGCATATATTCGACATAATGAGATTGATTGAGACTATATCCATTAGAATTTTTTCTAATCTTCATCCCTAAGATCACATCAGCGGGGCCTAAATCTTTCATGTCAAAGTTCTCATTTAGCATGTTTTTTGTGGAATTAATTACATCCATGTTTGTACCAAGTATAAGCATATCATCAACATACAAGCATACAATCACACAAGCATCATTCACAAGTTTAATATAAATACACTTGTCAGATTCATTGATTTTAAAACCACTAGAAATCATTACATGATCAAATTTTTCATGTCACTGTTTAGGTGCTTGTTTCAAACCATACAAATATATTTTCAGTTTACAAACTTTGTTTTCAAAACCTTTCACTACGAATCCCTCAGGTTGGTTCATATAAATATCTTCATCTAATTTTAGAAAAGCTGTTTTTACATCCATTTGATGTATCTCTAAGTTATGAATGGCAGCAATAGCAATTAACATCCTGATGGAAGTAATTCTCGTAACAGGTGAATAAGTATCAAAGAAATCTACACCTTTTATCTGTTTATAGCCTTTAGCTGCTAATCTAGCTTTTTATTTTTCCACAGTTCCATCTACCTTACGTTTCCTTTTGAAGATCCATTTACAACCTATGGGTTTACACCCTAGAGGTAAATCTACAATCTCCCAAGTACCATTTTGTATAATGGAATCCATTTCACTAATGTCGGATTCTTTCCACCATAGAGCTTCAGAAGAAGTCATGGATTCTCTATAAGTTTTTGAAATCAGTCTCAGCTAAGATGTTATGAAGTCTGGCCCAAAAGATTTTTCTGTTCTAAGTTTTTTACCTCTTCTAGGCTCAAATTCAAGTTCATCTTCTTCTAAAGGTAATGTCTGATTAGTGGAAGGGACATCTAGGGGATCAACAGATATCGTGCGAGATTCATATTTCAATGTAAAAACGTTTTCAAAGAACACAACATCCCTAGATTCCATAATTGTATTCACACCAGTTTTAGATATTTCAGAACTTACAACCATAAATCTATATGCAGTAGTATGTTCAGGATACCCTATGAAGACACAATCAACAGTTTTGGGTCCTATCTTGGTTCTCTTAGGTGGAGGAATGGACACCTTAGCCAAACAACCCCACACTTTAAAGTATGCATAAGAAGGTTGCCTACCTTTCCATAACTCATATGGAGTTTTATCTGATCCTTTAAAGGGTACTCTGTTCAAGACATAGCAAGCTGAGAGGACGGCCTCCCCCCACAAGTTTGCAGGTAGTTCTGAACTAATTAACATGGAATTCATCATCTCTTTAAGGGTTCGGTTCTTCCGTTCAGCCACACCATTATATTGTGGTGAATAAGGAGGGGTTACTTCATGTAGAATTCCATGTTCTATACAAAAATATCCTATAGGAATTACATACTCACCACCACTGTTAGACCTAACAGTTTTAATGGTAGTACTCATTTGGTTTTCAACTTCTAGTTTATACATCTTAAAGGATTCTAAGGCATCATCCTTACATTTAAGTAAATATATGTGACAATACCTCGTACAATCATCTATAAAAGTGACAAACTATTTTTTACCACCTCTAGTTTGAACTGATTTCATGTCAACTACGTCTAAATGAATTAATTTTAAGGGTTTAGAATTTCTTTGAATATTTTTCCTATAAGAGTTTTTAGCGTATTTTGAATCTACGTATATTTCACATTTATGTTTATTATCTAAACTAAATTTGGGTATGCAGCCTATGCTTACCAGTTTATTCATTGACTTATAGTTTACATGTCCAAGTCTACCATGCCAAACATTCAATGAAACACAAACATAAGCAGAAGAATCAAATTTATTCATTTCAACAGAGGTTACATTAAGTTTGCAAAGACCCTCAGTCTTATAACCCTTTCCTACATAATCTTTACCCTTAGTGACAATAAATTTCCCAGATTCAAAAACAAGTTTAAAACCCTTATCATCTAAAACGCCACAAGATACAGGATTTTTGCAGATGTCCAGAACATGAAGAACTTCATTCAATGTGAGAGTTTTTCCAGAAGTGAGCTTTAGCCCAACTTTGCCTTTTCCCGCAACCTGTGCTGCGGAAGAGTTACCCATGTAGAGTTTCTCCCCTTTCCCTACCTTTTGATAGGAGGTGAACATATCTCTGTTTCCACAAACATGCTTGGTAGCACCAGAATCCTCACACCAGTCTCTCACATTGGTTACCAAATTTACTTCAGACACCGTGCCAGAAAACTCGTTCTTGTTGTTTTCAACCAAATTAGCATTGTTCTTCTTATTATTAAAGTCCTTACGTTTTCTACAGTACATTGCCATATGACCAGGAATTCCGCAAACATAATAGGCACCTTTAATTTTACCAATGCCAGATTTGGGTTTCTGAAACGTATCTTTCTTGTGATGACCAGGCTTGCGTTTGCTGTTGTCGCCCTTTTCAGTATTGGAAGACTGTGTTCAATTACATGAGCCTTGTTGGACATGTCCCTTGCGGAAGATACGTTCTTGTCTTTGGAACACAGTAATTCTTCCACTTGAATCTTCTTACCCAATTCAACCATACTGACTTCACTAGTTTCATGGCTCAATCTTCGTTTGTATTCAGACCAGGAAGAAGGTAATTTCTCAATCACAGCAGACACTTGAAACGTTTCATCTATCACCATACCTTCAGCAAGAATTTCATTGATAATACGCTGAAGTTCAAGGAATTGATCAAACATAGATTTGTCATTTGATATTTTGTATTCCAGGAACCTAGCTACCAAAAATTTCTTACTTCCAGCAGTTTCAGCTTGGTATTTTGCTTCTAAAGCAGCCCATAAATCAAACACAGAAAAGTTGTCTTTTGCATTATAGAAATCATACAATGCATCTTCTAAACAGTTCAAAATATGATTTTTGTCTATGTAATTCTGTCTATCCCAATTCTCCAACTCCATTTCATTTCCAGCATCAATCAAAGTCTCATCAAAGGATTTCAGAACTAATTTATCTAGCATATGGAAACCAGAAAGAACAACATCTTGGATTGCCATCTTTTAAAATCTTTGCCACTGAATTTTTCTGGTCTGTCAACATCCCTTTTACCCATTGTTACATAAGAAGTACTATTGTGTTAAGATTGTTGGATCTACAACAACGAAAATACTAAACATAAAAAATTGTTAACGTTAATGAAATCTCTGAAGTTGATGTACACACAATGGACAGAGCCACCTGCTCAGCAAATTGTCCTTAACACAATAGTCCACTGGTACTCCTCAAGAATGAGAGATGCTATACCCCAACATCGGAGATGTTTCCAGGATAGAACTGCCCGTTATGACTAGTATAAGCACAATAGTAGTCACCCTCAAATGAACTTAACATCAAGATAGATGGAAGGGAAATAAACAAGCAGTGTGCGCAAAACAAAGCAAGAAGAGGGGAAAAGAAGACAGGATAATAGCTGCTTCTGGAGTGAGTTAAAATGAAGAAATTCGTTTTTCTTTTATAGGTAGAAGAAGAGAATAGCTTTAATGGCTATTGATTGAAAAATCAATTTTTCAAACGGATTTAAAACGATCAAGAATAATTCTCTCTTTAATTCGGCTAAAATCTCACCGGGTCAGATGCCCCCCATATTTAATACATGATTTAATTTAGTCTTAAATTCTTTTAAGAAAATATATTTTGTTTAAAAAGGTAAGTCTTGGTTGGCCCGCATCCGCAGCTACACCCTCTCCCACAACAGTAACCACACCCACACGTCCACAAGTCTGCAAGTCGCAAGCGCACCCGAGCCCGTGCGTGCTTTGGTGCGAAGCACCGTGCGTGTGTGAAAAACATGGTTGCACTAACTAGCCCATGGCCTTAGTCCTCACCCAACCACAAAAGTGTTTAAACCCCTAAGGGCCCTCCCTTAAAGCATTTTTCTAGGTAATAGGAAGAGGAATCATCTTTAGTTTCTCCAATGTGGGACTAAAGGTTCATTCACAAAAGTGAAAAATGAGCTAATGTTCCTTAGTGACTTCTAGGTCCTAAGATCCATTCTCACCAAGAACAAAAACATTTTAAGTTAATTTTTCTCCAACAATAAATACCAAGCATAACACAAACTTGTTCTGACACAATTCCGGCTTTTCTTATCACTGTAATAAAGTAGCCAAGATCCTCAAACCTAATTTATATTCAAATATCATTCATCCTTTAAAGCCATTGTTTTCTGTTTTTACTCTATAGAACAATGGAGTTTAGGAGTTGTATCTTGTTTGTGATGTTAATGGGGTTTGTTTATTCATCTGAAGCTGCTAATAAATATGTTGGTGGAAAGGATGGTTGGGTTGCGACTCCTTTTGAGAGTTTAAATCAATGAGAAGAAAAGACTAGATTTTCAGTTAATGATTCACTTGGTATGTACAACTTTTTCTCATTTATTTTTACTAATTCTTCCTTATTTTTTTGTTCTTTTTTGATTTTTGTTTCTTTTTTTGTGTTCTAGTTTTCAAGTACGAGAAAGGAACAGACTCTGTTTTGATAGTGAATTCAGAAGATTACTATGCATGCAATACAAAGAATCCCATTCAGATTTTGGATGGTGGAGATTCCAGCTTTAAATTAGAAAAATCTGGTCCACATTGTTTCATCAGTGGTAAAGATGGTAACTGTGCTCAAGGTCAAAAACTGATTGTTGTTGTTCTTGCTGTTAGAAATCCACCTTCATCTCTTTCTCCAGTATCTCCACCACCAACCTCTTCTTCACCTTCACCATCTCCAGTTGTTAACCCACCTAAATCATTTCCATCCCCTTCACCAGTACCAATTGCTAACCCACCAAAGAGTACTTCCGCTTCACCATCACCTGTACCAATGGCAAGTCCGCCAAAGTCCTTGTCCCCTTCACCAGCACCAATTGCAAACCCTCCCAAATCTGCATCCCCTTCACCAGCACCAATTGCAAATCCTCTCATGTTCTCAGCACCATCACCAACACCAGTTGCGAACCCTCCCAAGTATACATCTCCTTCGCCTACACCAATTGCCAACCCTCCCAAGTCTGCATCACCTTCACCTTCACCAAATGCAACCCCACCTAAGTCTGCATCCCCTTCACCATCTCCAGTTTCATACCCACCCAAGTCCTCTCCTTCACCATCTCCATTGCCTAACCCACTTACTCCTGCACCCACACCACCCACATCTTCACCACCTACGGCAGATGCAGCACCAGAGCCTTCGCGTTCTAATTCATATACATCACCGACACCATCTCCTTCTTCAGCCCCTTCATCACTTTTAACTTATTCTTCTGTTGGCCTTGTTTTTGGTAGTATGATATTGAGATATTTGTTTTTAATTGTTGCAAGATGAATAGTAATTTTGTTTGGAATTCATGAAAACACTTTATATTATTTTATTAAAGAGATTGAATGTGGGGTTTGATTCATTACCTAGATCAACTCAGATTGTTGGATGAAGTCATAATTAATTGTTTCATTTTTTGTGATTATATATAGTTCGAGTTGTTCAATCTCATTACAAAACTCAATAAAGCTAGTTTTGTTCTTTCTTTTCATGATCCTGATATCCATATAGTGCTTGGATATATACTACGGTTGAGAAAGGATATGGAGTCCTTGAAGTCGAAACTTACATATCCGAGAAGTTAATATTATTGGAGTGACATACCAAAAAAGAAAAATGACATAGTGTCTTGCTCTCCATACATTAACGTCTCTCTTTTCTTTCAGCAACTTCACCAGCATTTTAACAGGCAATAGAAGAGATGAGCAGAAAAAAAAAAGAAGAGGAAAGCCACCTGTAAACCTCAATTAATGTGATTAAAGATACGCAAAAACGGAAAAATCTTTCCACAACATTACAAAGTCTTTCGCCATAAACTAGGGTTTGACTTTTGTAAATCAAATCAGTTTTCTTTACATTTATAAAGGTCACACGCATCAGAATCATAATAAAATTCTTGCATTAATATGTGATTACATTCCTCAAAAATGTTATCCTACCTTATATATCAATATTGTTATGAAGCTGGGTGGCTTGATGGGGTTCCTCTAAGGAAGAAGATGCCATTAGCTAAGCTATGGATGTAGTTAGCTTGTTTTGTTAATTCTGTTTGTGAGACACCTGTCAGTCTCTGTTTGGTTCTTCTTAGTTAGTTAAGATTAGTCGTTAGGATTAGTTGTTAACCTTTCGTTTTAGCCTTTTCTTCTGTGAGCTAATCAGGTATATATACCTGAGCCACATCAATTGTAAATAATATAACTTTTAGAATCAATAAAAACCCATTTTCGTCTGCAACTTCTCCGTCAGTTTTCCCTCTTTGATTTCTTTTCCAGATCTTGAAAAAGATCTTATCAATTGGTATCAGAGCCTACCGATCTTGAGTGATTGTTAAACACGTTTCTATAAATCTTGAACTCTGTCGATAATGGCGAATCACACAGCTCGAATCTCAACTCTTGAGGAACAATGTGTCGGATTCAATAACGAATTTATCAATCTCAATGATCGAATAACAGGAATTTCTCTAGGACTCAATGGAGTCACAAGTAGAGTTGATGGAATCACTAATAGACTAGATGATGTTTCAAATTAAATCAGCACTATGAGTACTCAGATGAACACTATGTTCCAATTCATGCAAGAAATTAGAGCTAAGAACAGTCATGATCACACTAGAAATGAGAATCACATACATCCAGAAGGAGTTGAGAGTACAGATCCAGATGAAAATCGAAGCCAAATGAGAGAAATTAATAACTCATCTGGTAGAACTATGTCTCAGACAAGGGTAGATCTTCCCAGATTCATCAAGGGAGATGATCTTATGGTGTGGATTTATAAGGTAAAACGATATTTCCGATTTTATGATGTTCCAGCAGTACAAAAGGTCACCACCGCCTCATTCCAATTGGAAGGAGATGTTCTTCAGTGGTACCACTGGCAGGGATATGATCAATCCAATCCTTCCTGGGATGTGTTCGTGGGAGAGCTATGCAAAGAGTTTTGTCCTGCTGATTATATCGATTTCATATCTTCACTCTTCAAGCTAAGGCAAACATGTACATTCCAAGACTATGTATCTACCTTTAGAAAATTTGCTATTAGAACTACAAGAATTTCTCAAGAAGCTCTTAAGAGTTGCTTCATTGGTGGCCTCCAAGATGAACTTAAATATGATATCCAAATACTGAAGCCAATAACAGTTCATGATGCTATAACCATTGGTGCACAATTAGATACTAAACTTAGAGCCTTAAACTCTTATGTTCCAAGGCCAACACACAAGATGTATAACCAGGCCACAACCTCAGTGAATTTAGATACAACAAAAATCTTACCAAGACTTGAGAATAAGAAAATTACTCCATCAGCAGTTACTGACAGAACTTTCAATAACTTGTGTTATTACTGCAATGGGAAGTGGTTTAGAGGACATACATGTAAAGAAAGAGCCTCTAAAACTAGCAGTGCACAAGCCTTGGTTCTAGACTTAGTAGAGGAAAGGACAGAAGAAGAAAATACAGAAGAAATAAGTAAGACTACTGATTCTTCTTATTTGTCAGCAACATTGTCATCTATCCAACTAAGTGAATGTGCATTGTTTGGAGCTGAGCATCTTCCAACTTCTAAAACCATGAAGGTCAGTGGTAGACTTAAGTGAATAGAAGTTAAGAATTTATTGGATTCTGGTAGCACACACAACTTTGTAAACTCCAGGATCATTAAGAAGTTAAACTGGAATCCACATTGTGAGAATTCAGTAAACGTTATGGTGGCAGATGGTAGCACAATCAAAGGAGGAGGGCTATTCAAGGATATTCCTCTTGAGATGGGTAGTTTTCAAGGGGATAATTGATCTCCAGATGCTTCCCCTGCAAGGTTGTGATGTAGTCTTGGGTGTTCAATGGCTGTCCACTCTGGGAAAACTTACCTGGGACTTTTGCCAACTTAACTATGGAATTTAATGTGCAAGGACAATTATATATTCTGGACCAGCTGGTGACTCCACCACCTTATGTAGATGTAATATCAATGAAGCAAATGGAGAAAATGCTGGATACCATAAAATTTGCTTATGTCATTTACAACCTGGAAGAAAGAGAGGAAAGTGGTTATTTTCACTTAACCACTCAAGAATTTGAAGGCCTCCAAAAATTGTTGCAAGAGTATAAAGATTTGTTCATTACCCCTAATACCCTGCCTCCCATAAGGAATTGTGACCACCACATTCCTTTATTTCCTGATTCTAATCCTGTCAACAAAAAACCTTACAGGTATGGTCCTCTACAGAAATCTGAGATTGAGCTAGCAGTGAGAGACCTCCTTGATTCAGGATTTATTAGGCCAAGCCAAAGTCCTTTTGCTTCTCCAGTTCTTCTAGTTAAATAGAAGGATGGCTCCTTGAGAATGTGCATGGACTATAGAGAGCTAAATAGCATGACAATCAGGAATAACTATCATATTCCTCTAATTGATGATTTGCTGGATGAACTATTTGAAGCTAGAGTGTTATACAAACTAGACTTAAGGTCTGGTTATCATCAAGTGAGAATGACACCCTCAGATGTGCACAAGACAGCTTTCAGAACTCATGAAGGCTTATATGAGTTCCTGGTGATGCCATTTGGCCTCACTAATGCTCATGCTACTTTCTAGAGCCTGATGAATGAGATTTTTAAAGCCTACTTGAGGAAATTCCTATTAGTTTTCTTTGATGATATCTTGGTTTACAACAAAAATTGGGAGGAACATTTATCTCATCTCAAACTCACTTTTGATGTGTTACAATCCCACCAGTTATTCCTGAAGGAATCCAAGTGTGAGTTTAGTGCTAGGCAGATCCATTATTTATGACATGTAGTCTCAAATGCTGGAGTTACTCCTGATTCTGAAAAGCTAAGGGTAGTGCAAGACTGGCCCCAACTCACTACTCTTAGACAGTTGAGAGGATTTTTGGGGCTTACTGGATATTACAGAAAGTACATTCTAGGCTATGACAAGATTTGCCAGCCTCTTTTTGACTTGACTAAGAAGAATAACTTCACATGGACTCCAGCAACAAAAGAAGCATTTGTTCAGCTGAAGAAGATCATGATTAGCCCTCAAGTATTGGATTTACCTGATTTTTTCCAGCCATTTGTTATTAAGAGTGATGCCTCTGACACTAGCAAATGAGCAGTGCTTCAGCAAAACAAAAGACCAGTCCTTTTTCAGTCAGTCTTTGGGAGTAAAAAATGCAGCTCTGTCTGTTTATGAGAAGGAGCTACTAGCAATTGTGCATGCTATCAAGAAATGTGAGCATTACTTGCAAGGGCAGCACTTCATTATCCAGACAGACCATAATAGCCTGAAGTATTTCTTGGATCAAAAGGCTAATACCTCTTTCCAGAGGAAGTGGGTAAGTAAATTTATGGGCTATGATTATGAAATTCACTATAAGAGGGGTTGTGAAAACAATGCAGCTGATGCACTCTCTAGAGTTCATGCAAATAAGTCTGGTCTGGAAATGCTAGCCATCTCTTACCCATACTACAGCTGGATGGATGACTTGCGCAAACACTTGGAGAAAGAGGACTACATCACTGACATAGTAAGATCATATCACTCTACATGTACATTTTCATCTCCTCATTACAATTATGAGAATGGACTTTTAAAATATAAAGGTAGAATTGTGCTCAGTCCTACTTCTGAGTGGAAGAACAAGGTGTTAGAAGAACTGCATGCTAGTCCAGTCTCAGGACATAATGTGATTCTCAGGACTTCCCAAAGAGTCAAGAGAACTTTTTATTGGGCTGGAATGAAAAAAAGATATCAAGAATTTTATCTCAGAGTGTGATGTCTGTCAGCAGCACAAGTATGAAACTTGCTCTCCTCCTGGCCTGCTGCATCCTCTTCCCATTCCTGAACAAGTGTGGACTTCCATAAGCATGGATTACATTGTTGGGTTGCCAAGGTCTAGGAATAAGACAATAATTTCTGTGGTGGTTGACAGGCTCTCTAAGTATGCACATTTTATGGCATTAGCTCACCCCTACACAGCCAATAAAGTAGCTCACGCATTCATAGACAATGTATTCAAGTTACATGGAATGCCTATTTCAATAGTCAGTGACAGTGACCCAATCTTCTTGAGTCTTTATTGGAAGAAATTTTTTCGTAACAATGGGTTCAAATTGAATATGAGCTCAGGATATCACCCACAATCTGATGGGCAGACAGAGGTTGTGAACAGATGCATTGAGACTTATCTCAGATGTTTTACTTCATATGCTCCTCAGGACTGGTTCAGATGGTTAGCGTGGGCTGAATGGAGCTACAATACTTCCTATCATACAGCTTCAAAATTCACCCAATTCTAGATAGTATACGGCTATCCATTACCTCCCATTTCTGCACATGAAATTGGAACTGCCAGAGTAGAGGCTGTAGAGGAGGAATTGAATTCCAGAGACCAAGTGTTGCAGTTATTGCGTGCTAATTTTCAATTAGCCCAGCAGCGCATGAAGTCCCTGGCATATAAAAAACGCAACGAGAGGGAATTCCAGGTTGGGGATATGGTGTACTTGCGCCTAGTACCTTACCAAATGCGCTCCTTGGCTGGACACTCCTTCCATAAGCTTCTGCCTAGATTTTTTGGCCCATAACAGGTAATCCAGAGAGTTGGCCAAGTAGCTTATAAATTACTTCTTCCTCCACATAGTAAAATCCATCATGTATTCCATGTTAGCTTCCTTAAAAGGCAGCTGGGAACTCTAGTTCAACCAAGTCAGACTCTCCCAATACTGGATGACTAGCAGCAGAATGAACCATTTAAAGTGCTGGGGAGCAAGTTAGTGTTCCAGAGAAATGAAGAAGGAATGCGAACTGTGTGCACAAAGTTATTGGTTCACTGGAAGGGTCAGAGTGAGGAGAATGCAACATGTGAGGACTATGCTACTCTATAACAACAATTTACAGACTTCAATCTAGAGATTCGAGTCTAATATCCTTGAGGACAAGGATGGTTTTCAGCAGGGGGTATTGTTATGAAGCTGGGTGGCTTGATGGGGTGCCTCTAAGGAAGAAGCTGCCAGTAGCTGAGCTGTGGATGTAGTTAGCTTGTTTTGTTAATTCTGTTTGTGAGACAGCTGTCGGTCTCTATTTGGTTCTTGTTAGTTAGTTAAGATTAGCCGTTAGGATTAGTTGTTAACCTTTCTTTTTAGCCTTTTCTTCTGTGAGCTAATCAGGTATACATACATGAGCCACATCAATTGTAAAGAATATAACTTTTAGAATCAATAAAAACCCATTTTCTTCTGCAACTTCTCCGTCAGTTTTCCCTCTTTGATTTCTTTTCTAGATCTTGAAAAAGATCTTATCAAATACTTATTCCATGTCTCAGGATTTCGCATAATCTTCTTTAGTAGGTTCTCTCTCGAATTTCTATTGATTTGCTATGCCCAGTTAAATCGGCCTTAGAGTGGGCATGAGTTAATGACGCGTGTAACTTGCGATACTAGCGTGCTGTATTTATGCTTGGTTGGGACAACAGCCTTTGATATTCACTTTTTCATTTTTAGAGCGTTTCCAATGCTAGGAGTCAAGGTCTTAAAATTACACATCATCTAAGATTTAATACCTTTTTTTATCATAAATTGATCTTCAATACTAGGGTCACGGTAATGAAAAAGATGACATGGCCAAGTGGGGACCAAGTGGGGGTAAAAGAGAAAGTCTAGATTAGACCTTCTTCATAACCTTGGGTCTTAAGTCCACATTTCTGTTGGAAATTTGAATAAAAATTAAGTTAGTTACAACCAAGTTGTGAAGAGCTGTGTCTATTCATATAAATCCTTTCAATTAAAATTTGAATCCTTTGGGAAAAGGGATGTGACTCTCCATGAAAGGATGCGACTCTTCACGAAAAGATTTCTCCAAGAGTCTCCTTGCATCTATATAAACCTCACCCACTCTTAATTGCATTAGTGTGTTTTTAGAGCCATAAACTAATACTAGAAATTTTATAGTTTGCATATTGTCTTCAAGAGTTAAAGAAGAGTTTTGTGCTACATTTATTCGCGTTCGATGTCTGGTGATCCTTGAAGTGATGCGAAGAACACCAAAGGTATTGTTGAATGCTGAAGACATATGTCATACATTGTAACAACATTAAGTACATGGTATTAAATGTCTTAAATAAAGAGATTACTCGACTAAATACATCCAAGTAAGTTTGTTTAAGTTTTGTCTAGATTAATCTTCTCTCTTTTTACTCCTCTTTTCTTGATTTAGAGTTAGTATTACGAGATGTAATACATAGATAAGACCGTTGTTACAAAGAGTTGTAACGAGTCGATAGATATAATACACGAATTGTATTATGAAGAAATCGGTAACGAAGATATTTATCCGATAATCTTAAAATATTTAATATTTTTGTATATCTTCGTTACTGATTCCGTGGTGTCGATACAAGCCCATCTTGGGAATAATTTTTTTATAAAATAAAAATATATATATAACGCCAGTAGCTTTGATATTTCATGAGGAAATAAAAAATTTGGAAAACCACAACGTATGGGACAATTGACTTAGACCTCACTAAGTCTGTTGGTAAAAATTGATTACCCAAATCGTGCAAGTGTTATGCACATGCACAGGTGCACATTCTTCTCATTTGTGGCTAATTAATTAGTTTCTTATATGTGTGAGAAATGCTGCCAAAGGGACGTCGTTTACACGAAAGGATGCATGACGGTTGAATGGCATACATGTTTTCTTGAATTCTCTTATGGATCTAAGAAACTTCATGTATTAGCATTCTGTAGTTGGTATTCTTGGTATTTCCATTCGGTTACTAATTTCTTAAGTTAGAAATCCGTGTCCGTTGGATAAAGAGTGAAATGACGTCTCCGTTAAATAGCATCTCTTTGAGAAGGACCCGTGGAGAGTGTTTAAGTTTAAATGGCTAAGATTTATTGGACGCAATAATCAAAAATAAAAAATAATCAAATAAATAAAAATTATTGATACTTAGTTCCTTAATAGAAGTGATTTGTCGAAACGGATGAGCTCCTCGTATCTCCACAACAGCAACATGGTATGCGACAAAAATTTAGATAAACAGAGTGAGTCACGTGTTCAACACGCTGTCCTTAAAACATTAGCGCTCGGCT
This sequence comes from Papaver californicum, assembly GCA_023531435.1. Lineage (NCBI taxonomy): Eukaryota > Viridiplantae > Streptophyta > Magnoliopsida > Ranunculales > Papaveraceae > Papaver > Papaver californicum. The sequence goes on along the minus strand of JAJJMC010027428.1, from coordinate 3,489,073 downwards.
GCACTCAAGAGGGATACTATAGCCTCCACAGGGCGGATAACACACTCTACTACACCTATTACTAGCATATGTAGTAGATGCTCAACTTGAGCTTGGCAACTCCGAAAAAACCCTTAAGAAAAATCTCGAAAACTTAAGAAAGATAATAAAACTTATTATTCATGTGGTCTCTCCAAAAATATGGAGAAACCTTTTTCCCTTTTTTATTATATCAAAATAGGTTGAGAAATACTTGTTTATATAATAGCCTAGTACAACTTAAGAAAGGGATTTTTCCAATGTGGGACTAATAAGTTTATATAGTCTCTTAAAACAACTTAAGATTGAAAACTCCCCGATGTGGGACTACTAGTTTTTTCATTCACAAAAGAAAACAACAATTTATTTATTTTTTTAAAACTTTAAAATTTATATTTTATATATTGTTTTCCAACAATCGTCACATGAATAAAAAAACCTCAGTAAAACATGAAAAACACACATAGATCTTGGTAAATCAACACCCCAATTCCACGACCGTGCGTGTTGAAGCCATACTAGTCATTCCAACGTCCTCTTCTTCACACAAAAGTGTGTTGACCCCATGATCATACTATTGATTGCATCAGTCATAATAGTATAGAGAACTTTCATCTTTGGTTTCCCATATATAGTGGGACTAAAGGTTCCGTTCACCAAAGTGAAAATTATCCAATGATGCCTTAGTGACCCTTAGGTCCTAAGTATCAGTAATACCAAGACCATAAAAAAAACCAACATAAAAATCGTTTTCTCAAAATGAATTAAATCTCGATAAAAAACGAAAATCACATAAAACGGAGGAAATACCATTTTAGGCAGAGGTTTCCATGAGGTCTTGAACCTTTGCTTGGTGAAACATTACCGGAACTACTTGCTGGAGATAGTGAACGCGATGTCTTGAACTGCTAGCGTTTGGTGTAATTCGCGATAACAACCACGCATGATATCTCTAAGGTTGCTGCCAAGTTCGTGCCGTTGTGCCCATTTTTGCCCTGAGCAAATATTCCGTTTCAGAATGCTCTAGAGAATCATCTCATGTTCTCATAGGAAGCGACCAACTTCCTCATTCAGATATGTGAATTCTATCAAGAGTGTTACTGCTACACCCCACTTGAATCTTAAATTGAAATTATATAACTCATTAAGACTTCTTAAACGTCATCATTCACATGCAGTCATATTATCACAACAATGTACCATAGGGAAGGACAAAGAAAGTAATTCTCTTGATAGTGCATACCTTTAATTAAAACAAATTAGTTGTCTCATTGAACCTTGATCTTGGGATCTCCAGTCACTAAGGTTGAGTGTCCTTCATGAAAATTTTATTTCTTGAGCTTAAGTCCCATCCCCTCGATGCAATAACAAACTATCTCTCTAGATTATCCTTTCGTCAAAGGATCCACTGATTTTTCTCTTGACTTTACTAAGTCTACAAAAATCACTTCATTAGAGAGTAGTTGTCTTACCGAATTAGCCTTCTCCGAGTTTGTCTAGACTTTTCCATTGTTCATTTACTTTATACTAACATAGTCAATTGAGCTTCAGCAGTGGTGGCCATATGCTTCAGTCACAGAGGAATACCCAACAAAAGGGTTTTAGCAATTCAACTTCCTCTTATGCTTTAATTTAAGCAAATGAACTCTGATTTTATTTCACTCGAGTTCCTCAGTGTAATATGTATAATGCACATACACAATTTAAAATGTACCTCAGGTACTGCAAATTTCTGATCAGATCATCCCACTAATTCTTCTGGGATCACAAATGTATTTTGTACACCTAATTGACTGCATATTTATAACGCACATTAAATACATCGAGTTTGATAAAGACAATTTCCGTCAGAATTTCTTCTAATTCCAATGAACTTTTGGATCATGCTTGTCTAAAACAACTTAGTCTTTCAATCAATCATAAAAATCACATGTTTTCTAGTGGTTGTAAAGCATATAAAGGCATATACAAGATACATGCATTTTATTTAGTGTAAATACACTTATCGAATTCATTAGTGGCACATGACTAGTATTCATCATCATTACATAATAATATTGCTAGGTCACTGACTTACAACTTGGTTCAGGTCAAGTATATATAGGTGTAATCAGTTTGTACCCCTAGCGCTAATCAAACCCTTAAGGTTTGTCCACCTTGAACTAACCATTTAAGTATAATGCCTCAACATCCATCTAATGTAGCATACTGACAATAATGGCAAACAATGCTGATGTAGTAATTTTAGAGTCATGTGAGTATGTGCCAAGAGATCACTACTTTATTCTCTAACAAAAATTTCACAAAGTCAAGTCTCTGTCTGACTTATTCAATCTCGTGTGAGAACCCTACCTCAGAAAACTACCGTCGAGAACTCAACATCCTCAACAATAAAATTTATTTTATTCAAATATTATTAGCTTCAGAATTTTCAACTTATCATACTACAGTTTTGGTGATCATATGCAATGACTTGCTAAAGAAGTCGACTCTTCATTCTCACCTTAGACCCCCACAATTGAGGTCTACAGGGTAGGACACATATAAGTCTAGGGTCTTCTATGAATCTTCTTGAGAAATCAAATAAACACTTGTTTCCATCTTATACCCCCACAGTTGAGGCATAATCTCCTCCC
>JAJJMC010027428.1:3428236-3486319 GCA_023531435.1 Papaver californicum | reverse complement strand
CACAATTATCAGGATTTCTCAACATAAAAAACTACAATTATGTGTCCTTTAGGTTGCATCTAACTAAGACACACCATATAATGGTACTCTATACCAACATTATGATTTAACATGTTCATGTTGTTCGTTCTCAATTCATTGACGGTTTTTTTTTATCTACTGTTGTCATGTTCTATTAAGTTAACACTCAAAGCATCACAAAACCATATTTCCAAGTATAACATTTTATAGTAACTTAGGTAGATAGCATTTGACACTAGTTTTAATTCGCAATGCACATATTGAATAAGATATCATAATCTGATTAATGTCCATACCTGACAAGCCTTGCACATCATTTACCTATTTCCTCAACTATTTTGATAGTTGAATTTTTCATGCAAATGCTTTTGATCTTTTCCATTCTTGGTAAAAGAAAAAACATACCTTTTCTCGAGCACACGTTCCAGCACTCCTGACATTTACCAACCAATTCTTTTTATCATCTCCACTGAAAAGTAAAATTACTTAACACAATAAGAATGCTAATTGTTCCATTCAAATTTGAATATACAATTCTCTATTCCGAGGAGATAAGCACACAACTAAAAAACAGAAGTTATCACATATTAACACTTAATCTATCATTCAAATTAAGATGATAAAACTTATGACCAACTAGGATTCAAAAAATTGGTTGATACTTTCATTCGACATAGGTAATATCAAATTATCAAGATATTATAAGTGCTCATCTTATCAAAATATTTATTACCAATACATAGTTGTCAAGTTACTTAAGTCTCTCTTCACATTAGACTATCAATATAATCAGTAAGTAACAAAACTTGGTAATAAAACTCCTAAACGATTTTTGTGTACATACGTATCAATTCAAGCACACTTGATCGCTTAACCTTCTTGTTGCACTAGTTACTAAAAGATACTTTATACCTCTCTATTCATATGACTATGTTATACTAGTGTATTTTGATTCTCATATTTTCAACACCAGGTAACATATTCGACATGATTTAGAAATCACCATAGAAATTGCTAATACACAATTATTAACCAATCATGTGATTCACGCCAATTGATACTACACAGAGCACATATAATCAAAGAGATTTATAACACAATGCAAAACTCATACATAATTGATTCAACATATAATTATTCATTAGCAATGTGATACTAATCTAACACATATAAAAGATTATCACTTTAAGTCACAAAAATCAATTCGTTACTTGCTCTAAATTGTTTATGAGAAATATTTAACCTAAATTGAAATCTCAAGTCTAATATGGATAAAAAAAGCACTCACTAGTACCGGTTTTTCATGTTATTTCCAAGGTGACAAAGTACCACTATAAATGGTTGCAAGATCTCATAGTAATCTAGAGCTTAGATACAATTATTGATATTCTGAACAAACATGCACAACGTTTTTACAAACACCATATATCACAAACCACAATTCCGAATCGGAAAATAAAAAATACGTGTTGAATATAACATTTAGATCTGCAAACTTCGTTTGAATCACCATTTCAAAAAACTCATGGTTACCCCAGAAAAACTAATTTAATCAACAATATTTTTCTGCCCGTCAGAATTTTTCAGAAACGTTTCTCCGTTTTGTAAAATACCTAAAAAATACTTTTACAACTCCAAAAATTCTGAAATTTGGTGTTGGTGACTATTAGGATGTCTACTATATTCGTTTAAAATTATTTATCGAAATTCATTCTAAGTTGAGAGATATACTCGAAATTCTACAGCTAACAAAAAACTCAATTTTGTTTTTCCACTTCACAATGAACATCATTTGTTTTCCAATATAATATCAACGTCAATGATTCACAGATCATTCATTTACGATTATTACTAAACCTAATGTCTTAAGATTAAAAAAAATTAAGATTGTTGGGCGCAATAATCAAAAATAAAGAAAAATCAAATAAACAAAAGTTATTGGTACTTAGCTCCTTAATGGAAGTGATTTGTCGAAACGGATGAGCTCCTCGTATCTCCGCAACAACAACATGGTATGCGGCAAACTTTAGAAAAACAGAGTGAATCACGTGTTCAACACGTTGTCCTTAAGACATTAGCGCCCGGCTGCACCCAAGAGTGATGCTATAGCCTCCACATGGCGGATATCTCCATGATAAAACACTTTACTACACCTATTACTAGCGTATGTTGTAGATGCTCAACTTGAGCTTGGCAACTCCGAAAAAACCCTTAAGAAAAATCTCAAAAACTTGAGAAAAATAATAAAAAATTATTATTCATGTGGTCTCTCCCAAAATATGGAGAAACCTTTTTCTCTTTTTTATTATATCAAAATAGGTTGAGAAAAACTTGTTTATATAATAACCTAGTATAACTTAAGAAGAGGGATTTCCCCGATGTCGGACTAATAAGTTTATATAATCTCTTAATACAACTTAAGATTGAAAACTTTCTGATATGTGACTAATAATTTTTTCATTCAAAAAAAAAAATTTATTTATTTTCTTAAAACCTTAAAATTTATATTCTATATATTATTTTTCAATAATATCATAAAACATTATTACTATGACTTGACGATGTATACTCATGCATGTTTTAAATAGATTGAATGTTTAGTTTCTCATACATGAGAGACACCTTTGGTCTAAAAGGGAACTTGGCAGTCGCGTGGCAGTTAACCATTTAAACGATCGATACTGCATAATTGGTAATTAACGGTGTGCACGTTACCAAAGCAACATCTTTTGATTGATGTTACTGTTACAAAGGAGTTGGTCGTGAATTAAATTAATTCATGGCAATTGATAACAAGGTCGTACTTGAACTAGGGACTCAAAGAGAATCCAAAGATCAGGCTCTTAAACTTTGAAGTCTGGACGAGTTTCATTTTCAATAACGGAAAATGAAGAGTCTTTCTGCGTAGATCCCTATTAATTAAGGCACAATTTGAGAGAAGACTGAGTTCAAGAGATTCACTGGTGAAGTCATTTATCTATTATTTGAAACCCAATTTTGAAAGTCTCTAATTGGAGTTATCATATGAGAGATATGAAAGTATCGAACTCACTGCGGATGTATATGTCCAAAACAGTGAATGCGTTAAAAATGGTTTTGATCTCGGGTTACATAATGTATATGTGCTGGACTGGTGTGCTATTATGGAGCAGTGAGATTCAAGTGATAATGCCAGTACGACAATCTGGTTAAGTACTTCACAGTGATGGGGGAACATTGTTCAAATTCTGGGCAAAGTTAGGATCAAGGTAGTGCTGCCAAAAGGAAATACATATCTTTGAAAGAAATGATAAATTGAGTTTCTAAATTTTGGTATACTTCTGGACCGTGGTCTTAAATTTTTATATTATCAAAACTAAGATGGATATCATTGATTACAAAAATATCAGGATTAATCAACGATCAAATAAAAAAATTATAAATAAATAAATCTACATACTAAAATCAAAATGAAGACATATTTAACGTGGTTCGGTCAACTCAAACTATATCCACAGACAACACCCCATAGGATGAATAATGTTATTGATCATCAGAACATTCTGAGATGATTACAAAAACATAAGAAACTCTTATTTATAGAGCATACTTAGACCTAAAACCTAGGAAGATAATATTAAATATCTTTGACTAGGTAATACATATCTAAAATACTAATTACATAGTATTCTAGAATTATCTTTAATTTGGTCTTTCACTTCCCGTGCATATATTGCACGGTCATTTTATCATCTCTTCATTTGTACAGTCACTTTGATGTCTTACACGTACACTCAATGATATTCCAACATCCCCCTCAAGTTGGAGTGTTGGACACGAAAAATCTTTGAAGTGTTCACTTGAAAAATCCCATGAAAAGAATCTTGTAACATGAATTTTACTTTGAATCTTGTAACACGACCTTCAGTTACTGGCCACGGTCACTTTATCTTCGATCACATCGACACTTCAGCAAAATTAAAACAAGTAACAGTACCAGCAAAATGATCTTTGCAACTACAGCATATTTAGGGGAAATATTTAGGGTATTACCGTATTAGGATTGTGTTTAAAAAGAAAAAATTGGGTTGATGGGCTCAAAAGAGCTTAGACGAGTGAAATGCCTTTGGTTTGTTGAGCCTGATGAGTGAAATGACTTTGGTGGTCTTGGTTTGTTAATGAGTAATCAAGATTCAAGACATAACAACTTGTAACAGATGATATAAAGAACAGGGAATATCATTTTATGATACGAAGATGTTTCCATAAACAACGGGCAGTTATTTAAGACTGTATAATATGCTCATGAATAATGATAACATTTTGAACTTAGATTTTTTAGACTTGTGAACAAAATGATTATGTTGAACATAAGAAAATTGGTCCTTGTAAAAGAGGAACCAAATTTGTACAAATTGCGACACTTAAACAGAATTTTATGCCAAATATTATTAGATATTCCAACTATTTAAGGAATATGCAAAACTGAAATAGGAATACCCGTGTCTATAGGGTTTTTGTTTTGAAAGGATATTAAATCCAAGAATGTAAATGAAGATTTTTAGTTCTTCGATAAAAGAAAATAAGAACTAAAAAAATGATTAATTTGATACTGTGCGGATGAACAAGGTGCAAGTATTAAAAATCCGCTCCAATACGTGGTAAAAACGACAGCAAAGCTCAGCATTTCCGCTACCCATGGTGTCCCGCTACACAAGTCCGTACTGTATTCAAAGTCTGGAGCACAATCAAGTCCGTAACAAGGACCGTACTCAAAGTCCGGAGCACAGCTAGTCCGTAGCATGGACCGCACCAGTCCCGAAACAAGACCGATACAATCATTCCCGCATCAGAGCTCAGGTCCGTAGCATGGTCCGAAACATAGATCGCAGCAAGGTCCGAAACATGGATCGCACCAGTCCCGCAGGAAGATCACTTTCATTTCCCGTAAGCCAGGATCGCAAGCCAAGTCCGCAAGCTAGAACCGCGACCCATTCCCGCAAGCCAAGTAGACCATCCCAGACCGTTTAAGAGGGAAGTTAGATCCAACAATGAGGAGGACCTTGATGGACACGTGTTGAGCGTTTGAAGATGGAGTCAGCATATGAATCCACGACAAGAAGACCTCAAGGCAAAGAAAATGGCAAAAATGAAAATAAGTTCCGTACTTTCCTTTATAAGGAAATAGAGAGAATGAGAGGGGAGGAGGAACTTCTTCGGCTCTGAGAAAAATCTCTGTAAATTTGATCTTCACCAGGGCTCCAATGGAGTTTCTGAACTTGTAACCTCAATTCATCAATAAAATACCTCCCAAATTCAGTACCCGCGGACGTAGGCTATTCATGGACGAACCACGTTAAATCCTGTCTCAATTTCTTCTCTTTTTCCTGATGATTTTGGTTATGATTTGTGGTTGTTTTTGCTGACTAGAAATTTGGCATAAACAATTTGGCGCTAGAAACAGGGACGAAGAAAGGATTTATCCTACCTGAGATGCTTGAGATTGCTTTTGGGCTAAAAAAAGAAAAAAAGAAAAAGAGGTTTGTTGAAGGATGTTCTGATTTTCAACTTCTAAGGATTCTCTTTTGATTCCCTCTGAATTCACCGATGAAGTCAAAAGGAGAAGAGCTGAGAATTAGGAAGAAATCAAGTGAATTCATTTCATGAAGAGGATCTCCTCCATCTTTTTTCTCTGCCCGAGCCTAAGGAAAAGTTTTACTTCTCTTTTTCCTTATCTAAACTCTGTCTACAGGAGGAATTGGGGATGAAACTCAACTGATTCTCCATGCTCATACTAACAAATGGGTTTGTAATATCGCACTAAATGCATGCTATGAGAAGGTTGTATGTTCTAATCTCATTCTCGATTTCAATTTCTATGCTCACAGTAAAATTTGGGTTCTTGTTAAATTAGGGTTTTTAACAAATGAAGTGCTTAAACTCTAATTTAGAGTATATGGAAGCATGGGTTAACTCCAATTTTCATCACTTTCATGTTTTTGAACTTAATTTGTATGAATTGATTTATTAAGGTTCCTCATGTGAATTTGGGGCTTCTCCCCAAATCTGTTTAAAATGTTTAATATCCTATCAACTGCTTGGATTGGCTCAATATTCTGTGTTACATGTATTCGATTTGCGGATGAGATTCAAGTTCGGATGAAGTACAGGTGATCATGTTATGCATGTTCCCTGTAGATTTTTATATTAAGGTTTTAAATTTCAAATTTTTTTGATATTGATTCTTTTGTAACTTGATATTCCTAGAGTTATGTATAGACATGTAGTATGCTGACCTAATGTGAAGCTTGTTCTATTGCTCAACCAAATTCATAAATAAGTCCCATAAGAACTTTGGATATGTTTAATACTGTGTGATATAATGATACTTAGATGGTTTTAGGTATGTAACTAGTGAGGAGTTATTGATACTTTGAAAACTGAAATATGAGTGGCTAGAAAAGAGAATTTCTAAGTTTTCTATGATGACTCCATCAATATGTTAGCTTATCTTCTTGACTTAATCTATTGTCTGTTGAATGAATGATTGACTATCACCTCATAACTTAAATGTGAATATGCCTCACCGTGATATACTTTTGTCACTTGTAATGTGAACCTGAATAGAGAAATTTAGCAACAAACAGAGTGGGATCACCTAGATTTGTGAAAATACATGGTTGATAACATATGACATGATCATCAGAAACAAAAGCACGAGTTGTTTTAATCATGTAATCATCATCTTTATCTACTTGCTTTCTCTTGCGAACTTACTGATCATCATACAATGTGCAATTGCACAACCAAGTTCTATTTATCATTTTTGTTGTGGTAAATAATATGTATATACAGTTTCTGACTCTCACTATGTAGATAGCAGTGGCTTAGTTATGGCTTCCGGTGGTTTTGATTTATCTAATGGATCCGAGAACCTAGCGTTGAAGGTGCATGGCAGTACACAAATCCAAGATCTTGTTCTCAACGCTCCACAACAGCAGGGCCAACCAAAATTTCCAGTTTGATCCCTCTCAGACTTTTCAGAAAAGTTATGGTGGCAGTTCACATCCAACCAATGCTGCAGGACAGTTCCATACCTCAGGCTCTGAGCAACCCAAGCTCCCAATTACCTCGTATACTCAGACACAAGAGAACCAGTACAAATCGAATGAGAAGATATCAAAATGAGTTGAGTTACAGTCGCAATACAAGCAACAAGAGAAGGTGAGAACAAACAAATGATCCATTCGAAACAAAGACGCCATTCAATGCACTCGCAACTCGATTTCTCAGCGAGCTAAGTATCAATTATATAAAAGCTTTCATATTTATAGCATAATATGAAACAACATGAACTTATAGTGATAAGTCACCTATAAGTTTAACTGCTTGAGTTATCTCAGAAACGCTAAATGATAAGTCACTTATAAGTTTAACTGTTATATAGTGATAAACATGAATTCAATGTCTCACTTTATTCAAGAAAACATGGGTCAATATTTGCATAATGACCCATTTATAATCTTAAGTTATCTCAGAATTTTAAAAACATAGGCTTGCTTGACCATGTGTAACTGTGCTTGTGAATAAAACATTTGCATAATGACCCATTTTTAATCTTAAAACAAACACTACATCTAAGGATGTGTAGTTATAGGCCACAGTTTGTAGAAACACTAAGTGATATGAATAATTTCACCTCCTCAGATAAGATATAAATTGGATTCCCTTCTATTTTCTTTGAGCTTCTGAATGGAAACAAGTAACATAACATATAGGGTCAATATTTGGTGGCCTGTTTTTAGTTCTACTAGCTTCCACATCATTCATGGGTACAGTATTGGTCATCATGTTTAAGCATACCTGAAATTATATCTCATTATCTTTATTGATTCAATAATTAATCTTAGAATGCTAAGGCACAAGAAGTTTAAGCATATCTTGTATGACATATTTAGGTTATATGTGATGCATAACCTTTATCTCTGAATGAAGTTTTATCAATTTATGAGCTATTAACTATTGAGCCCAATTAAATGTCACCTTAAAAATAACATAACACTTCTTTGGATACTTTATAATTACCTGTTGGGAACTTAAGTAATTTTATGCTATAGTTCAGTGTTGATCTTCATGTTTGAGCACACTGGAATTTTTTCACATTACCTTTATCTCTTGAAAAATTAACATACCATGTTGTGTGCAGCTAGAACAATCCTTGCCTGTGTTAATCTATCCCGCAGGAACAACAAATGAAGAGTACATCAGCAAGAGTTTCTAAGTAAAACTACTATTGAAGTCTGCCCAGTTGCACCAATACTTGCCTAGATACAAGACGTCATTTGCATCTGTGAAATCTGCACTTCAGTTGAGATTTCTCATCAGCTGAAACTGCAATGGACCAACAAATGTTAGATCTGTAAGGATGGTGAAATGATATATCGAGAAGACAATTCTTGTTCCATGTCGAGCTACAGCGGACGCAAGCCTGGATAGCATACAAAGAGCGAGATTCGGCTCAAAAGCGAAGAGCTAAATTATAATAGCATCATTAGCAGTCTGTTATCTCAGCAAGCTAAGTATCATTTATTTTTAAGATCCTATACGAATGTCATAACATAATATCTGAATGATCAGCCGAATAATTTGTGATATTAATCAAACATGTCTACATCATACATGATTTAGCATAATAGGAATTCCTGTGTTGTTCTCTTTGCGTCCATTAAATTACTGTGCATAATGCAAATGTATAATGAAAATGTATTATTTGCATTCATTAATCACACTAAATGCTATAAGTTAAGATTACTGTGCATATGAAAATGTATGCTTCTTTGTTATCTCTCAAGTTGAACTGTAGTAAGAGTTAGTCATACCATTTTGATGCCTTGAGGACATAAATTGATAAGCATATGAAATGCTAATTTTTAAATCGAAATCTTTCCAAAACGATTTGTTTAAATGCCAATGGTGTTACTCGTAGACTTACTACTTTTGATCTAATCAAAGCATTTGATGCTTTAATTCTGTGGATTCTCTTGATTTGGTGCTTTAAAAATGGTTTTGACATGTTCTATTTCTGTTAGAATGAATGAGTAGGAATCATTGCAAGGAAGGGCTGATTATAATAGCCTGAATTAGGCTGGAATAGACAGAAAACAGACTAGACTCTGCTGGATTTTCTTTCCAGCGAGTCGATTCACTGAGTTTGATCCAACTCAGTTGAGCAACGCCAATTAGACCGAGTCAGATTAGCTGACTCGGCTAAACCATCTTTCCCTCTTGACTATTGACTAGTGACCATTACGTGGACCATCAGTTGACCAGTACTTTGACTCAAAATTCTTTGCTTATGATTTTGTGTGACGTTAAAAAAAAATAAAAATAAAAAATAAAAATAAAAATAAAAATAATAATAATTATTATTATAATTATAATAAATTAAATTGTTATAGCTAGATAATTATTATCATAGCTTCAACAGATGAGAGAGGATATCCGTTGATCCACAAGCATTTCAAAAAAGAGATTCAACAGATGAGAAAGGACATCCGCTGATCCACAAGCATTTCAAAAAAGATAAATATACACTATCTTTTTTAATTTTTAATTTTCGATTATAATGTTTATAGTGTTAATTGCGTATCTTAAGTAGCAACTTAAATAATTCTTAACTATCATTTTTAAATGGTTCAATCATGATATACCTTGATTGTTTAAAAAGCATGAACTTATTTAATTTATAAATAGCACAACTATATAATGAATTAGATGATAAAAATTTCTTAACCAGCATCTATTCATATTTTGCTTGAATATTGCAAGTCATTTTCTTATGTATCATATATTTTTAATTGATCAATTGCTTTCAATGGCATCTGAGTCACATATGATATCATGCACCATAATAGTTAGTCCCATAATCATCCATGTTAGCAACCTATCGATCTAATGTGATGTTATGAAATGTGGAGATACCTATGTAAGACACTTCAGAGATACGACAACCATACAATAATGATGCACTAGGGGGCATGCTATAAAGAAACCAAAGTTTTATCTGAGAAATGAGCTAAATACTGCGCGATAATTAGGTATTTCATTTTAATAATCTACTAACGTCAAATAAATATAATATAAATATTTCACGCCATTTTGTGTTATGTGCCCTGTACTTCTTAACATAAGGCAGCAATTGATAGATACTTCATATAAGTTGTCGACAAATGATACTTCTAATGGCTTATGCTTCAAGCGAAGAATGCTCAGTAAATACTTCTATTTATTCCAGATTTCTCATATTAATTCGAAGGACGGTATTTCTTATTTTCTTCGGGATATTCCTCATGTTTTATTTAAAAATCATCTCATATTTTTTCTATATATACTTCTCATGTATATAGAAGAATATGAGATGTATCTTATATAAGAAATGAGAAATATCTGGATGATTCTCAAGTATGCTTCTCATATACATTTTAGGTATATTTCTTAACGTTATTTCTTCATTCAAGAGACAGTCTCTTCGGAGACAATAAATCTATGGACTGCACACTAATTTTCTTCATTCCCGAGAAAATTAAGTGTGTGTTCCTGAGTGCTCAGTGGCTAAAGACAAATCTATGGACCACACGCTAGTTTTCTCCATGCCCGAGAAATTAGGCGTGTGTTCCTGAGTGCTCCGTGGCTGGAGACAAATTCGGGACCGCATCCAAATTTCCTCTTAACCAGAGAGAAGATGGATGTGTTGTATTCCCATGACATGACTCCGTGAGGTAAAATTCCAAATTGTAATATATATACAAACATTTGGGACCACCTTGTAGCTTACTCCTGGCCTGGGTATGACTCGTATGTGTGGGTTCCTGAATTACATGACTCCGTGGAAGGAGGTGCTTTCTGGCACAAAATTCCATAATAGTAACCCAGGGTACAAAGGAACCTTGCGGTTGAAAACTAACAATCAGTATATATATATTTGTATACAAAATTTTGTTTTGCAGGGACAAAAATACAATATAAAATGAAAATGCACAAGCAACATAACCACCACATTATGATTCGGACGAGACGTGAAGTCGTTTTCTTAAGAGTTTTTCTTCGAACAATTCTCAAGAAAAGAGGGCATGTTGGTACCAAAAATCCGCTCCAACACGTGGCAGCAACGACATCAAAGCTCAGCATTCCCGCTATCCATGATGTCCCGCTACACAAGTCCGGACCGTACTCAAAGTCCGGAGCACAGTCAAGTCCGTAACAAGGACCGTACTCAAAGTCCGGAGCACAGCTAATCCGTAGCATGGACCGCACCAGTCCCGAAACAAGACCGATACAATCATTCCCGCATCAGAGCTCAGGTCCGTAGCATGGACCGAAACATAGATCGCAGCAAGGTCTGAAACATGGATCGCACCAGTCCCGCAGGAAGATCACTTTCATTTCCCGTAAGCCAGGATCGCAAGCCAAGTCCGCAAGCTAGAACCGCGACCCATTCCCGCAAGCCAAGTAGACCATCCCAGTCCGTTTAAGAGGGAAGTTAGATCAAACAATGAGGAGGACCTTGATGGACACGTGTTGAGCGTTTGAAGATGGAGTCAGCATATGAATCCACGACAAGAAGACCTCAAGGCAAAGAAAATGGCAAAAATGAAAATAAGTTCCGTACTTTCCTTTATAAGGAAATAGAGAGAATGAGAGGGGAGGAGGAACTTCTTCGGCTCTGAGAAAAATCTCTGTAAATTTGATCTTCACCAGGGCTCCAATGGAGTTTCTGAACTTGTAACCTCAATTCATCAATAAAATACCTCTCAAATTCAATACCCGTGAACGTAAGCTATTAAGGGCCGAACCACGTTAAATCTTGTCTCAATTTCTTCTCTTTTTCCTGATGATTTTGGTTATGATTTGTGGTTGTTTTTGCTGAGTAGAAATTTGGCATAAACACAAGGCACACAGAATAACACAAGTAGGTGATTGTAATCTGTATCCAATATCATACCATACTTGAACTTCGAAGGCATATATAATGGAGAGCAAGAAAACAATTTGATGAAACGTTGAGTTCGTCAATATAATTTAGTCAACAGTAATTTAACTTTGAATGACTCATGGCGAACCCAATTAAATGTTGAAAATGGAGACGTAACTGATGCAAATACTCCATATCATTATATTTGTTCACTGATTAACACTAATGAAATTTCATTCAGTGATAGATGATACCAAACATTCCATATTAAACAACTATTTTGGAATGAAAATCTGAATATGAGATATTGATGATAAAAAAAAGAATTTGGATTAATTTCCAGAAATATGGAAACTAATTTCGGTAAAGAACATTAAATTCAAGTTGTATAACTCAACTTATTTGATGGTTAGAGAAAGACACTCATAGATGAGAACATGACTTGTTCTTTGAAATCTATAATCTCCTTTTTTTTCTTTTCTTTTTTAAAAAGGTACTTCCCATGAGATGGCCATAGATGAGAACCAATATTGATATGTGTTTTAAACGAAGTAACACCATAAATAGAAAGAAAAGTAATTGTTACTGCGATTCTTTACGCTAGAAGCTTAGAACCCACGGATCTTTTATGCGAAAACGTGAATACTAACACCTTATCTCGATGTTGATTGTTTGAGAACCGAGAGAATATTGACTAGTTTAGATGCACCGATGTGAATAGTGGAAACTAAAAATAACGGTGATTGAAAAGAAAATGAAAAAAAAAAGGCAACAATTCTGGATGCCATAAGGTGAATAATTCCGCTGATATACTTTCACATAATATGAAGAATGTATTTCGGAAAGAAAAAATATGGGATATATTCGAAGTATCCTTGGAAATAAAATCAATTTGCCGAAATGGCAAGATACGATTTGATAAAAGACGTTCACTTTGTCTAACATAATGTAGGTAAACATAACAACAAACTAATATTTAGGAATGACTCATCCGTCAACAGAATCAAATGGTGACGTTGAATCTACACCCTCTCTATAACTTGGAGACTCTGGATAGAATATAAACACTAAATGAATTCACCGGAGGACTAGTGAAAGTTTAAGTTGAAAATACAAAATGAATCATGAAAACCGATTGAGAAAAAAAAAACAACAAAAATAATTGAATTGAGAGCATTTCTGCTATGATACCATCTTAAATTTTAATATGTAGATCAAAACTAAGATGAATATCATTGATTACAGAAAGCATTATGATTAATCAATGATCAAATAAATAAATCTACATACCAACATCAGAATAAAGATATATTTAACATGGTTCGGTTAACTCGACCTACATCCACAGATAAAACTCTCTAGGATGAATAAGATCATCAGAACATTCTGAGATGATTACATTTACATATAAAACTCTTATTTATAGAGCATACTTAAACCTAAAATCTAGGAAAATAATATTAAATATTTTTGTCTAGGTAATATATATCTAAAATACTAATTACATAATATTCTAGAATGATCTTTGATTTGGTGTTTTGTACATACACTCTATGATATTCCAACATGTGGGTATGAAATCTAATAGGTTTATTAGAACCTCTCATGTAATAGGTTTATTAGAACCCCTCATCTGGTGTTTGATTGAGTTCGAATTCCCACAACTCGTGCCAGAAATTAAAGCACACAAATATGTAGTTTACTGCAAAATCCGCTCTATGTTGTAGTTCGAGACTTTAAGTCACTGCCAAAAGTTGAGCCATTAGATCTATGATTAATTGAGGTTAATTTGTAGCCAGTAATCAATTAATTGATTAAGACTCATTGGGGCGTGTGGACAATTCAAAGTAATTTGAAACTGTCTTGATAGGCACTATCAGATGTAACACCTGATACACTTTTAACCGCATCAATTTAAACTTTGCTTTGGCGCCTATTATTTTGGGCGACATATCAAAGTTGTGCAAGGAAAACCCATATCCTGATTTTCTTAAGTTCAAGTGTACCACGGAAATATGGGGGTGAAGTTGTTCGGAACAACATAATAGATTTGTGGGGGTCATGAAGAATTAGATGGGTTAAATTGTTGGTTAGGAAAAACTTTCTTAAAATATAGGGAGTTTGACATTTTTAATCTACAAAGCTGTTGGATGTCGTGATTAAGTTAAAAGTATACTTAATGGTAGTATACCTCACTGTTAATCCATGGTTAAAGCTCTAAGTTACGGGAGGAAATTATTGAGGAGGTAGTTTGCTCTAAGGATATATCCAAAAGTTTTATATGGATATGTAGATTAAAAATCTTAAATACGGTTGAATCAATGTTAAACGACATCTAAATGAATCATAGATGGTAACGATTCAGCATAATTAAGAATGTGTTATGTATGTTACGGTGATTCAAATTCATCGAAGGACTATGTGTTTTGATAGAATGATCAACTATATACTCCTGAGCTTTTGACGCAAAGACAAAGAAAAAGAAGTAGAATGATAACGGAATTTCCTTGCATATATATTTACGGTCGAAATATAATATGATGGAAATAACACATAGGTCGGGAATGATGGTATGTCTTGAAAAATAAATCGATATATGATATAGCATCATAAAGCAATTGCTTTTAAATGCGCGCATCTAAAAGAGTTAGTATCAAATCGGAAAATGATACTAATTCTAGAGAGCTTATAATTGCATCATTGAGGGAAATGAGATTAATCCTACAAATAGAGTAGTATTTACAGAGAAAACCCAACCTAGCGATTAGAAATCTCATGGTTATCTAAGTTCAAAAGGGACAACCAAGTTGTAAACTTATACTCACCGAAAACACTGTGAGAGGTTACTCTCTTTCCTATTTCTATGATAAATAGTGTTGCCTGTCAAGTGAGAGGTTGAGAATTTCTCTTAATGATTCCTATGGCTTAGTTTGACTAAGAAAGTATGGCAGGATACTTTTTAAATAGGATGCGGGGACATAAAATCACTTCGCCACGTGCTCGCATCCTAAGACATGAATACGAGTGAGAAAAATACAAGGCAAGTGCTTGAAGAAATCTCCCTCAACATAAGGATTTTTGTCTACCTTCAGAATCGTGACGCGTGTAAAACACTAACTCAAGATCAACGGTTAAGTTTGAAGGGGGCGGGCAGAGCAGTCATATCAACATGCAGTTAGATTTCGGGACAGATGGAAGATTATTATAGGGTAAAGCACAGAGCCACAATGAAAGTTACGGCGAGGATCACTTGGCGAGCATATTGGCGAGATAAAACCAGCGAAGTTGGATTATTCTCCAAGAAAGCTTTGGCGAAGAAGTTGACTGCGAGGGTACCTGCGAAGCAAGATGAGCTGTCAACCACCACCTTAATATGTCTATAAATAAGAGAGAAAACAATGTAAAGAGGATCGAATTTCTTGTGTAAGGCATAGTAAGACCGAACTTGTGAGGATTTTATTTGTGCTTAGAGCTTGTAAACATCACCATAACCATAGTGAAATCACTCTCATGGACGTAGTTTTTAACACCGAACCAAGTAAAAATCTCTTGTGTTCTTTATTTTTACTAGTAATTGTGTGCATTCGGATCATTGATCTTGACCTAGACTTGAGAGAGTTTTGTGAGGTAAGCACTTGGGTGTATTGTGAGATTTCTTGTAACTACATTTTGGCGCTAGAAACAGGGATGAAGAAAAAGTGTATTAAAAGTTTATTTTACCTTCTTTTCTTAAGAAAAAGTTTTAGCTCGGGAATCTTCAAAGCATTATTTGAAAAAGAAAGAGTCAGATCTTGTGTGTTTTGAAAAAGGAAATCCCAAATATGAGCTTCTAAGAGCAAGTCTCTAGAAAAGCAGTGGTTAGAAGAAAAACTAGTAAACATTGGGTTTTTTGAGGAAAAATTAGTAGATCTAGTTTATTGTTCAAAATAATTTGAAA
Organism: Papaver californicum; assembly: GCA_023531435.1. Classification (NCBI taxonomy): domain Eukaryota; kingdom Viridiplantae; phylum Streptophyta; class Magnoliopsida; order Ranunculales; family Papaveraceae; genus Papaver; species Papaver californicum. The sequence continues at coordinate 3,470,411 of JAJJMC010027428.1, read as the reverse complement.
CTACGGATTATGAAGAAAATATAGGATTACCCTAAAAATGATGTTCGCTTGAAGTTTAAATCCCTCAAAAATTTTGTTCTAAGTCAATGAAATTTTAAGATCTTTATAAATAGGAATATCTTCAAAGGAATTTTAAAGCATGATTTTATGACAAGTCTACATCAAAATTTTTATTTTCATATGAATGGTACTTTAAACGGTTAAGTCATTGATAGAAGTCAGTTTCTTTCTTGGATCTGCAAAAATAATTATCAGATTAGGTAACACTTTTGGTATTTCTGGAGGTGTCATATCTAGGGATTAGAAAATCCGTTTTTCTTGTCATAATCGTAAGATCCACGTTCGATGTCATGAATTGTAGGGTCCATCTTTGAAAGCTCATTGAAGAGTGCAGTAGAGTCACTTTTTTTATTGTGTAAGATCCTGAAAGGAAAGTATGGCGCCGAAGGTAATTGCGCAGAGGAAAAGTAGCAGGATCAGAGGCAACCGCATAATAAATTACATTGGTGAAACAGTAGACGGAGGAAAGAACCTTAAAGAAGGAGATAGGAGGAGTCCGGTTCAAAGCATGTAAAATGAGGAAAGCGAAAAATTAGAGGACCACATATACAACGATGGCGACAAATCTGATGGTGAGGAAAGCATGACAGTGGAAGAGTTAAAATCAAAACTCGCCAGAATGAAAGAAACAAAGAAAAAGCTAGCACAAGAGCAGGAGTCACTCAAACAACAAAACTCGGAGCTTGCGATTGAGAATCAAAAACTGCATGAAGAAACATTGTAGAAGTCAAATCCGACGATAGCAGGCACGAATCAGTGAAAACATCCAACCAACAAGCGACAAGAGGGACATGGAGAAAGCCACGAAGAGCGTGATGCGAGAAAGAACCAGGAGAGGATGGAGCGCCAACTAAAGAAGACCAAAGAGAAGGATGCGAATCTGGAAGTTCTGAAAGAGTTAAAATATATGCGGGCAATGATTCATGGTTATCAAAATGACATCAAGGGACAACAACTGACAGACGCAATGGCGGAAGCAAAGCGATCCCCCTTCGGAATTGATATCTTGAACACTTTATTACCTCTGAAGTGTGCAATACCAGCCTTCAGAAGTATCTTTGATGGCACCGGGAATGAAGTACAACATATCAAGGCTTACCAGTGATCGTTGTTGCAGTGGGAAAGTCGCGAAGAATTTATGTGCAAATATTTTCCCTCCATCTTGAAGGGCGAAGCATTTTCCTGGTTCGATGCTCTGCCAGAATACTCAATCACCTCCTTTCATGAACTAGAGAAAGTGTTCCTCGCAACTTATATGCACAACAACCTGTTGATACCTAGAGTGGAAAAGTTATTCAGTCTAAAGAGAAGAATTGGTGTAAGCTTGTGAAATATTGTGAATCGACGGAGAGCTCTATGCAATGAAGTCATGGGTAGTGCGAAGCTTCATTAATGCGTTATTTCCAACTGATCTACTATATGTGGTCATATTCAAATATAAGAATACGTTGACCATGCAAGAGATCCGAGAGTATCAAAAAGAGTATATTGCTCTGGAAGAAATACAAAATGAGGCCGCTTCACAACCATTAGCAGCAAAGGAGGCCATTTTCCGGAACCCTACGAATATTCGGCGAATCACAAATGAAGTGGGTGATGTACTACAAGTGGACTACAGGGACATCTACCGAGAAGAGCATCAATGAGCACCAGAGTGAGAACGATAGTCGAATAGAAGTTGGGAGAATGATAATGCCAGAGGATATCAGTAACCCAGGGATCATCAGTCTCAGCGAAGCAGGTTCAATGATCGAATGTTTGGAGGTCGAAGACTTGATGCTCCGAGGATTGATGACGTAAAGCTACGAAAACTGAGTACACCATTAACAACAATCATGCGATATATCGAAAAAACTGAATTTCAAAGTACCCCACATACGTACAATCGAGGGATGTAGCCACCTCTCTCCAGGTATAATGACCAGTTTTGCAAATACCATCAATTTCATGGTCATACAACTGACAATTGCGGGAACGTGCGATAAATAGTGTTATGCTTGATAGAGAAGGGAAAGCTCCGAGATTTCCTAAGCGATCTACCACCACCACCAACTACGCGAGTAAATCCAGAAACGCCGCGAGTACATAGGGTTGAAATTGAGCAAGGGTCCAACTACTTGAGATGTAATTCCATAGTCCACTCGGCGAGTGCATACAAAGATTTCCATAGTAACATTTTGAGAAGGATTCACAAACGAGATTACATTGGAAGGGAGATCAACAACGTTGAAAAAGCCCCACATCTTGAGAAATGGATGGCATAGCCAATCGTTTTTTCAGCGTCAGAAGCACCAAATAATGGAAAATCACATACAGATCCTCTTGTGGTCACTTTGAAGATAAGAAAATGGGTGGTGGACAAAATTTTGGTGACACATGAAGATCAGTGGATATTTTATTCTATAATACCTTTAAACGGATAGACTTCCCAGACTCAGTACTCATCCCCCAAACTTATAACATCTATGGATTCAATAGAACCCCTTCAAAACCGAAAGGAGAACTCACCATGACCATTCAACTCGGAAAGATGGAACCAATCATTACCTTCTGCGTGGTGGATGTGGAGTCGTCATATAGTGCCATTGTTGGAATACCTTGGGTCAATGGGATCAAGGGAGTAGTATCAATATATCATCAATGCTTGTGTGTTTCCAACACCAGGCGGAGTAGTTAAAGTCAAATGAGACTCATTTGAAGCAAAGTGATGCAGTGAAGTGGATATTCTCCAACATGAAAGATGAGATGAAAAGATACAAAAGAAAAGGAAGCAAGTCAAGGAGGATAAGAAGGAGCAGGATTTCAAGGTTTACGAGGTAAATGCAGCGAATGTGAATGGTCTTCCAAGTGAGATTTCAGACAAAGGAGGATCGTCAAATAAGCAATTGAAGAGCCCAACCCCTGGCGGAGAACTGGTAATGAATTTCACGGTAACAAAACCCACTAGAGACGTAAATTTGGGAACTGAGGATGAACCAAAAATGGTCAAAATCGGAACAAGACTAAGCGAGCAACAAGAAGCGAAAATGGAACATTTGTTATGAGAGTATGTGGACGTATTTGCATGGAAGATGGAAGACATGTCGGGCATAAATCCCTCGGTGGCTTTCCATCGATTATATATTGAACCAAAAATGAAGCTTTTTCAAGCAAAGAATTAGGAAGGTCACATACAGTTTATCACGAAACAATAAAAGCTGAGCTACGGAGAATGATAGAATCAGGTATAATTAGGCCAGCGAAGTATCCACATTGGATTGCATATATGGTGGTTTTTCCCAAAAAAAAGAAAAGAATAAGAATTGTATCGATTTTAGCGATTTGAACAAGGCATGCCCGAAGGATAGTTTTCCTTTACCAGATATACCTCAAATGGTAGAGTCGGCGAATGGGTACGAAATGTTGTCTCTCATGGACAGATATTCAGGTTACAATCAAATACCACTCGCAGAGGAAGACGACGAGCACACTTCTTTTTTTTTACTCTGGGAGCACTATATTATAATACCAGAATGCCTTTTGGGTTAAAAAATGCAGGAGCAATATATCAGCGAATGATGGAAAAACTATTTTCCCAGTAGGTGCACTCTACATTGGAAGTCTATGTAGATTACATACTGATGAAAAGCAATAAATTAGTAGATCATGTGAATGATTTGAAAGAAATCTTCGATCAAATGCGAAAGTTCCAAATGAAGATTAATCCAGCGAAATATATCTTCGAAGTCGCTTGGGGAAAATTCTTGGGATATATACTTTCAAAAAATGGAAAAGAGGTTGATCCAGTGAAGGTACAAGAAATCAGGGACATGCCATCTCCAGCAACCTTAAAGGATGTGCAAAAGCTAAATGGACAACTCACAGCTCTAAGCAGATTCATTGCAAGGTCTTCGGACAAATGCAAACTATTTTTTGATACTTTAAAGAAAGGAGCTAAGTTCGCATGGACGGAGGAGTGTGAACGTGCTCTTCAAAACATTAAAGAATATTTAGCAAACGTGTCGGTTTTGCAAAGACCTGAACCCGGTGAAGTTCTTCTAGTATATCTTGCAGCAACTTCAGTTGCTATCAGCGCGGTGTTGATCCGAATGGATGAGGGGGTTGAAAACCCATATACGTCATCAAAAAAACTCTTAGTTCGGTATAACAAAATTATAGAAATATTGAACAATTGATATTGGCCCTAGTTTATGTAACTCAGAAACTACGAACTTACTTGCAGGCTCATCCTATCAAAGTAATGATGAAGACGCCTATTGAATCAGCATTGAAAAGCTCACAGCGAGTGGGAAGAGTCTCGAAGTGGAATGCACAAATAGAAAAATTTGGAGTAGATTATAGAATATTAACATTTGCGAAGTCTCAGGTCATTACGGATTTCCTAGCCGACTTTCCGTTGGAGAAGGATGAAGATATAAAAGAAATGCTAAACTTGGAAGAAGACTTAGAAGTAAACCTAAAGATAAACGTTGCTGATGTGTTGAAGAAACCGTTGCCTTTTCTCTGCTATTCCCGTCTTCTTCAGCAGCAGCAACATATAATTTTTCTGAATTGATTTTTTTCGCTCTTTTTAGATTCCTGAGCTCGACCCAACCTTCCTAACCTCTTTTGTGAGTCGACCAAACATTTTGACCATCAACTTCATTTTTTTTTTCCAGTTTTAGTATCAAAATTTACATAAACTCCTGTAATATATAGCCCCTTTTAACCCAACTGATGGACACGTCTACTTAGACTTGTAAAGACGGGATTTCAGTCTTGTTATGAAATATAAGAGAATTTAAATACAAGTAGAAAATGTTACCTTTCTCCAGTCTTGCTGAATCGAGGTTTCTTGGTTGCTTTAGGTTCTTGTTTGGTGGCCTTTGTAACATCACCTAGTTTATCAGTCACAAACCATTTATTTACTCTCCCCGTTTCGAACAGACCTACACGATTAAAAGAAACAAATTAGACAATTGGTCGATTTGTATGTTAATTCTCGCCATTCTCAACATGTATGTGTATTTTAGTCTACTTTGTAATAATTAATTTTATTAAAAGATAAATTTTTGGATAAAATACCAATCTAGGATATTAGAGAAGTATCTAAAAGATTCATGGGTATTAGAAAAGTATCTTACTTTTCTTATCTTCTAGACCAAAAAAAAAAAAAACAATCCATGGGTTATTAAACCAATAATCTCTTCTTTTTTTGTAGCACGAGTTTCTGCTTTGTTGGCTGATGTATCAATCCAACAAATAATAAACGAACTTTATGAAATTTCAAGTGTATTGTTATGCTTATGTTATTGTTCATTTGTTCCACGGATCTTCTTATTTTTCTAAACTTAAGTTATTCTCGGAGCATGTATACTGGATTGGAACCTACTGATCCCGATTCAACGACTTAATTCTAGACTTTTCCATTTACCGTTTCTGTGTTCATCAAAATAAGAAAAGCACACAAAAATAAAGTTTACATTCATAAGTAATATAGGGCAACTTTATGCATCCGGGTGCACGTTTCTCCTCTCCTTATTTGTTGGGTTCAAGATAGATTTTACTATTTAAAATTTAATTTTCTTTTCTAATTTTATGATTTATAAAAAAAAACACAAGTTTTCAAATTCTCTTTTATTTTTCCATTTTATCTGTTTTGTTTTTCCAATGAACTTTATATTGGTAACATAACAATGAAACAACAAACATTAGATGGATTTAGCACTATTGGAAATAATTAACTGAATTGAAAATATAATTTATCACATAAGGGAAGAGCCATCTGCTCTGCAAATTGTCCTTAACACAAGAGTTCACGGGTACACCTCAAGAATGAGGGATGCTATACCCCAATAACAGAGATGTGTTCAGGATAGAACTGCATACTATATCTCGTATAAGCACAATACAGGTTAACCACTCTCAAACTTAGCAGCAAGATTTATGAAGGGAAATAAACAATTAAAAGCACACATCAAAGAGAGAAGAGGGGAAAATAGCTAGGGACAATAACATGCTCTGGGATGTTTTGCAAAAGAGAAATTCATTTTCTTTTATAGGCAAAATATGGAGTTAAACCAGTTCACCGATTAATGAACAAATTTTGACAGAAATTATAAAAAAATTTAAAAATATTTTGTCATAATGTATTCATAAGTTATATAATTATTTTTGGTAAATAAATAATTTTCTTCAAGTCAAAATCCCAAGTTAAACAAAATATTTAATAGAGAATCAAAACTCGTTTTAATTTCCTTAAGAATAATTTAAAACAATTTTGAATAAAAAGAATAGATATTGGTTGACATGCATCCACGATGTAGGCACAAGCCCAAGCCTAAGCGGCAAGTGTATTCTTCCAGCCTGTACCTTCCCATGCCTTCCCACCCATATGGTTAACTAAGACATCTAGTTATACAGAGGACATCCATCTTTAGTATACCCAATGTGGGATTAAAGGTTCTCTTTCTTCACTCATATAAAAATGAGTAAGTATCCTTAATGACTCATAGGTCACAAGATCAAATCCAAACCGAGACCATAAAGGTTCAACTAAAAACTCATTTTCTCCAACACTTTCTTCATTGAAATGAGGATCACAAAATAAACTAGCTACCAACTTCAACAATTTTTCTTCACTTATATTAAAAAATTAAAAAAAATCGGAATATTAAATCCAAGCATCAATAACAATCAACTCTGGAGTAAGAAATGCCATCTCTGGATTATAATCACTACACCAAATTCAACATATAGCAACCTAAAAGCAACACATGAAAGTTGTTGTTAAATTTTAACAATGGCCCACTGTCGTTGCTGAATTGGCATCTACTATTTAATGTTTCTATTAGCAAAACCGGGAAAATTACATGTGTAGATGGCTACACTTTATGGTATTTTTCCGCCCAGTCAAAGGAAATCATTTTGAAACTGAAAGAGTATTCCACCCCTTAACTCCCACATATGGGAGTCCAATGTGTGACCTTATTGTTAATTAAAACCCTAGATTTTAAGATTAATCCACAAAAACCTCTCCTTCTTAATTCTGAAGATTTCTCTTTTTCTTTTGCTTCTCTTTGGAGACTGAGAATCATCAGAACACCATCATCAATAGTAATATCATCTTCTTGGCGTTTTCTACTCAAATGTCACGATTACTCTTTCTCTCTACCGAAGACTCAGAATCTTCCAACAAAGGAGGTAATAATCAGATATTGTTTTTGATTTTTTTATCCATATTTATCTTATTTGTATGTTGTTTTGTTATTAATGGGTGAAACTCGGTTTTGTATACTTCATGTAAGGTTTTCTGATTTGATTCATGATTTTTAAGTTTATTTTTGACTACGGTCTAGGGTTTTGATATTTAAAAAAATCTTTTGTGTTTTCAATTTACACTACTACTATTTATATAAGAATATACCATAGAATTACAAACCAAAGAAGACACTGCAACCATATTAATGAAATCATAATGGAGGGAGAGCTCACTGAATATGCTACTTTATTGGAGATCGCCTTCTCAAAGTTTTATTCATATATATTTAAAGGAAGCCAGAGTGTGAAAAATAAGTTAAAACAGAGGTGAGTAATACACAACCTAACATAGATCACTTAGGTGATTTGCATTATACCTTTCATATCGCTAATAGTATAAGGAGTTATGATCACCATATTGGGGAAGACACATACTACTGTCTGTATTAGATCCCATCAGACTTGTTTCTCAATTTCCACCTTCGCGCAGGTGATAAAGGATTTAATACAAATTTTTCCCAGTAGGTATTGCTCAGAGCGTTATAAAACTGCAACGTGATAGGAAATAAAAAATTTATTAATAAGAGGTTATAAGGATAAATCCTCACATATATATATACCAACTGTAACCTCTTTACTCAACTCAAACAATTGACGAAGGAGTATGCATTATGTCTTTCAAATTGGACATTTGAGTTATGCAAAGTTTCTTGGGATATCAAATGCAGCTTAAGCCTCTCAATTTCCACACTTGGTTCGGAAAATACTCTTGTGTGATTAATCCATCATGATAAATAAGTCTGATGAGATATGAAATAAAAAAGAAAATTACTCCAACAAGTTCAATTTTCAAGCTTGTACCTCTAAATTGAATCCAACACGAATCCACTCAACTTCTTTATGAAACTTGAGAAACAACTATGATGGCATTAAATCAATGTTGTATAATTCATCCCATGAAGCAGGTTCTTCACCTCTATTTGAAACAGACTCCATTTTCAAACAGCAAAAATTGTGAAACAAACAAACAATTAATGAATTCCCATTGAATTCTTAGCCGAACCATAAAAAAATACCAAATGTTCTAAATTGTGAACACTATTCACAATGTTTCTGCACACTGAGATCTAATTACTCATTTCATCCATCCATCATAGCAAGGTCACTCACAGATTATTAATTTCTCAATTTACCCTAACAAAACAAAAAAATGGAAAGAGGTTATCCCCACCTTTACACCTCATAAGTATTAACCCTAATACTATATAAAGCTGGATGGATAGGGATTGTTCAAATTATCAATTGGAATTGAACATTTACGGTACGTAATTCCAATGGGTATTTATGAAATTGAACTACAACATGAATAACAACATCCATCACCCCACCCCAACCCACCACCACCCACGCTACTATCCACCAACCCTACCATAATCCACCACCTACACCATAATCCATTTCCCCCACCATCTTAACCACAATACTACATATTATACATCAATACACCATCAAAAACCAAAATTCCAATCATGGTGTATAATTTTTTTTTTGTGAATTGATAATCTACATCAATAAAACAACAGATTTTTGTAGTTTACAATATACAAACAAAGAAAAGGAAGACATAAAAGAGGAATAAAAAAGTACCTACCTTTACAAAGTGGATCTAGATATAAGTATTTATGATTCCGTATGTTTTTTGAACTTATGGTAATCGTGATTATGGGATTGAAGAAGAAGAAAAAGAGAAAAGTTGCAGAACAAAAACAATATTGACCTAAAAATACTGAGAAAAATAAAAAAAACCTAATTGAGATAGAGAGAGCAATTGAAGACCAAACATAGTTCAGACCAATGTAGTCAATATCGGATTTCGGTTTGTACCGGTCGAGAGCTGTACACTGGTACACCTTTTTTATCGGGGATATTTCGGTTCTAAATATCGGCAAATATCGGTCCACATATTTTATACCTATAATTATTATATCAAAAGTTTTTTCCATATTGGACCTATTAAGATATAAAACTAGTACTCATTTTTTTAAAATACCATAAAAAACACGAGTAACAATTGAAAACCCTAGAACAATGATAAGGATTTTTTTTTTTGATTTTTTTAATTAAAAACCCAAATTTCGGCCGTACCGGTCCATTTCGGCCGTACCGGTCCATTTCGGCCATTTAGGTTAAACCATATCGGTCAATATCGACCGATATTTTCAGACAAAAACCGTTCCACCGGTATAGGTTGTTTCTTATCGGGTGAGACCCGATACCGGTAAAGCCGGCGATATTTCGGCTGTACCGGCTGAAATTAACTGCACTGTTCAGACTTGAGAGAAATTTAAAAACCCTTAAATAAGATATAGAAACAATTGAGAAAAAAAATTGAAGTAAAAAAAGAATTCAGATCTAAAAATACTACGTTGTTGATATGTAGAAAGAAATGGAAAAGGTATGAAAATCATTACCGAAATCGAGGTTTATGTAAAGGCAAACATAACTGCAGAGGGAGGAAGTTAGGGTATAACTTGCGCCTGGAATGGAAGATGAAGGAGATGAAGATGGAGAAAGGGAGGAGGGAGGGGTTAATAGGTGGAGTAATGGGGCGTTTAAGAAGTGATTGTGGCCGTCGGATTAAAATGGAAAATGTGGTGATTTCTCAGCCACGATTTATGTGTAACATAAAAGGTTAAACGGGAGTCGTCGATCGCTGTATATTAGCGATTGAAGACTATCGGATTGGGCTAAGACCATTTTATTTTTGTATGATAGATAAGGTTTGAAGTGTTATTTTGTGATGTTAGAACAATTCCATTGGGGTGAGTATATATTGGTGTAAAGGGTGAGTTTTTGACAAGGGTCACAATTATAAAATTACCCTTCTGCCTAGTTGTAGGAACATAGAAATATACGCACATACTTATGCGCATACTTCTGATTTCACATCAAAATACAAAATATTGTATTCCTACTTATATTCCGCATATGAATAGAGGATACAGTCTCTATAAAAGGCTACATGCATTCTATACTAACAATGTAGTCTATAATCTATGCACAATAAGTCTCAAGCTCCTAGATGGGTTGCCCACTAGTATAAAGCAACTTGGAGTCTTCTTCAAACAACTAACTGGCCTTGCAGCCTCCTCAATACTCACAATATTTATTCCATATCGATCTAGTCTAAAGTCACATAAATTCCATGGCTAAATTCCTTGAACTTGTCTCGAATGCACATCGATGTTCCAACAACATCTATCCAATTTGGGAATAGTTAATGCTTAAAACCCCCAAATACATTCTAGCTTAAACGCTTCATTCGCAACGAATATTCCTCAAATTGCTCTTTTGAACTCAAATATGATACTTTAGCACTATCTTGTAACCCTAGTGTAATTGATATTTACTAGAAGTTATGCATATTGATCTTACTCCTAAGACGTTAGCACATTAGCTTTTTATATTAAAAGAGCTAGCACATCATTGTTTGCGTTAAGTAGCTAGTACTAGCTTTGCTAGCTATTTCCCTCGGAAATACGCTCTTCTTCTCAATATTAGTCCAATATCATATCTTATATGAATTTTTAGTAGGTCTCCTTGCTTAAGAAGCCCTCTACAACATGTGGACTCAAATGCCTCTCAGACTTATGCTAAGTCAATTCTAAACAAATACTTAGTTATTAAATGTGTCATGTTACTCCCAAGCGAGTACATGACCACTGAACTTTCCAGACTCGACATTAATCAGTCTGATTATCAATCCGGTGAGTCGCGCAACTTGTCTCACTGACTTAACAAGTCATTGACTTAATCAAAGCAATAGTGGCATATGACTCCACAATTTCTACGAGATATCAAATAAAAAATATGTGGGGATTCTCATTGGGGTATTGGGCTGGCGGTCTACAACAATCGTGGGTGGTGGCACCACCTCCATGAACAAGATGGTAACAAGTAGTGAGCAGTTACTTAGTGGTATGACATGTCTTCCCTACTTTTCGGGAACCACCCAAATACAATCTTTACAATCATCACTTCTCTATCTCTTCCTAACTTCCAAGAATTACGATAAATCAGTGTGTCTCCTTTGAAATATAAATAGATGATTCTCATCTATTCGAGAACAGAACAAGACAATCAGTCACGAGAAACAAAAATATACAGAATAAATGATTCCTCTCAGAGAATCCTCTTCTTCTTCACACAACCTATCACACTAATATTTCTCAACCTTCTTTGCTTCACTCCCCTAAGACCTACCCTATTTTCTTCACCTTTGTGATTGAAGCAAGACGCGAACGACCATTTCTTGGTTTAGGCTCATCCTGTTCGATTTTGATCTCTCGAACCTACTTGAAAGTACGATTTTACCGTACATTTGATTTTCACCCTAAAACAATTGGTGACCACCGCGGGAGATCAACCTCTTAATTACAAAAGTCAATTTTCAGTTATTCAAGATGGTGGATCTTAGGTCTGGAGAAGTTACAACTTCTATAGTCGGTTCAGGTAGCACTGGTGGTGGTGATTCTGAAAACACCCATGTTACTACTGAAACTCCTCGTACCAATACTACTACTATTCGTCCTCTCGGTGAAAAGACTGCTGAAACCACCGAGAATACTCAAACTCCATCCAGCATGTCTGATCTGATGAAGACACAAGAAGTTCTTGCCAAAACACAGGTGGACATGGCCACTACTTCGAAAGAAGTACTTGCTTGCCTCAAAACTCTAGCGGAGCAAATCTCCCAGGAAAAACGCCATCGCCCGAAGGATCGAACTAGGACCAACCTTACAGAAACCATCGACGCCGGCAAGTCAAAGACTCAAAGGAACGGTGAAGTTCTCACCATTCCTGATCACCCACCACAGAGGTACCAACAACCCGATTTTGTCACCCGTGAATATATGAAAAGATTCCTACGAAATCATGGCAAGGAAAACTCATCCTCGGTCCATCAACATTGGCCTCCTTACCCGACAGAAATTCAAAACTATCCTTTGCCATGAGGTTACCCATCTCTGAATTTCTCATTGTACGACGGTTGAAAACTCCATGAACGCCCGAACGACACTCAACATAGTCAATCTGATGCCAAGACAAAAAGTTCCTGATAAAATACAGAAAGACTTCGATACCACTCAAGAGAGGTACTTACTTGCCTCAAGACTCTAACAGAATGATTCTTCGCAGAATAAATCCGTCACCAGTTGCAGCAAGCAACGATTCCAAACCTACCAACGTCAACAATACCAAAATCAATACTTAAGACGATGACAAGATCTGCATTCAAAGAGGACAAACAAGGATCCAACGATCCAACCTTGTCTCCCATGAAGACCTGGAAAGAACTTTTACAATTTTAAGGAAAAGAAGGACCAGACTCACTTTATCAGCACTAACCTTTTACCCTCTCGCCATCCAAATGATCATTTCACCAAGGGATATACCTCTCACTCTTCTCCCTCTATAATGAAGGATACAAATGTTCATATCTGAAAAGATTGTTCCAGATGAACGACGAATATCCTGGGGACTACATATGATGATTCAAGGTCCAAAAGTCGTAGATATATTTGTTGGAGCAGTTATCTGGTCAGTAAGCACTACAACATCCGTTCATCCATGAGGACTTGTCATAACGAAGGGGTCAAGAGGGAGCCTTTATCTCAGCAAATATCATAAATCGAATGCTCACCATCACCCTCATCCCCAGTTCCAGCCGAAAGACAAGCTCTGCTCCACGTCCCAGACAAAACTCTACAATAACAACAACAAAAGCCAAATCCAGCTATGACGTTCTCAAATTTATCTCTTTCACATGAAAAACCTTTCACTCTTGTACGAGTCCCTTCACTTAGGTACCAGTCCATTTCATTCTGGTACGATTCCCTTCACTCAGGTACCAATCCATTTCATTCCAGTACGAGTCCCTTCACTTTTACCAGTCCCTTTCACTCTGGTACGAATCCCTTCACTCAGGTTCCAGTCCCTTCCACTCCGGTACCAGTCTCTTCACTCCAGTACCAGTCCCTTCATCAAAGTGCTACCTACTTCACGCTCCCGCATAGGTCCAAGATGATGAAAAATCCATGCAATTCCAAGATTAGAATTCTCAGCTTCATCAACAGCTTCTTCCCATTTCGAGGACGATTCAAATTTCACTCTAAGGGAGATGGATCATTACAAATCAATATAAATCGATGAGATGGTGAATCCCCCCCCTCCCCTCCCTCCCCCCCCCCCCATCACGTGAGTACCCTGAGAGGGTCTTACTGAAGAAGAATCAATGATAATACTCGCATTAGGCTCCTCAACTAGCATATCCCTTGCTGCACTACCATTCTGCACATCAACGTCAGTAGGAGCATCATCCTCAACAAGTACGCGAAGGGGAGATCGCATATGGTTTTCATTATGTGGAGGCACACTTTTCATATAAAAATCAACGTAACTCTTGTTCCTTCTCTAACAAGTCCAGCTCTCTGATTTTGATCATTCCACCTCTAAAAGTAGAGAGAATCCAGGCATATTAGGTCAGAACATCTCAAACATGAAATTCTTAAGCATGAATCACAAAAACTACTATACATATTCACAAACGTCATATACATTCATATTAGAGTGATATTTGAGGTATTTAATGAGCCCAACCTACTACAAGATGTTTCACAAAAACCACGTCAAAAACCGTTTTCACTACCCCTCGAAAACTCTGAATCTGAAAACAATTGGTGATGAATCTTGGCATGGTTTTTATATCAAAAATTTTGTATTGGTGTTTACTACAACGTAATAAAAGGGCGCATCAATCAGACAAGAGAACTAAGAGTTATGGAAAAAACGGCTAGCAGAGTCAAGTCTGAAACTGTCAGAATTTTCCTGAATACTTCTTGAGTTCTACTTTTTGGTCGTTTTTACGCCCCAAATAAGCTCAAAACCTGAAATTCTTCCTCAATGGATGTAGTAAATTCTTTTGTAATAAGTAAGGGTCAAAAATCAAAAACGGAGATTGTATGAAGATTCTACAACGTTTTTCCCTCTGAAATTTCCGATGACGAAAGTTTTAGCAAATTCGAATACGGCTATGTTTACATGAGAAGTTTGAAGAATTCACATGTTCTATCATGTTCATAAAGAGAATAAGATTACTTGAGACGGATCTAATACCTATCCTTGAGGGACGTATCAACAATCAGAGCCATAGCCAGCCTCTCTCAGACTTGTTCTAGGGATGCATCACTGCGCCTCCAACGAAACCAACCATGTTATATCATAACATCCTAGACGACAACGATGGATTCAAATTCAATTCAGATACTCGCCCCAGTCCCAGCACTTCAACAACAGCGAAGGACGGCTCTAACTTTTATGATTTCCCGTGTCCTCTCAAATTATTGGAAGCATGGACCTGTCACGACACCAAAAACTATCTGCTTGGTAGCGGATCCAAGTAAGTTACACCTGGGGACTGAGAAATCCTTCACTTTTGAAAGCTTAATACAGTAACATCCTTCAACTAGAAGGTATGATCAGAAACGATACTAGTGACAAAACCTTTATACATCAATACCCAGGGGCCTCTGCCTCTTTCCTGATCAGAAAGGTAACCCCATCCATGTTGCTTCTAGTTACTTCAACCACATGATTCTACTGTTGGACACGCTCCGGACTCGAAAGCAACAATCATCTCCATCTCAGAACATCAAAGACACAGTCACCTCAGATTCAAGCTTTTCCTCTCAATCTCTTGGTACCTGTCTCGTCTCCTGGTGCTTGTCATGATTCCTGGTGCCTGTCCTGTCTCATGGTACCTATCATGTCTCATAATACCTGTCATGTCTTCTGGTACCTGTCATGCTCTCTAGCACCTGTCATGTTCTCTGAGCTAGCATCCTCCCGAAGCCAGCATCTTTACGACGACAATATCTCACGACATCACCTTCAGGCACTAGCTCGGTCCACTCCTTTATTCCTTGATGCTCCTGCCAGTACCTCTATAATTTACAAATTCAGAATACAATGACAATCGGTGAAGAACGGGTCAAGACATCAAAAGTGTTCGTCTATGTCTCTACTACGACACACCAGAAAGGCACCTCAATCGAAGACATGAGCTATGAGATATGGCTCTTAAAATAAATCTACATGGTTTGGAAATTCACACGGTATTACTAATCACAAATGATTACACATGCTTCGGAAGCCAACAGTGTGCAAACTAGGGTTTCCAAACGGGATTAGAAGACTCAGCTTATAGAGACCTCATTTTTCCGTGGACTTTCATCTTCTCAGACATGTCATTATCTCAGGTCGCATTGCATCTCCCAAGAGCACTAGAGTCCATCGCCAGCCGCACCTGGAGTTTGATCTACCATCAACTTCTTCTGCCAGTTTCCAATATCTCCAACTTCGCT
Organism: Papaver californicum; assembly: GCA_023531435.1. NCBI lineage: Eukaryota > Viridiplantae > Streptophyta > Magnoliopsida > Ranunculales > Papaveraceae > Papaver > Papaver californicum. Next base: position 3,454,689 of record JAJJMC010027428.1, on the reverse strand, counting down.
GCTACCAGCTACAACTCAAAAAATCGTCTCCAGGTATCTTGTATCTTATCAACTGATGTCTTGCTGACGCTATCACTAGTACTGGATCGCTGCATACTCAAAACCTAAGCAATCACGGAATGAACTACTTGCTCACAAGAAAGTCTAAATCCAAGCCTAACTCCGCCTCAAAGACATTGCCCGGATGAGACGAAACTAACAATATTTCTTGCTGGAAACATACATGAAGAATCAATCCAGCTGACTTGATCCTCTATTTGAGATAAAACGGACCTGTTTCAAAAAGAAAGAAAACACCGACTATATCCCCTCTCTACTCATGGGAAAGAAAGCATTCCTGATGAGAACATGAACGTCTACTGATCTCAACCAGGGTTAACGCTAAGGGGCACATATCTCAATCTTGGATAAGACAAAGCTAACCAAGTTTCTTCCCTGACCAATGGTACTCCTCAAAGAAATATTCTCCATGACCCTGCTAGTAGCTTCTCAACCAACGTGACTAGATCAAAAGTTCAACCCATTTACGCTTCCCTTGGCTCATGAATTAGAAATTCCGATCAAGAACGTGGGCCACTACCAATCCCATCCAAGATCCGTGCTAAGAGGTACCTGGCCCAGTACCTAAAAGCCAGAAGCTAAGTATATCTTATTTCACTCTTAAAATTTAAATTATGCATATATAATCATTATAAGCATACTGTCACCATCTAGTGCTTACTGTGCAACATTACTGTTCCTCGTTAAGCAGGGGACTTAATGTAGATGGTAAGTTTTTGACAAGGGTCAGAATTGTAAAATATCCCATTTTCTTAGTTGTAGGATGATAGACACATTTTGTGTCTAAATTGTGTTCGATTATCTATTTTAATAGTGTTCGATTTTGTACTTATTATGGGGTTTTATGTCTTTGTAGGTATTTTTGAGAAATAAATATTTGTGGAAAAATCGGCTCAAAAAGTTATTAAAGGAACCCAAGAAAATTACTAAAGGCACCAATAAAATTGATAAAGGCACCCGTCAGATGGATTGTGGCACCCCTCTTTCAAATTCAAAAACCGAAATTGGAGGGAAGAAAAGTTATGTGAGAGAAAACTTCTGAGTTTTTTCTGAACCGAAGTTAAAGGGATTTAATACGTGTTTTTGATTTATCCAAGTGAAGAAATAATCAACTAAAGATCAACACACGCAATCCAGAGTGTTTCACCCGGAAAAAATGGGTGAAAAATCCAGTTGGGAGCCGGAAAAAGACATCCTCATCTGTTTCGGATTATCAACAATTTGGAGTTTGATTTGGACTCTTCTTTGAGTCTTTATCGGTTAAGAAAGGTTCCTAGGGTTAGTTAATTCTATAAATACCAAAAAATATCAAGAAACAAGCAAGCCAGAGATCACCGAAAAATTCCAGGAAAAAAAGAAAATTTCTGCTGGTGTGAAGAACAGGAAGAAAAAAAGGCTCCAGAGAACGGTCATTGATTCCGTTGCATATTCTTTCAAAATTCGGAAGCGGCTGCAGTCCGTTCTTTTCTCTTCTGTCTTATTTTCTTTTCGGCCACACACCCTGTAACGCTTATAAGCGTATCAGTTCTCCTGTGTTACTTTTGTTTTATCATTGTAAACACTTTTTGAGCTATGGACAATTATTTTAAGAGTGTTTCCAACATGATAAGCTAATCACCATCACTGGGGCGACGGAGGAAGCTATTTTTCCAATAATGAATTGGTAATTCTTATTTTATTTATATTTTACAATTCTTTTACTATTATTTTCTTTGAATTAAAATTGGAAAAAATGGTTTTTATCAATTAGTTGTATTTTCTTTTGATGAGTCATGCTAGGCTTAGAGCTTTTGATGTCTCATACTTTCGATTTACAACTATTATTTTGAAAACCTAACTTTGGCAATATTTTGGATAAACTGAATATGAGTTGTAAGATTTTTATCACTTGAAAAATTGGCTAATGGTGGAATCCTTATTCTCACCCCTTCCCATAATTTGAAATCAATTTTACTTTAACCTGTTTTATTTTTAGTTATTAAAAATTAGGTTTAAAAATCGAATCTTTACAAGTCTGAGTATCAAATCTTTTACCATTATTTATAAAGAACATCAATTTTTGGCGCCGCCGACGCGGACTTGTCTTAGGTTTAGAGTTTTAGATTTATTTTTAGGTTTTTATTTTTGTTTTTAGTATTATTTTTACTTTGTTCTATTTTACGTTTCTTTGGATTTTGGATTTAAAGGAACTTGAGCCAAATAATTTGGTGACTAAAGACTTGGAGTTAAAGTTAAAGCTAAAAGAACGGAAAAGGAGACAAAGAATTTTATTTTTAATTAGATTTTATTTAGATTTTATTTATTTCTCTTTTTAGAAAATTGTATTAGGAAATCTTTGATTATTTCCTGTAATTTTTTTTCTTTTATTTTTGGACACTTTTGGGTTTTTATTTTGGGATTTTGGACATTATTATTATTTTTAAACCCTACGGAAGGGTAATTTAAATATAAACTGCGACAGGGAAGGGCGACAATTGCAATATTGTCTCGGCCCCTCGGGTTCGTACATTGACAAAGGAGTCGGTGTCCTGAGTCGACTTCAACGGTTCATCGCCTGTCTGGTACGGGAAGTAAGACTCGACCAACCCACGAATCCCCTGCAAGTGGTTTTACTGTATTCCTTCGTGTGCATATATGCTGAGGACCTGAATACGGATTTACTTTTCTAGTAAAGCGCAAGAACTGGCCATATAAGATTAGGACTCGGATTTCATCACCGTTTCCTTCTTGCCCGCTTTAGGAACACGTTACCAAACGCGAACCTAAGCCATAAAATTTGACTAGAAAGAGACCGATAGGGTAACAAGGTTATAGGAAACTCGTTCCTAAGGACTGTATTGGTTACTTTGTTAGCCTAACTCAAAGTTCAGAAAGATTATTTTAATTTGATTAGAGCCGCCTTGTAACCCATGGAAAAGTTTCCAAAGAGATAGGGTTATCAAAGCTCCTTAGATCTTATCATATTTCTCTTCGACTTAATCTAATTCAGATCGTTCTAAGAGGTTTGCTAAAATTGTAACTAGTTTCCTTTCGAAGGAATAAAAACTGGTCTAGAAACAATCTAAGTGGAGCCATCATGCTTTTTGTTTGCCAGATTCAATAGGTTTGATGTTGTTTGTGTACGTTTAGAACCCCCTTCCTGTTAGGATTTATTTTCTTAGATTTTTTTAAATATATTAGGAAGTTTTTAGAAAATGTCGAACTGGTATTATAGGACCAATACAATGAATATCCGACTGAATTTCAAAATAGAAATTATCCATACTATCAGCATTGTGTGGATAGTAGTCGGGATCACCACCAACCTTTTGGAGGTTATTACTCATACCACGGTGATCCCAATTACTATTCGTACATACACCCATCTTATGAACATGAAAGTGAACAAAATTCGAGTTCTTTATCTTGGAGGGATGCCCTAAAGCAGATGCAATCTAGTACTCCCTAGGATGATTCGAGTTCTTTGTCTTGGAGGGATGCCCTAAAACAGATGTAACCTAGTAGTCCTTATGATGAACCTATTATGCCTCTATAAGAATCACACGAGAAGTTGCGATTTAGCACTCCTTATGATCTAGTTTTTTCTCTAGAAAATTCCACCAAGAAGTGCACTGAGGATACAAGAAGAATCATAAAGGAGATGACTGAGGATAGAAATAAGTTCGTATTAAGTGTGAATGAAATTTCTGCAAAGAATAGTATTGCTCAAAATGATCTTAATTTCCAACATAGTGCTACACTTGATAACTATTCACCTAGTCAAGAGGACGAGGATAAAATTGGTAGCGCTACTTATTTAGACGAGGTTCTCACATCTTCATATTATTATGATGATGAGGATAGTGTTTATTCAGAACTTGAAATATATAGGCAAAGTGATCACGAAATTATCACTCCAATTGTGCTTCATGATGATAGTGTTATTTCTGGTTCAGATCCAAATAATTATAATGAATATTCACCTATTCAAAAGGAAGAGGATTTGACTAAAGATACCACTGTTTTAGATGAAGTAGAATTTTCTTGTTTAGAAGCCGATAATGGTTTAGAGGAACGGGTTTATCCTGAGAATACTGTTTTAGAGTCCAACGATTTAGAAACAATAATCTTAGATAACAAAGATAAACCCGTGGAGATTTTAAATATGAGTGAGGATGCACCACTTGATTATAACTCAGAAGAAGCAGTTGACCATTTTGAGGAATCTGATGATCTAGAAATTAGGGAAATTGTGACTAGTCTATCTAGAGACACCCAAAATTCTAAGTTTGGGGTGATTATCATTCTCCCCGTACTTTACCTTTGACTCTTTTAAAAGTCCCTCACTTGGGACTTGATGTTTGTGCCTCTACCATATTAAGATACTATCTTCAAGAACTGTTTCCCAAACCTAATCATGTCCAGAAAGAAGTTCAGTTGTTAGAACCCATCCTCTGGTCGATGTGGTTTACCTAGGCGATAATACCAAGATTGACTTTGTTTTCCCACCAAAATATTTTCTTCCATATGTGGGAACGTATGAATTTCAAATGTGTCAGTTATTAAGTTTTAAGACAAAACCTAATTACTTTAGGGAATTAGAATCGACACATTTGTTTAAAAATGACCATCTTTATAGTAGTCAATTGTGTGAGTCAAATATGATTGACTTTGAGGATCCACAATTATTCAGGTTATTATTATGTGCTTCTAAGTTCTTAGTTGAGTTACTCCAGACTCTACAACCTGATCATGTTGATCTTCTTAAGAGGAAATCCAGCCCATGAAAATATTTTATTTAGACCCTTTTATAGAGCCTGAACCTGAACCTGAACCTCAACTAGATGTAGTTGTCTTAAAAAAGAAACTAGATAAGGACAAGGTTGTACTTGGTTTGTCCATTTTCTTGGTCTGTTGCAGTTTCCTTTTATTTTTAATTGCATTATTTAATTCAGATGACCCACAGTTGTTCCTATTATTCTTATATGATTTTATGAGGTAACTAATTCTTTCTTAGTCTGGATGAAGACTTTAAACTTAACACTTCTTGGGAGGTAACTCATGCTCATGCGACACGGTAATATCTTTCCTTAACTCTTTTCCTTCGATTGGTAACCATTTCTCCTTGTTCATGCTTTTAATCATTCATCTTTAGAAACAATGAGGACACTGTTCGATTTAAGTTTGGGTGTAAGGGAGAAAATTTTAATGAAATATGAAACTCCAAAGCTAGAAACTTGTGAACAATTCAAGATGACACTAACCATTCTAGGTAGATGGAAACTTAAATTTTTTTCTATAGGAATTGGTGTGCCCAGTTAAATGGTTTATTCATAAAAGGACATAGTTCGGGTGTTAGAAATAACATGATAGTTCTCACCATATCTCGGAGTCTATCTCGACCATATCACCTTATGTTTTTATTTTGCAATTTTTGTGTTTCTCTAAGTGATTTGGTGGGGCACCAGTATCGATTTTTTATCACCGCCAGGATGAAGTAGAGTGTTTGAGATTATTTAGACTATATATATATATTAAATTTTTTTTCGAGTATTGACACTTTGATAGCAATATGTGTGTGTTCTCCCTGTCTCCGTCTCCTAAGCAAGCGTGGAACGCAGGATCCATGGGAACTATCATGTAAGATGTTGATGAGGACCATGCGCTTGGATTCAATTTGATCAAATCATGTTGTCAGTACATTTATAATTTTTTTATTTTCAATAAATCGATCGTTGGGACCCTTGTATATACCAGTTGAATCTATATTCGTATTATGATTAAGACCATGTATCTCAATCCATTAGGATTCATCCTAGTACTGACCTTCAGACAGATATGGGAAACACCGTTCACCTTACTCAACACACGCAAACTTCATTTTGTCCACATCCATCTTCCAAATATTTTCATGTGATTGAACTTTGATAAATTCTGAGTATCGTGGTTGAACAACTATCTAAGTAGAGCTTTGTTTTCTTATATATGAATTTTAGTATGGTTGAGTAAAAACTCGTGTACAACAATTGGAATCATATAGGGTAATGATTCCCATGACCGAAGAATTTAGTATGCCAACTAAATAGCTTGTTTAGTATTTATCCTCAATCGTTCACGAGTAGTTAAAAGTTGGAGTAAAGGTTTTGTGAGTATACCTCTTGTAAACCCTCAGGAGACAAAATTCGTCCACTAGGGACACTTAGGGGTTTAAAGGCTTATTACATATGCTAAATGTAGTCGCGATTCCTGCGAAAGTGAGTTAAGATTTTATTTTCTAGATTAGATTTGCTATGGGACTAGCAAATAGTAAGTTTGGGGGTATTTGATAGACACATTTTTGTGTCTAAATTGTGCTCGATTATCTATTTTGATAGTGTTCGATTTTGTACTTACTATGGGTTTTTATGTCTTTGTAGGTATTTTTGAGAAATAAATATTTACAGGAAAATCGGCTCAAAAAGTTGTTAAAGGAACCCATAAAAATTACTAAAGACACCAGTAAATTGATAAAGGCACCCACCAGATGGATTGGGGCACCCCTCTTTCAAATTCAAAAACCAAAATTGGTGGGAAGGAAAGTTACGTGAGAGAAAACTTCTGAGTTGTTTTTGAACCGAAGTTAAAGAGATTTAATATGTGTTTTTGATTTATCCAAGTGAAGAAATAATCAACTAAAGATCAACACACGCAATCTAGAGTGTTTCACCCGGAAAAAATGGGTGAAAAATCCAGTTGGGGGCCGGAAAAAGACATCCTCATCTGTTTCAGATTGTCAACAATTTGGAGTTTGATTTGGATTCTTCTTTGAGTCCTTATCGGTTAAGAAAGGTTCCTAGGGTTAGCTAATTCTATAAATAACAAAGATTATCAAGAAACAAGCATGCCAGAGATCACCGAAAAATTCCAGGAAAAAAAGAAATTTGCTGCTGGTGTGAAGAACAGGAAAAACAAAAGGATCCAGAGAACAGTAGTTAATTCCGTTGCATATTCTGTCAAAATTCTAAAGCGGTTGCAATCCGTTCTTTTCTCTTCTATCTTATTTACTCTTCAGCCACACACTCTGTAACACTTATAAGCGTATCATTTCTCTTGTGTTAGTTTTTTTTTATCATTGTAAACACTTTTTGAGCTATGGACAATTATTTTAAGAGTGTTTCCAACATGATAAGCTAATCACCATCACTGGGGCGACGGAGGAAGCTATTTTTCCAATAATAAAGTGGTAATTCTTATTTTATTTTTTTTTTACAATTCTTTTACTATTATTTGCTTTGAATTAAAATTGGAAAAAATGGTTTTTATCAATTAGTTGTGTTTTCTTTTGATGAGTCATGTTGGGCTTAGAGCCTTTGATGTCTCATGCTTTCGATTTACAACTATTATTTTGAAAACCTAACTTTGGCAATATTTTCGATAAACTGAATATATGAGTTGCAAAATTTTTATCACTTGAAAAATTGGCTAATGGTGGAATCCTTAGTGTCATTCCTTCCCATAATTTGAAATCAATTTTACTTTAATCTGTTTTACTTTTAGTTATTAAAAATTAGGTTTAAAAATCGAATCTTTACAAGTGTGAGTATCGAACATTTTACCACTATTTAAAAATTACACCATATGAATATAGAAATATCCGCATATACTTATACGTATACTTTTGACTTCACATAAAAATATAAAATACTGTATTCCTACTTATATTCCACAGGCGAATAGAGGAAACAGTCTCTACAAAAGGCTACATGTATTTTATGCTAACAATGTAATATATAATCTCTACATAACAAGTCTCAAGCTCCTAGATGGGTTTCCCACTAGTATAGAGCAACTTAAGTTTTCTCTAAAAAACAACAAACATTCTAACTGGCCTCGTGACCTCCTTAATACTCATAATATTTATGCCATATCAAACTAGTCTCAAGTCACATAAATTCCACGGCTGATTTCTTTGAACTTGTCTCGAATGCGCATCGATGTTCCAGTAACATCTAATCCAATTTGGGAATAACTAATGCTTAAACCCCAAAATACATTCTAGCTTAAATGCTTCATTCACAATGATTGATCCTCAAATTGTTATTTTGAGCTCAAATATGCTACTTTAGCACTTTGCTTGAATATAAGCCACAAATAATGCGCCACTCCTCTTGGATACCCCACAACCAAGAAGCAATGCAATAAAAATGCATTGAACCTCTAAACTAGGCTGACCCTAGCCTTCTCTCTTATTAGTGCCAAGTTAGCACTAGCTATTTGGATTAACACCGCATTGGCACCAGTTAGCCACATTAGCGCTAAAAGAGCTAACTTTCCTGGCGCTAACCCTAGCACCTGAGAAGCGCTAACTAACCTAAAATGGTCTTAGCTAGCACATCTTGTCCTAATGAGGCTTTATCTAGCGTATCACTACCATAACATCTCAGCCTTAACGCTAAAAGTGCTAACCCTAACCCTAGCGCCAAAGGCGTAAACTTCCTTGGCCAGCTGACGTGTCCCCAAGTACCTGTCCATCTAGCCTGACGCGTCCCTGAGCAATGGTCCCATCTGGCTAACGCGTCCTTTTTTTTTCTTTTCGAGCACTACCATTACCAAGCTAATGCGCTCCTTGGATCCAAAGCGTCTTTACTAAGATCAAGCACGCCCCTTGGCTCCAATGCGTCCCTACCATGCTCAAGCACGCTCCTTGGCTCCAATGCGTCTCTCCAAGGACGATGCATCCCTAGACGAAGCCTAGCGCGTCTCTCAGGGACGATGTGTCCCCAGCCAAAGCCTAGCACGTCCCTAGTGCCTAGCGCGTCCCAGCAACCTAGTGCGTCTCTAGCCTAGACTAATGCATACATGAGTAACGGCCATGGCTAATGCGCTCTTGGCTTAACATGGCCATACTTATCGACTTAGCCACGAGCGTATTGACTCTAATGCTAACAATGCTATCTAATTGAAGTGTTAACTTCAAACCTCCTTAACACTATCTTCGAACCCTAATATAATTGATATTTACTAGAAGTTATGCATATTGATCTTACTCCTGAGACGCTAGCACATTAGCCTTTTATATTATAAGAGTTAGTACATCATTATTTGCGCTAAGTAGCTAGTACTAGCATTGCTAGCTATTGCCCTCAGAAATACGCCCTTCTTCTCAATATTAGTCCAATATCAAATCTTATATGAATTCTATTAGGTCTCCTTGCTTAAGAAGCCCTCTACAACATTTGGCATCAAATGCCTCTCAAACTTAAACTAATACTTATCCATTAAATGTGCCATGTTACTCCCAAGCAATTACATGACCACTGAACTTCCCAGACTCGAGACTAATCAGTCTGATTATCAATCTAGTGATTCGTGCAACTTGTCTCATTGACTTAACAAGTTACTGACTTAAAAAACAATAGTGGCATATGACTCCACCATTTCTACGAGATATCAAATAAAACATATGGGGGGATTCTCATTGGGGTATTGGTCTGGCGGTCTACATCAATCGTGGGTGGTGGCACCACCTCCATGAACAAGAAGGTAACAAGTATTGGGAAGTTACAGACCAGTTGAGAGGATGAGGATTAGTGGGCTGACAGGTCTTCCCTACTTTTCGGGCACCACCCCAATACAATCTTTACAATCATCACTTCTCCATCTCTTCATAATTTCCACGACTTACGAGAAATCAGTGTGTCTCCTTTGAACTATAAATAGATGATTCTCATATATTTGAGAACAGGACAAGACAATCAGTCACGAGAAATAAAAACATACAAAATTAGCGATTCCTCTCATAGAATCCTTTTCTTCTTCACACAACCTATCACACTGATATTTCTCAACCTTCTTTGCTTCCCTCCCATAAGACCTACCATATTTTCTCCACCTTTGTGATTGAAGCAGGACGTGAACGGCTATTTCTTGGTTTAGGCTCATCCTGTTCGATTTGGCCTCTCGAACCTACTTGAAAGTATGATTTTACCGTACATTTGTTTTCACCCTAAAACAATTGGATAATTTTCCAATTATCCCCCACAGTGGTATGGGAAAACCCAAAATTTGGGTTGGGAAATTGGTATTTGGGGGGTGGGGTTTCCCATCGCGTTTCAAGTTGAGTTGAACGAATCTCAACGCCTATGATTTCTCTCCCTATAAATTTCAACAATTACAACTCGAAAACCACACATTCTCCATTAAAAAATTCTTCTACTTTCACTACAATCTTAATCTTTCCATCTCAAACTCTTAATCTCAACTTCTTTTCAAAAAAAACATTTGGAAAAAAATGCCAGATGTTCACAAACACAAAATACTGGATCAAGAAAGGTTTCATCAAAGCCTCACGGTCCAAGGTTTAATCTCCTAGAAGGTAAAGCTATCTTCAAAGGATATGTATCATGTAAGCTTGATGCTATCAATGGTGTTAATCAAGCCCATGCAACGCTTTGGGGATTTTTTTTGATATATCTGAAAAGGAAATTGGGAATCTAAATAAACGTGACTTTTATCAAGTTATTGTAATAACTAATTTTTAAATGTTGAAACTACAGATGCAAAAAACTCGAGAGGCATGGAAACTCAAGATGGTTCGGGTTTCAAACACGAAGAATGTTTCCACATCCTCAAAGTCCTGAACCGATTTAACCCCGAACTGTTGAATGGATATCAAGTACCAAAGCAATCCCCTTACGAGACGACAAACGTTTCTCAAGGGTATCCGTCTATTTATTATTTACCAGAAACAACCTCAACCTCACAACCCAATATAGGCGTATCCCAGCATGTTAATGGAAGTACATAAAGATATGATGGATCAAACAACAAAAAGCTAAAAGGATCAGAAAGGTGGCTCAAGAATCCACTGCATCATCAACTTCAGATATCAACTTTCAAGAATTTTTTGAAAAACAAGAAAAAACTGATATTTGTAAAATAGTAGAGCGTAATAAAATGGTTGTAGAAATTAGGAAAGGTCGCAAGGCAGTTGAACAAAATATTTTTAATGCTCACATGAGAGGAATCTTGGGAATGGACACGTCAAAGATGAATCAGACACAGTTGTGACTCTGGTGAGAAGAAATAAATAAAATTGAAGCACTGTAGACACAATGATGCCCAAACTTAATTGACGTTGATTCTGATATGGAGGAGAATGAGGATATCAATAATATCATTGTTCCATTGGATTAGTTTAGTTTAATTTCAATGTAATCCTTTGTTTTGTATTAAAATTAATCCTTAGTTTCAATATCAATGTTTCAATTTCAGTGTTATTTTTTCATCAATTTGATCATTATTTCAATTTCAATGTTTGATCCTTATATTGCACAAATCAAATTAGAATAAAATGATTGAAACAATAACTAATTATAAAATTTTTAAAAAATAAAACTAAATCCTGTGAGGGTTTCTTCTTCCAAAATCAGCATACAAGTGTGCAGTGAGATCCTCCCTTAGCCTAACATATAATCCTCTATGTTCAATTATCGCTTCTACCATTCTGTACTCTCTTGCTGGCACACCACGAAGGGGTTGCACATTTTTCCTCTTGATTTTGATAACTTATCTAACTGGGATCCCGTCAGGTCTTCTCGATTATCATATTATCCAAAATGATACATGTGAGCATAACCCTATTCATTTCTATTGGTTTAAATGAACGATATGGTCCACAAATTATATGGAACTTCTTTTTTAAAACTCCAAATGCTCGTTCGACATCCTTCTTAACCGCCATCTGCTTTCCGTTAAAATGTTATTTTGCACGCTCACCTTGGGATACCTGCGCATAAGCTTGAACTAAAGTTGACCACTGTGGATAAATTCCATCAGCCAAAAAATACCCACTATTATAGTTATTGCCGTTGATGGTGAAATTTGAAGCTGGAGCAGTTCTGTACTTCAGTTCTTCAAACAAAGACGATTTATGCAAAACATTGATAACGTTATTTAAACCTAGTAGTCCAAAATAAGCATGTCATATCCATCAATCGTAAGAGGCCGGCGCTTCCAAAACAACAGTTGGTTTTGTGAAGTGACCCTTACACTGACCTTGCGATGCATAAGGACATCCATGCCACACCCAAAGCATGCAATCAACGCTACCTAGCATTCTGGGAAATCCTCTTTTGGTGTTTTCATCTAGTAATTGGTCGACATCATTTTGCGTTGCTGTCGTAAAAAAAGGGAACCAAAATGGTTGACTACATTTTTGAAAAACATTTTGAGATTTTCGTATGCTTTTTTTTTTCCCATACGACAATACTTATCATAGGCATCCGCAGACACACCATAACCTAGAATTCTTAGGGATACAGTGACCTTTTGTTGACGACTATATCCTCATATGTTTAGTGTATCAAATTGATAGTTCAACTGAAGGTTTACTCGAAGCTCTCCAATAACCCGCTGGACCAAGTGTTGTGGCATGCGGAAGCGACGTTGAAAATCTTCATCAGAGTACACCCTTCTATTAATAAAATAATCACGCAACATTTGTTGATGTTCTTCCTCTCGATATCTCCATATCCATCTTCTTGTCAATACGACTCTTGGTTCTAGATCTTGCGGTATTTTCCATGAGTATAATTGTATTATATGGTTGGTCATCCTTCTGTCATCGTCTGAATCTTCATCAATTTAATCAATTTGTTGCGTAATTCCTTGAGCTTGTTGGAGCCAAATTCCCCCTATCATTTGTGTTTCTTCATTTTCTAATTCATGATCCATAAGTTGAGATCAAGAGTTTGAGATGAACATATTAAGATTGAAATTAGAAGAATTTTCGAGTGGAGAAAGTATGATTTTGGAGTTAGAATTGTTGGAATTTATAAAGAGATAAATTGTAGCCGTTGGATGAGAGCCGTTGAGATTCAGATTCACTTCGTTTATCCAATTCCCCACCGCCCAAAACTTAGTTTGCCTATCCCATCTGGCTTGGCAAATTAAAGGATATATCCATGCCCATTAGAATTGCTCTTATAAGTTAAATTTACGTTTTTTTATTCGAGTCCCTGTAAAAGGTCATATATTACGAAGAGATCCCTTTATCAAATCTCAAAACAAGTCCGAAAGGGTTTCTAGTTACTCCGCACCACTAATAATAAAAATGGCTGGTCCTTTCACCAGTTTCACAGTAACTCCGTTGATTATTCTAAGAAGAACAACACTTATTCAAACATTTAGATCTCTTCCTTGTCTCAGTAACAATAACTTCTCTCAACGAAAAGTTCAATTCCTCTGTAATCCTGCAAATTTCCCTTCTGGTGAGTATTTACTACAGTATTATTTTTCATGTGAATTCACTGGATTTCTGTACTTCTATTAGGTCAAATATTTAATATCTAGTAAATCAATGAACAATGTCATCAGCGTTTCTTTGTGGATTCTATAAATTTTCCGTAATTTTCAACTACTTATCAAATTTGATCTTAGGGCTGAATCATTATGGCTTGAAATTGACTTTTTCATACACCTTGTTTGTACTCCAATTTAGCTGATGGAGACCAAATGCTAGTAACGCGGGAGGTTGATTTAGATTTGTGCCACAAATGATGAAATGATTTCCGTACAGAAGCTAAATACTGCTTTTTGTTGTGAATTTTTTATCCATCATGTAAGTTATGACTATAACGAGTTAGGTCCCAAAAAAGATTCAAAACACAGTTGACACCTGTTCACTCCTTATTACACTATTTTGAAGTCACTGATGTAGCGTTGGATACAGTTGCAGGTTTATATCATCTGGTACATGCTTCCAAAGGAGATTCATCTGAGGTTTTAATTAAAGGAGTGGTAGACAAGAATGTCCTTGAAGATGTGAGGCGTGTACTTGAAATGGTATTTGCATAACAACCACTGGAGATCTTTTGAAATATTAAACTTTTGGAAATAGTTCTAAGACCTTGATTTCTTATTTGTGATTATACGGGCAACTTTGTAAAAGATTTAGGTATCCAGCTTTGCACATGAACTTCAGTTATTTCTCAGTTTCTGGATTCTTACCTCATTTGTACAACGTATATAACTAGTGAACTTTAAAAGAAGTATTGCTTGTGAAGTTCTATTAAAGAAGAATTCTTCTTGGTTTTTGTATCACCTCTATTGGATGGATTCAAGTCTGAGTTCCAAACTTCTCTCAGGCAAACCGAGCATCGTTAAGAAGAGAAATTGTCCATACTGACTTTCTTACGCCACCAGTATTGAAGGAATCAATGCATGCACTTGAAAAGTTAGCTGATGTCAAAGCAGTAGCACAAGGAGGATATCCACAGGTTAGATTGACATATGGTGTTTAACTTTCATTTGGAGGTGTAGATTTCTCTTTGAATGATGACCCAATGATCCATTATTCTAACCTACAGGCTGAGCGTTGCCGGCTTTCAGTTGGACACTCTGAAGCAATGGCAACTACTCCTGATATAGTTGAAGCACTCAGGTCTTACTAACTTTAAATTTTACTATTTATTGGATCATTTAATAGCTTCGTGCACCAGCTAAATGATTAGTACTTTCAGTGTCACGGGAAATTTTGGGCTTCAACCTTGTTCTCATAGCCACTTCCTCGGCGCGATACTTGGTACAGGGATTGCAAGGGAAAAGCTTGGGGATATTCTCTTACAGGTAGCATCATCTAATTTTTCTTCTAACTTTCCTTTATCAGTAATTTTCTGTCTTCTAGTCTGATCTTTTCCATCCTTGTATGCATTCACTGTACTGTTCCCATTTTGTTTGGTTTTACCTACAATATCCAGGGTGAGAAAGGGGCCCAAATTCTTATTATTCCGGAACTTGTCGACTTTCTAGTTACAGCGATGGACAAGGTAGTGCACTTCCCATCAAGTAATTAATGATAAGCTAGTTAAAATATATGACAATGAGGTGACATATATCTCACTTATTTAAAACTTTTTTCTTCGGATATGAATAATACAGTTGAGTAAGACTTTGGGTGTCAAACCCTTTTGGTTCCTCTTCTCCATTGATAAATGTATAATTCTTTTGCAGGTTGGTAATGTTCCAGTTACTTGCACAAGGATACCCTTGCTTGCTCTTGAATATGCACCACCAAGGTTAGAAGATTTTGTCTTGTTTTTCTGTTCTGGTGTTACAGCTTTTGATTTGTGTCTTTGTTTTCCACTAGAAGCAATGAAGGCTTAAAAATGATTTGTTCACACTTTGTAGGACCAAAACATTTAAAACTGTTGAAGCATCATTACGGTTGGATGCTGTAGCCAGTGCTGGATATAAGATTTCACGATCAAAATTAGTTGATTTGATAAGGTAAGAGACTTTAAAGCTATATGGAGTCTCTGGTTTAATTCCTTTCATTAATTTTTGCTTAGCGTTACTCCAATTTATTTTTCTTTGTTAGTCGATTTCTTTAGCTAGTGATAAAACAATCTTCAATTCCACTAATCCATATATAGCCAATCTATTAAACAGCATTAATCAGGTGGCCCAAGCACGCCTGATATGATATGCTTACTAAAGAAGAATGGAAGATCTCTGAAAAGGGGGCCTGAACCTAGTGTCAGGAAACCATAAAGTTCGATTATCATCAACTTAAAGCATTAGATAGTAAGTAACAAACTAGGCACACTCACAATCAAAATATAGAAAGTATTTTGGGGTGCCTGGGGTATCCATACAAAGAGGGCAGTATGAACACGAAGAAATGCATGCTAGGGGCCGTATTTAGAGTTTATCATTGTGTGATTTTCCATCTAAATGATATGCTACCACTGAACAGTCAAATTCTTTCAGAGCCAATATGTGAACATACTTTACAAACTCTTCTTACAAAGGTTTCATTTGAAAATCGCTTCATACATTAAGAAAGGGTTAACTACTAAACTGCTGATTGTAAAATTTGAAGCGCACGTCTACGTCAGTTTTGTCTGTATGAATCAAAGCCAACATATCTCTAACATAGACTTGCTCTTTTCAGCAAGGGTGATGTGCGCATCAACTGGAGCCCTGTTACCAAAAATGGAACGACTCTCAAGACTGGAGATATGGTGTCAGTTAGTGGTCATGGAAGGCTGAAGGTCAGTTGTTAACCTAAATCTAGCATCAAGGTCTTACATTTCAGAACCAAATCATATTTAGACTGGAATTTCTCTATCTTCAGAAGTTCTCTCTTACCTTAAGTATAACCTACATTCAGAATTACTGCGGCGGTACTTTAGTGTTCGTAAGAAGTTTGGCTCTAACTAAGCCAATACAGGTACCTAGGATTTGAAGGCATGCCATCTTTCCTTGGAACTGAACTAGGAATGACTTTCCTTCTCCAATTCCACATATTTCAGTACCAAAACTGGAAGTAGTGTTATATCAGGGTCCATTTGTAGGATCCAGATCTTAATTGACATGGCCATTACACATACTGATGGTATCCTGAACTTCTGTTGAGCATTTTTGCCTTTTTGTTTAGAAAATGGGGCTAGTTCAATAACCTAAGAGGGAATGCCTTTTTTTTTTTTTTTTTGCTGCTGAGCTTTCTCAAAACACAAATTTTCTTCGATGCAGATTGGAGAAATAAGCACAACAAGAAAGGGAAAGTTTGCGGTTGAGGTCATACAATTTTATGACCTTCAGTGTGCATACTTTTATCGAGATTCACCATGTCTTCCCTTCCCGAAGCTTTCATTCATGGTCTGTGTATATCAACCCAAAAGTGTAGGTCAGTCATTTTTATGCTGTGGATTAAAATATACTGTTTGGTATATTCATGTTAAAATAACAACTGCCTAGTCCTATTCAGAGCTGCTTGCAAATCCGTTATAGTTTTCGGCAAAACAAAAGATAGATTGAAGTTTTGAGCTAAAGTGAAAACTATTTTTTTAACTTTTATTTTTTTTCTGAAAATATTTTTTGAACTTTTAGTTTAGTTAAACTGTCAAATTCTTCAGCTGGACTCCCTTCATCGTGTGTGCTTCTTTTCATTTATCTAAGACTAAGGTTGTTCCTTTAAAGCATCTGAACTGAATTGTTGGATATCCATGAGATGGTTGTCATAAAATCATTTCGATTCTTTTACTGTCTAGTCACGTTTTACGTCTCAGTTCTCACTTAGCCAGCGTCAGAATTCAGATGATGTTATTGCTAGATAAGCAACTTCTGCTGACCACAATCCTTCCTTTTTTGACTGTGCCATTTGGAACATGAAGCCTGATGAAATGATACATTATTTGGCTGCTCAGCACCCATTTGGAACATGAAGCCTGATGAAATGATACATTATTTGGCTGCTCAGCACGATGGCAAGTGGTCATTCTAGCACTCTAAAACCCTATGAGGAGACTAGTGGTTTCGATTATGTTAAGGGTGTCAAGTCATCAACCTGTGTATTCTATATCCTCAGATTCACTAAATGATAAAGTCAGATGACTGACGTTGTCACTGTCACATATATAACCGTATGATTGTAAACATATCTGAAACACAAAAAGATTCATGTTTGCTGATTCTCTTTCTACATTTGACTAAATTGATTGATTGATTTAGGCTTTCTAATTCCATTGGTCTGTGTTTCCAGATGAACGGTTCGTTTAGCTGAACATGGGATCTAGAACAAAAATACAGTCGGGTCACTTTTTAATTTCAGCTTTACCCATAACATGTCTACTCAAACTTTTTCATGATCAGCTTCTTTGGCTATTTGACAGCAACGAATGATCAATTGCGGACTTTGATACACAAATATTTTAAATATTATGGGATGATACCTGAAACTGCTGACTGTTAAGTCAACCTGTTGACTAAAAACTCTGTTATTTTTATAATTGTTATTAAATATTAATATGCTTCAAACAAAAATTTCGCAGACTCCCTCCGTTTCAGGAAAAGTGTTACTTTCGCTTTAAATTTTTGTTCCAACAAAAGAGTTAATTTCATTTTTAATATAACAAACTTTCAAAACTACCCTTGTTATTTTAAGAAATGTAATAATTCTCATTATAAAGATATATGTAGTATTAAACTTTTTATTAGGGTAAATCTGGAAATAAATTACCAAAATTATTCTCTCTCATCTTTCCTTAACAATTGTGCAAACAGGAAAAGTAACTCTTTTCCTGAAACGGAGGAAGTATTAGTTACTTAATGCCGTTAATTCACTGTTAACACGTGACTTTAAAAAACACGTGCTCTAGCAAATTTGATCGAACAGTTAGAAATATATTGATTGGATGGCTTAACGAAATGATTCAAAAGAAAAATATAGTTGTTTGGTTATAAAAACATCACTTTTACATCTTCTTCTCAAGTATTTTCTAATGTTTTATTCTTTTTCCTTCGAACATGCAATTCCGATTTTTCATTCATTTTTCGTTCTCCAAGAAAACATATGGGAAGATATTCCAGTTCCCATAAATAAATAATATAGAGTAAGTATTGCAATAACATAAACACTACCAACTTGTTTTAATAGCAGAAACTTTACCTGTTTTTCTTGTTCTGTAGGTATATCAGCAGTGTGACAGTATCAGTCATATAGCCAAAAACATGTCCATGGAGATATATGAAGTGCACCAAACCTGGATGTATTTGTATTAGAATGGTGGAGAGTAATCATGCTAAGGGAGAGTTAGTCTCAAGTGTCAATTTGCTACATGTGATGGTTTTGTTTGGCTTGATGCTGCTAAGAATGCCACAACAGAGACTTGTGAGCTATGTCAAACAAAGGGACACATGAGAAGCGACTGTATACGGTCCATCTTACCTTGCCTCAATGAAGAACGCCAAGGTAAACTATCTGTGAGGATATCCAAGACTAAAAAACACCTAGAACAGAGATTTCTATCTTGCTATTTGTGCCACAAGTTTGATTGGCTTTTAGACTTATATGGCACAAACATGAAGCTCTTATGGTTTGTGATCAGATAATGGAGTCACCTCCCACTATTCAGTAGAAGAACTCTTATGATGTGAATGAAATATGCACAACTTGGACATGCCGATTAATGTTAATAATTTAATCTCCATTACCCACCTACGAACCATCAAAATATTCGAACAAATCAGGCCGGTTGGACCATAAATTTTAAGTATTCTTACTGGTTATTAGTATCAATACGTGATAAATCTAACTTATTATATCCACCTTCATACTACCAATTAGTTAATATATTATTTGTATCTTTTTTGTAAGTAATAAAAAAAATAAAAATATAATATTATAGTTGTAGAAACTATGGCCGACAGGTGGAAAGGCCGGACACAAATTTTTGAGCAAAAACCTTCGTCTGCCCACTTAAAATAATTGGGCAGGTCGGACAAGCCTATGACAAGTTGTCGGACGCCTATGGGCGCCTTCGGACCCATGCTGGCAAGCCACAGGCCTCTAGATATTCTATACAGCCTTACCATCAATATAACACAAGAGAATAGATAATATAACACTACATTAGTAATAAGAGGTTCACGAGTTAGAATCTGAATAACATGATCCAAAACAAGACAAACATAATAAACTTAAAGCAATCATAATTGTTTGCATTGATAGTAAGGTGTTCAAGAGCATAAAACTAATTAAACTATTGGTTCAAAAGATAATACTGATAGGCTTAAAAGATTACATTGCGTTTTTTAAGACAAATTCATTCATCCTCAGTGAGGTCACAGACCATTCAACTTCTTACCTAAACCATCATAAATTCTTCTGCTCATGCTAGCTAGTGAAAAGACATCTCCAGCCCTTGTTCTAGCTCCACCAGGTCTCATTGACACTTTTTCGACACCTTCATCTCTATTGATGACATTTGCATTCTGCACAGGAATGGGTTGGTGGTATGATTGTGTAGCTTGGTTTAGCATTGCTGCCTCTGCATCTATCTGCAAAAGTTGTGTCGTGTCTGCCACAATAAAAATACTGAGAAGATGTTAACGTTAAAATAAAATCTCTGAATTGAAACATTGATTTACACACAAAGGACAAAGCCACCTGCTCAGCAAATTGTCCTTAACACAATAGTCCGCGGGTACTCCTCAAGAATGAGAGATGCTATACCCCCACAGTGGAGATGTGTCCAGGATAGAACTGCCCGTTATGATTTGTATAAGCACAATACAAATCACCCACTCAACGAACTCAACATCAATAAAAGAAGGAAGGAAATAAACAAGAAAAACACATAGCAAAGCAAGAAGAGGGGAAAAAAGCTAGGGATAGTAGCCTGCTCTGGGATAAATTAGAATGAAAAATTATGAGGTATTTTATAGGAAGAAATCAGAGACTGGTAGTAATGGCAATTGATGACAATTGATTCTCAATCGATTATGTGCATAGGGCGCGAACATAAGAGACAAAACGAAAAGAAAACGGGCAAAATTCAAAACAACCATTACTGCAAGAGAAATTTTTTGGTAAGTAAAATATATTCCATCGGGTCAGACACCCCCTATTAAGACAATTTATTTTTATATTTAAATTCATTTGGAAAATATATCAAAAGAATTTTGTCCAAAAAGATAAGTCTTGGTTGACCCACACCCACACCCGAACCCGAGCCCGGCCCACCTGCCCGCCCGACCTGACGGACGGCGGCGGCGTGCGTGCTTTGGTGCGAAGCACCACGCATGTGTAAAATATGTGGTTGCACCAACTAGCCCATTTCCTAAGTCTTCTCCCTCACACAAAAGTGTGTTGACCCAAATGGCCACTTTTAGATGCAAATATCTTAGTAATATGGAGAGGCAACATCTTTAGTTTCTCTTATGTGGGACTAAAGGTTTCATTCAAAAATAGTGAAAATGAGCTAGTGTCCTTAGTGACCCCTTGGTCCTAAGTTCCAATTAGTCCAAGACCAAAAACAAAACACATAAAATCATTTTCTCCAACAATCCCCCACATGAATGAAAAACCTATGAAAATCAGAAAGCGAGAAATACCACTATAGGCAATAGGTGTCCATAAGGTCTTGAACCTTTGCTTATTGATAAATTACCGGAACTACTTGATGGACAGTGAACGTGATGTCTTGAACTGCCATCGTTTGATGTAGTTCATCAATAACTTCCACGCGTGATATCACTCTAGGCGCTGTCAAGTTCGTGCCGTTGTGTCCATCTTGGCCCTGGACGTATCCCGTTTCTCAGAATGCTCTAGAGAATCATCTCAATTCTCATAGGAAGCGACCCACTTCCACATTCATATAGGTGAGTTCCATCAAGAGTGTTTACTGCTACACCCCACTTCAATCTTAAAAAGAAACTATAAAACTCATTAAGATTTAATAAAAAGTCATCATTCACATGCAGTCACACTATCACGTCTACACCATATGGAAGGGACAAAGAATGAATTCTCTGATAGTGTTTCCTTTAACCCACCACAAATTATTTGTCTCATTGATCTCCAGTCAGCAAGGTTGAGTATCCTTCATGGCAAGTTTATTTAATAAGATTAAGCCCCATCCCCCTCGATGCATTACTAACTATCTCCTTGGACAAACCTTTCTTCAAAGGGTCCGCGATATTCTCCTTAGACCTCACAAAGTAAACCGAAATAACGCCAGTTGAGATTAGTTGTTTCAAGGAATTATTTCTTCTACGAATGTGTATAGACTTCCCATTATAGTTGTTGGTTTTAGCATAGCTATTGCATCTTGACTATCACAATGTTTAGATATAGCTTGTACATGCCTATGCCAGATAGGAATGTCTTCTAAAAACATCTTACCCAAGCGGCTTCCTCTCCTGCTTTATCTAACGCAATAAACTCCGATTCCATAGTGGATCGAGCTATACATGTCTGTTTGGAACTCTTCCAAAATACAGACCCACCTGCTAGAGTGAAAACATATCCACTCTTAGACTTAAACTCCTCTGAGTCTGATATCCAGTTTGCATCACAAAATCCTTCAAGGACTGCATGGTATCTCTCATAATTCAAACAAAAGTTCAAAGTGTACTTCAAGTACCTAAGTACTCTAATGAGTGCATCCCAATGCTCCTTCCCCGGATTACAGGTATACTTACTCAACCTACTCACAACATAAAAAATGTCTGGTCTCGTACAATTCATCAAATACATCAGACTTCCTATAATACGTGAGTATTCAAGTTGTGAAAATCCATTGCCCTTATTCTTTTTGAGTCTACAACAAGGATCATATGGAGTACAAGCAGGTTTACAATCAAACTGATTATATTTTTTAAGCACAGATTCAACATAATGAGATTGACTAAGACTATATCCATTAGAATTTCATCTAATCTTCATCCCTAAGATCACATCAGCGGGGCCTAAGTCTTTCATGTCAAAGTTCTCATTTAGCATGTTCTTTGTAGAATTAATTATATCTATGTTTGTACCAAGTATAAGCGTATTATCAACATACAAGCATTCAATCACACATGCATCATTCATAAGTTTAGTATAAACACACTTGTCAGATTCATTGATTTTAAAACCACTAGAAATCATTACATGATCAAATTTTTCATGCCATTGTTTAGGTGCTTGTTTCAAACCATACAAATATTTTTTTCAGTTTACAAACTTTGTTTTCACAACCTTTCACTACAAATCCCTCAGGTTGGTCCATGTAAATTTCTTCATCTAATTCACCATTTAGAAAAGCTGTCTTTACATCCATTTGATGTATCTCTAAGTTATGAATGGAAGCAATAGCAATTAACATCCTAGCAGAAGTAATTCTCGTAACAGGTGAATAAGCATCAAAGAAATCTACACCTTCTTTTTGTTTATAGCCTTTAGCTACTAATCTAGCTTTGTATTTTTCCACAGTTCCATCTACCTTACGTTTCCTTTTGAAGATCCATTTACAACCTATGGGTTTACACCTAGAGGTAAATCTACAATCTCCCACGTACTATTTTGTATAATGGAATCCATTTCACTAATGGCAGATTTTTTCCACCATGAAGCTTCAGAAGAAGTCATGGCTTCTTTATAAGTCTGTGGATCAGTCTCAGCTAAGCATGTTATGAAGTCTGGCCCAAAAGATTTTTCAGTTCTAATCCTTTTACCTCTTCTAGGCTCAAATTCAACTTCATCTTCCTCTAAAGGTAATGTCTGATTGGTCGAAGGGACATCTAGGGGATCAACAAATATCATGCGAGAATCATATTTTAATGGAAAAACATTTTCAAATAACACATCATCCCTAGATTCTATAATAGTATTCACACCAATTTCAGAAATTCCAGAACTTACAACTATAAATCTATATGCAGTAGTATGCTCAGAATACCCTATGAAGACACAATCAACAGTTTTGGGTCCTATCTTGGTTCTCTTAGGGGGAAGAATTGAAACCTTAGCCAAACACCCCTACACTTTAAAGTATGCATAAGAAGGTTTTCTACCTTTCTATAACTCATATGGAGTTTTGTATGATCCTTTAAAGGGTACTCTGTTCAAGACATAGCAAGATGAGAGGACGGCCTCCCCCCACAAGTTTGTAGGTAATCCTGAACTAATTGACATGGCATTCATCATCTCCTTAAGGGTTCAATTCTTCCGTTCAGCCACACCATTAGATTGTGGTGAATAAGGAGGGGTTACTTCGTGTATAATGCTATGTTCTATGTAAAAATATCCTATAGGAATTACATACTCACCACCACGGTCAAACCTAACAGTTTTAATGGTAACACTCATTTGGTTTTCAACTTCTAGTTTATACATCTTAAAGGCTTCTAAAGCATCATCCTTACCTCTAAACAAATATATATGACAGTACCTCGTACAATCATCTATAAAAGTGACAAACCATTTCTTACCACCTCTAGTTTGAGCTGATTTCATGTCAACCAGGTCTGAATGAATTAATTCTAAGGGTTTAAAATTTCTCTGAATATTTTTTCTAAAAGGTTTTTTAGAATATTTTGATTCTACACGTACTTCACATTTATGTTCATTATCCAAAATAAATCTGGGTATGCAGCTTATGCTAGCCAGTTTATGCATTGACTTATAGTTTACATGTCCAAGTATACCATGCCAAACATTTACTGACACACAAACATAAGATGAATAATCAATTTTATATATTTCATCAGAGGTTACATTAAGTTTATAGAGACCCTCAGTCTTATAACCCTTATCCACATAATCCTTACCCTTAGTGATAACAACTTTTCCATATTCAATTACAATTTTAAAAACCCTTATCATCTAAAACACCAGAAGAAACAAGATTTTTTGCAGATGTCCGGAACATGAAGAACTTCATTCAATGTGAGAGTGTTGCCAGAAGTGAGCTTCAGCCCAACTTTGCCTTTTCCAGCAACTTGTGCTGCAGATGAGTTACCCATGTAGAGTTTCTCCCCTTCCTTTACCTTCTGATAGGAGGTGAACATATCTTTGTTTCCACAAACATGCTTGGTAGCACCAGAGTCTACCCACCAGCCTCTCACATTGGTTACCAAATTAACTTCATACACCGTACCAGAAAACTCGTTCTTGTTATTCTCAACCAAATTAACATTGTTTTTCTTGTTATTAGGTCTTTCTGTTTTCTACAGTGAATTGCCATATGGCTAGGAATTCCATAAACATAACAAGTGATGTAATTTTTAATAGTGGTAAATAGAGTGTCGTTCTCTCGAACTTGAGAAGACTGATTTTATATTTTAATAAACTAATTTTAAACTAAGAATATACAAAAAATATGAAAATAATATTCACAACAAAGTTGAGAGAAAACTGAGGCTAGGTTTCCACTATTTTTCCAATTTTTATAATGATTAAATTCAATAATTATAATCATGCAATTCTAACTTTTAATTTGATTCTAAAATGTTGCAATAAGTAAATTCTTAAAGTAACAATTGTATAACAAAAGCATGGAATATCTAAACCCTAGGAAAAGCATATATCATCTAACGAAATCACAATTGCTCAATAAAAATTATTAAATCAATTTTTAATTAAGGAAAACAATCATAAAAAAATTGCATAAATTAATTAAATAACATTACCACATAATTTTTGGAAAAAGTAGCTTCCACCGTCGCCTCAGAGATGGGGTTCATCTCCTCATATTTTTCATTTGGTCAGATTTACAATTCAATGCTCAAAATGTTCACAAATGATAAAAAATGAGAAAAATAAAGAAAACAGTGAAGTTGCAACGATTATATGAGTTACAGATTCACTGTTACAGAGGGTCTGAAGAACAAATGTTGCTGATTTGAAATAATCATTGCAAACAGGATGAAGATTCCGTTGCAAACTGGATGAAGATTCCGTCGCCTTTCGGTTGAAGATTCCGTCGCCTTTTCCTGTTCTTCGTGCACCAGCAGCAGCAGAATCCCTGGATTGATTTTTCGAGCTTCTCTGCCTCTCTGAACCTTACCCTAAGCTTCCTCTCCCCTTCTATGATACCCGAAACCCCTTTTTATATCCACAGAACCCTACAAATCTTCACTTTAATCCTCAACAGGATCATCTTTTAATGGTGGTTATTCCCGATAATTTTCGGTGATTTTTTTCTGATTCTTGGATGATTGTGTTATCTTGTAATTACTCCAAAATATCTTCTTGATTATTACTTGATTTATCCCGAGCATAATACCTTCACAGAACCTCCACAGATTTCTCATTTAATCCTCAACAGGATATCCCGATAGTTTATTTCGTTCTCCTGATTCACCGAGAATCAAATATCCGCCGTGATTTGGTCGTGATTTTGTTGTAGTGAATCATGCAAATGATAGGGAAGAATATTTCCCTGTCTTAACTGTACAAAATCCCAAGATATCACGTATTAATCTACACAGTTGAGTGAAAATATTTCCCCGCCAAAATGAATTTTTGAACCGTGAAGAAGGGGGTGCTCATATCCAATGTCCGGGTGCCTTTATCAAATTTTGGGTGCCTTTAGTAGCTTTTTTTGAGCTAATTTTTCCCAAATGTTATTTCTCCAAAAGTACCTACTATTATATAAAATCACAATATTAGTACAAAATCGAGCTTTTACAAAGAACAAATTGAGAACAATTTATACACGAAAACGTGTTTATCAAATACCCCCAAACTTATTATTTGCTAGTCATCGAGCAAATCTAGTAAAAACAAATTCTAACTCACTTTCGCAGGCATCGCGATTGTACTTAGCGTGTGCAATAAGCCTTTAAACCCCGAGGTGTCCCTAGTGGACGAGTTTTGTCTCGTGAGTGTTTACAAGAGGTGTACCCACAAAACCTTTACTCCAAATCCTAGCTACTTGTGGACGATTGAGGGTAAAGACTAAACACACTATTTAGTTGGCATACTAAATTCTTCGCCTATAAGAATCATTACCCTATATGATTCCAATTGCTATACATGAGTTTTCACTCAGTGTACTAAAATTCATACAAGAATTCAAAACTCTACTTAAATAGTTGTTCAGCCACGATACTCATAACCTATCAAAGTTCAATCACATGAATACATTTAGAAGATGGATATAGAC
>JAJJMC010027428.1:3414989-3428226 GCA_023531435.1 Papaver californicum | reverse complement strand
CATAATAGGTTCATGATGATTACGAGGTTGCAACTGCTCTAGGTCATCCCTCCAAGACAAAGAACTCGAATTTTGCTCATTTTCATGTTCAAAAGACGGGTGCATGTATGAATAGTAATTGGGATCACCTTGGTATGAACCATAACCTCCAAAAGGTTGGTAGTGGTCCCAAGTACTATCCACACTATGTTGATAGTATGGATAATGTCTATTTTGAAATTCAGTTGGATATTCATTGTATTGGTCCTCATAATACCAGTTCGACATTTTCTAAAAAAAAAATCCTAATAAATTTACAAAAAAATCTAAGAAAATGAATCCTTACAGGAAGGGGTTCTAAACATACACAAACAAGGCCGACTTAACAAACCAAACCTACTGAATCTAGCAAACAAAAAGCATGATGTCTCCACTTAGATTGTTTGTAGACCAGCTTCTATTCTTCCAAAAGGCAACTAGTTACAGTTTTAGCAAACCTCTTAGAACGATCCGAATTAGATTAAGTCGAAGAGAAACAGGATAAGCTCTAAGGAGCTTTGATAACCCTGTCTCTTTGGCACTTTTCCCTGGGTTACAAGGCGGCTCTAATCAACTTAAAATAATCTTCTTGAACCTTGAGTTAGGCTAATAAAGTAACCAATACAGTCCTTTTGAATGATTTTCTAATAAGCTCGTTACCCTATAGGTCTCTTTCTAGTCAAATTTTAGGCTTAGGTTCGCGTTAGGTAACGTGTTCTTAAGGCGGGCAAGAAGGAAACGGTGATGAAATCCGAGTCCTTATCTTATATGGCCAGTCCTTGCCCTTTACTAGAAAATTAATTCCGTATTCAAGTCCTCAACATATATGCATTACGAAGGAATACAGAAAACCCACTGACAGGGGATTCGTGGGTGGTTAGAGCCTTACCTCCCGTACCAGACGGGGGATGAATCGGTTGTAGTCGACTCAGGCCACCGACTCCCATGTCAGTGTACGAACCCGAGGGGCCGAGACAATATCGTAATTGTCGTCCTTCCCTGTTACAGTTTATATTTAATTCCCTTCCTTAGGGTTTTAAAATTAAAAATCCAAAAGTCCCAAATAAAGTCCAAAAATAAAAGAAAAATAAAATAAAAAAAAAGTATTAAAAATAATTACAAAAATAAAATAACTCCTAATACAGTTTTTCTAAAAAAAAAAAATCTAAAAAAATCTAAAAATAAAGAAAACTTTGTCTTCTTTTCCGTTCTTTTTGCTTTGTCTCTAGTTACAAGTCTTTTAATCCCAAATATTTCTTTGACTCCAATTTCTTTTCGATCCAAAACCTGTAACACAGAAACAATACCCAAAAATGTAAATTAGAACAAATCAAATAATAAAAAAAAATCTAACTAAACTAATTAACTTAAAAAAAAATCTAAAAACAATTCTAAAAACAAGTCCGCGTCGGCGGCGCCAAAAATTGATGTAATTTTTAATAGTGGTAAATAGAGTGTCGTTCTCTCGAACTTGTGAAGGCTGATTTTAGATTTTAATAAACTAATTTTAAACTAAGAATATACACAAAATAAATAATATTCACAACAAAGTTGAGAGAAAACTGAGGCTAGGTTTCCACTATTTTTCCAATTTTTATAATGATTAAATTCAATAATTATAATCATGCAATTCTAACTTTTAATTTGATTCTAAAATGTTGCAATAAGTAAATTCTTAAAGTAACAGTTGTATAACAAAATCATGGAATATTTAAACCCTAGGAAAAGCATATACCATCTAACGAAATCACAATTGCTCTATAAAAATTATTAAATCAATTTTTAATTAAGGCAAACAATCATAAAATAATTGCGTAAATTAATTAAATAACATTACCACATAATTTTTGGAAAAAGTAGCTTCCACCGTCGCCTCAGAGATGGGGTTCAGCTCCTCATATTTTTCATTTGCTCAGAGTTACAATTCAATGCTCAAAATGTTCACAAATGAGAAAAAATGAGAAAAATAAAGAAAACAGTGAAGTTGCAACGATTATATGAGTTACAGATTCACTGTTACAGAGGGTCTGAAGAACAAATGTTGCTGATTTGAAATAATCGTTGCAAACAGGATGAAGATTCCGTTGCAAACTGGATGAAGATTCCGTCGCCTTTTCCTGTTCTTCGTGCACCAGCAGCAGCAGAATCCCTGGATTGATTTTTCGAGCTTCTCTGCCTCTCTGAACCTTACCCTAAGCTTCCTCTCCCCTTCTATGATACCCGAAACCCCTTTTTATATCCACAGAACCC
This sequence comes from Papaver californicum, assembly GCA_023531435.1. Classification (NCBI taxonomy): domain Eukaryota; kingdom Viridiplantae; phylum Streptophyta; class Magnoliopsida; order Ranunculales; family Papaveraceae; genus Papaver; species Papaver californicum. The sequence continues at coordinate 3,425,958 of JAJJMC010027428.1, read as the reverse complement.
TATAAATCTTCACTTTAATCCTCAACAGGATCATCTTTTAATGGTGGTTATTCCCGATAATTTTCGGTGATTTTTTTCTGATTCTTGGATGATTGTGTTATCTTGTAATTACTCCAAAATATATTCTTGATTATTACTTGATTTATCCCGAGCATAATACCTTCACAGAACCTCCACAGATTTCTCATTTAATCCTCAACAGGATATCCCGATAGTTTATTTCTTTCTCCTGATTCACCGAGAATCAAATATCCGCCGTGATTTGGTCGTGATTTTGTTGTAGTGAATCATGCAAATGATAGGGAAGAATATTTCCTGTCTTAACTGTACAAAATCCCAAGATATCAAGTATTAATCTACACAGTTGAGTGAAAATATTTCCCCGCCAAAATAAATTTTTGAACCGTGAAGAAGGGGGTGCTCATATCTAATGTTCGGGTGCCGTTATCAAATTTTAGGTTCCTTTAGTAGCTTTTTTTGAGCTAATTTTTCCCAAATGTTATTTCTCCAAAAGTACCTACTATTACATAAATTCACAATATTAGTACAAAATCGAGCTTTTACAAAGAATAAATTGAGAACAATTTAGACACGAAAACGTGTCTATCGACAAGCACCCTTAATTTTACTAACGCCAGATTTGGTTTTTTGAAAAATACCTTTCTTGTGAGGACTAGGCTTAGGGTTGCATTTGATGCTCTCACCCTTTTCAGTATTGGAAGACTTGTGTTCAATTACATGAGCCTTGTTGGACATATCTCTTGCAGAAGATACGTTCTTGTCTTTTGAGCACATTGACTCTTCCACTTGAATCTTCTTACCCAAATCAACCGTACTGACTTCACCAGTTTCATGTCTCAATCTACATTTGTATTCATACCAAGAAGACGGTAATTTCTCAATCACAACAGACACTTGAAAAGTTTCATCTATCACCATGCCTTCAGCAAGAATTTCATTGATAATATGCTGAAGTTGAAGGAATTAATCAACCACAGGTTTGTCATTTGAAAATTTATATTCCAAGAACCTAGCTACCAAGAATTTCTTACTTCCAGCAGTTTCAGCTTGGTATTTTTCCTCTAAAGTAACCCATAAATCAAAAGCATAAAAATTCTCATTTGCATTGTAAAAATCATATAATGCATCCTCTAAGCAATTCAAAATATGATTTTTATCCATATAGTTCTGCCTAACCCAACTTTCCAGTTCCCTTTCATTTCCAGCATCATTCAAACTCTCATAAAAAGATTTCAGAACAAGATAATCTAGCATATGAAAAATCAGGAAAAACAACACATTTGATTGCCATCTTTTGAAATCCTTCCCGCTGAATTTTTCTGGTATGTCAATATCATTTTTACCCATTGTTGCATAAGAAGTGTTATTGTGTTAAGATTGTTGTGTCTGCAACAATAAAAATACTGAAATAAAAGATGTTAACGTTAAAATAAAATCTATGAATTGAAACACTGATTTGCACACAAAGGACAGAGCCACCTGCTCAGCAAATTGTCCTTAACACAATATTCCACGGGTACTCCTCAAGAATGAGAGATGCTATACCCCCACAGTACAAATGTGTCCAGGATAGAACTGCCTGTTATGATTTGTATAAGCACAATACAAATCACCCACTCAACGAACTCAACAACAATAAAAGAAGGAAGAAAATAAACAAACAAAGCGCATAGCAAAGCAAAAAGAGAGGAAAATAGCTAGGGATAATAGCCTGCTCTGGGATGAATTAGAATGAAAAATTCTGAGGTATTTTATAGGCAAAAATCATAGAATGGTAGTAATGGCAATTGATGACAATTGATTCTCAATCAATTCCGTGCATGGAGCGCGGACATAAGAGACAAAACGAAAAAAAAAACAGGCATAATTCAAAACAACCATTACTGCAAGAGAAAATTTTTGGTAAGTTAAATATATTCCATCGGGTCAGATGCCCCCCTATTAAGACAATTTATTTTTATATTTAAATTCATTTGGAAAATATATCAAAATAATTTTGTCCAAAAAGATAAGTCTTGGTTGACCGAGCCCGCACCCACACCCGATCCCGCCCGCCCGACCGGATGGACGGCGTCGGCATGCGTGCTTCGGTGCGAAGCACCACGCAAGTGTGAAATGTTTGGTTGCACCAACGAGCCCATTTCCTAAGTCCTCTCCCTCACACAAAAGTGTGTTGACCCAAAGGGCCACTCTTAGATGCAAATTTCTTAGTAATATAGAGAGACAACATTTTTAGTTTCTTTTATGTGGGACTAAAAATTTTATTCACAAATAGTGAAAATGAGCTAATGTACTTAGTGACCCCTTGGTCCTAAGTTCTAATTAGTCCAAGACTAAAAATAAAACACATAAAATCATTTTCTCCAACAAGTTAAAAGAAATGCAAAGTTAAACTGCAAAGTTGAATTCAATTAAAGATGCAGTTATTTCTAAAAGTAGGTGTTGGGGCCTTTGTGATTGACCTTGGTTCATCACAACTTTCAAGAATTACTGCACCAAAAATTTAACCATGTTTCCTATGCAGCACCTTTCCTCTTGACAAACCAGTTGCTCTGCCCCTTTTTGCATCTTTAGTTGTAGTGGTTGTGTCTGGTGGGCACCAAAATGGAGGAACATTACTTGTTTGAGGGGTGGTAACATCTTGGTCCCTAAATAACAAGTATTCATCTCCTCTTACAAATCTATCTCCTCTAGTGCCCCCTCTACCACCTCTAGTGCCCCCACTACTTCCTCTACTAATACTTTTTTCCGCAGGCATAACAGATGTGGTAGATGATGATGGTACAAATTCATTTGGTGCGGCTGATTGTGTAGGAATGGTTTTTGGAGTAGCTGGTGGTGCAATTGCAATTAGTCCAGACTTGGAAGTAAACTTGGTAGCTTGGAAGTAGTAACCTTTTTTCGACTTCTACTACTAACACTTGATATTGGAATAACATTTGGGTCAGCGTTTGCAAAGTTCATTATTGTTATGGTTCTCACTGGTGGAGGTTCATTTATTGGTGTTGTATTTACAAAATCTCTACCAGTTGTTCTCTCTTATGTGGGCCGAGAAAATTATATGAAAATACATTTAACCAAAAAAAAAATTTAGCCAATTATTAATACACACAACTTGGAAACACAATAAAAAAAATTAGTTAATTGTTAATACCTCTTCCTCTCTCAGCAATCTCTTCTGTTGTCAATCAAGGACAAGTGCTTTTGTAGTGACCAATAACATCACATGGTCCACAATATTTCTTGGTCTCATAATCCCCATAGCTTCCTTAGCGCCCTCCTCTTTTGGGTCTTGGCCCTTCCCTTAGCCTTTGTATAAGGTGGTGCCTTGAAAACTACTTGGTCTGCATTAGGCTGCAATTTTTCTTGAGAAAAACATATGTTCAAAGTTGGTTAGAATCACCACCATGGAGACCACCCTGCTAACTCAATTATTAGCCCGTTCAAATACTTTTTTAGTTGTTTTTAATAATGAATGATCACGTCTATGAAAAGAGTTTCACAATAAAAATGTTATTATTTAAATTTAACCATAGTTCGACTCGAGAGTGTTGTTTTAGGATGTTAAACACTACTGTATTATATTGTTTCAATGGATCTGTATATAGTACTAGAAATGAGATTTTGTACACTTGGTAGTGTAAACTATGATAAAATGGGGAAAGTCATCTTGCAACATAAGTTGCTCACTTGGGCCACTTTGATTGATCCACCACTACTTGAATATAACCAGCATAGGTAGCTTTATGTTTATCAACACTGTGATAAGGATCAATGATCCTACAACATAAAGATATTATAACAAAGTTGTAAGGGAAAAAATAAAAAAAAATAAATTGAAATTCAAACTAACCTTTTCCAGTCAACATTCATATTGTAGAAAGATGCATTGATAACATGTGGATAAGGAATGCCTGTCACTTGCTAATACTTGCAGTCACATGTATGTTTTTGGAAGTGGACATTCGAATTGTTTCCATGTGCATCCATCACTGACCATTCACATTGAGTAAATGAAACTTTAGTGTAAAAGTTATCTTTCTCCCTATTGTCAAAATAATCCTCTCAGCTCTTGGTTCAATACCTCAATCAGTATACTTTTCTCTTGTTTCTTCATATCAAACATTAATCTCATCATCAGTTGTAAGAAATTGCAAATTGGAAGACACCTAATGTACAAAATACAAAAGTTGAATGCCTCACAAAAATTACTAGTTAGATGCTTACACTTGGAGGAAAAATCAAAGAAGTTTCTCCCCAATGTTCAATATATCTTCCTTCTCCAAATACAACTTTGCAACAGGCTTTGTTTCACCCAACCTTTTCATATAACCATCAAATTCTTCAGTAGTATAAGCCTTAGATGCACTCCAATATAAACTCCCTGAATGCTTTCCAGGATAGTATTTTTTTTATGTTCTTGTAAATATGACAAAACGAAAATCTATGGTAGTAGTTGACATCTCTAAAGTTCACATCCACACCATGCTTTAGTCCCTTATGCCTATCAGAATGAAGGTTATGTCCCTATGGAGTTGTTTCAAATGTTGTGCCATGATACTCAAAAAATCACTCCAAGTCTCTTTGTTCTCAGATATGCAAATATACCATTATTTCCATCAAATACAGTGATAGTCATGCACTGTCCCCCATACTTCCCCTTCATAACACGTGCATCTAATTTTAACATTGATATACTACCATTAACAAAAAAAATTATATTTAATTTATAAGAAATACACACATTCATAAACTTATAACCATCATCCCATTCAAATTTAACAACACTACCTAGATTTCTTTTCAAAAGTTGATTACAAAACTCAGGAATAAAGTTGTAGCTTCCTTTAAAGTTTTACAACACCCTTTCTATACATATGTGTCTAGCATGCCAGGCAGTCATGTATGAGATGTCTACTTTGTGTGCCAACTTCACTTCAGATTTAAAGTCTTTTGGTTTGTAGTTTGGATGAGATTTAAACTTCGCCAATATCACCCTAAACACCCACCTGAAATAAAATAACAGATACAAATAAAGGTATTAAAAGTTATAAGAACATTATTGAAAAAATAAAAGCTAAAAGCAAAAAACAAGTAAAAGTTAAAATGGAATATACCTTGCTTTAGCTAAATGGATTGATTATCCCATGAATAGTGTCACAGGTGCATGTGCTAAAAAAATCCACTTTTACACCTTAAAAGCAACCTAATCATACACTGTTGAGCATTATATCTTACATTGTCACCCTTGGTCTTTGTGCTGGCATTCATATGACTGTTTTTTCTAAGTGTTCTTCACTTGCTTTATATCATAATTCTCGAAAATTTGTTGATATTTAATATAATCCATGCGATGTGTATAAGTAGCCCACTTATGTCCTACCCAACATTTGTCTAGTGTAGCAGTATCAATATTTTATGTATTTATTTCTTCTTCTTCAAACACTCTATTAATATTTTTCACAAAATCTATATAGTGGTGAGTCCCCCTTAACATTTTCTTGATATGTTCAGTCAAGTCATCTTCAACCTCTTCTTCCTCATCTGGGAATACCTCATCTGGGAATACCTCATCTTCTTCAGGTCTTTCAAGGTCAGAATGTACTCTTTTTCAGGTTCACAATAGTTAATATATATTACCACTCTTATTGGAGGGACCACTTTGTCTTGAGGTTGTGAATTATCTGTATGAGTAACTCCTTCTACCTGACTTGAACCACCAACTTCATTAAAAGAATCAGCTTGTTCATTTACTTCATCATGTACTACACCTAAGCCAATAAATTTATTACCGCTTAAATTACTACCACTATTACTACTACCATCTATATTAACATCTTATTCTATTAATGAACAAACACTTTTAGTACCACCTTCAATAACAACTACATCAGTCACTTCAATGCAACAGAATATCATCAAATTTATGTAACTACGAAAACTAATCTAGTTCTTCTGCTATCACAGAATCAACTCTTTTCTTATTCAATTTTATATTCTTTTTAGCCCTTTTGGAATCAACTAAAGAACCATCTTTGGTAGAAAAAACTTAGGTAAATTTTAGCCCACCATTTTTGACAAAAAACCAATAAATGATGGGATCACGAACCATCAAATAAACATAACAACAACAACTAAACAACCTAAAGATTCTAGATTTTGTCACTTTGAAGTGCTATAACAACTTGTTCTTTATGTATAAAAAAAAAGGTATTTATTTATAAAAACTAAGAGAAAAATGAAATAACCAACGTAATAAACAATCATTAGGGAACAAGAATAATATATCAAACATATAAATGTTATAAATAAATCGAAACTCTAAATCCCCATCCAATTTATCTACCATATTTCAAATAAAAAACCTTAATTTACAATTATTTCAATAAATACTAACATCAATAAAAGTGTAGCACCAACAAAAACAAAAATAATAAAAAAAAGTTATGAATTCATCTTACTGTGTATGGATTTGCTATAGCTTTGGTCTTTAGTCTTTGGTTTGGTCTTGTTTGTCTTCGATTTAATCTTGCTTGTCCATGAATCTACAGAATAAACGATAGGCAACTTGAAATAATAACAAATTTATGAAACTCTAACACTAAACTAAAGAATTCTCTTACAATCACTCAAATCCCCAATACATGTCTCTGCAATATCTAACCTTTAATGTCTTTCACGCTCTGATTTTCGCGCTGTAAAACAACATTAGGTTAACAAATTAGGTATATCTAACATGTTTAGATCTCATCAAGGCCGTCGAAAGGAACATAAAGTGTTACACTTTAAGATTATGACACGTCCAATGTCATTAACTAGGCACTAGGACAATTCAAGTCATTGTTATAAAATATAAGGATAATACGGTAATAACATACGCTTTGTTACTTTGAAAATAAGATGGTTTGGTCAATGTGTTAACTTAATAGGCAACGACGATATGTCAAGTATTTGGGTAGTAAATTTTTTAATTGGTTATTTGTTGGGTACCATCGGTTAAATATCTTTTATATATACTGTAGTTAGCATAATATTTGTAAACTTGGAATGCTTTTTCCATTGAATCATATAAGATCCTATAAGTGATTTTTTTATTTTTTATTTATAAGCAAAAAAATCCTATGCGGGTTAAGTATACCCCCTTATTCTTCTTTTTTGACGAAAATAAACTTACATGAACCATAGTAAATTACAAACGGAACACAAAGGTTACATTACCTTTTTGTTGTCTCAATCTTTCAAACAACAAAAATTATGTGTTGGCACTAATTTTGCGTTTAAAATGAAAAACTCATTAAATACTAGGAAATAAAATGAAAATTCCGACGGAGCGTTCAATCTTGTGAGGTGATCAAAACATAGTCGGGACTGAGACAGTGCGGGGTGTGCAATCGTACATGTCCCAACGTTGTCAAGGACCTTTTTTTTCTAGTGTACTTTCCTCTCTAAGCCCATCCCAACATTCACGCATACCCTTATATTGTCTCTCTTTTGGTCACTTAAAAAAAAACTTCTTTGCTAAGACTCGAAGATATGACCTTAGGATGCTGCTAAAAGGATTGGTCCACTAAGTTATCGCTTTGTTGTTGCTTCATATTAGATATATATTTACTTTAAATCTCGAAGTTTTACCATATTATGATCAAGGATATATCTTTTGAGTTTTCCTTAGCCTATTCTTGTTCTTATCGATTGCATCAACAAAAATTGTTTTTATTTAATACTTTCTTTTACTCTATAGAATACGCGATACCGCCCTGTCAAATGTACATTTTTTTAGTGCGTTTTTTTAAGCATGAAATTTATTCAACCAGCTAAAGCACGATTACATGAGGGTATGTCATACCCATAGAGTCCCTTAGACCAATTTGATTAAGAAAGGATAGGACCGTATGGTCCCATATTATTTTTGAGAGCTCTACATGATTTTCCAGACCATCCGCTGCCTAGTTACCTTCCTCGTATTTGTGATGGATAGCGTATTGTGCAATTTGATGGATTCTCTGTTTGATTTCTATAATCATTTCAGATACGTACCAAGGTGGTTCAGTCTCAGGATTTATAAAGCGTAGGATGTTTTCTATATCTGTTTCAAATTGGACTTTTTACCAATTCCTCGCTAATATTGTTCTGGACGCTATTAGCATGGCCCAAAGGTTGTGCCATTGCCACTACATTTCTTGTCGTCGAATCCCTGCATATGAAGTCTGCACCTACAATTTCCATGGTGTCCCTTAGGTGTATCATATGTATTAATCTTAATCTAATCTAAGATAGAGTTGACCCAACCTACCGATATGGTTGTCGTTGTTGTTCTTGATGGATTTAAGGATGGTGGTATACCAGGTAACACATGATGCATGATTTTTCTCCCATTTGAACTCCTATTGAAGTTTGAGTTTCATCTGTAAAACGTTTTCTGGGTTTCATTTTTTTTTGTGGTATATTAATTCATTTCTGGCTATCCACAAGGACAAAAAAAAAAAAAAAAAAAGAGGTAATGGCTGAGTTTATTGGGGCTTTTAGTTGTAGAAGTTGTGGGATTTTTTTAGGGAGTTAGCATGTTTGTGGAAATATGAACGGTATTTGATTGGTTTGGTAGGCGGGTGAAAAGGGTATTCCAAGCAGTGGCTGCAATTTGGCACTTAAGGCATATATGAACTCTCGTTTCTGGAGCAGCACTGCATTGGGGTAAAAGATTAGAGCCAGTGAGATGGATATGGTTTAAAATAGTGAAGGTCGGTAGACCATTAATGATTGCTTTCCAAAAGAAAAATTGATTTTTGTGGGACATGATAAAGTCTACCGAAAATTGGTGATTGGATGGGGGTCTGATGCAACTGATCCATTGTTCGGGCTAGGCATTTGTATCCGGATGTAATAGTGTATCTTCCAGATTTCATATGCAGTCTGATGATTTTGTCTGGGGGCTGTCCCGAAGTAAATAGACATTTATGATTCTCTCGGCTGGAAAGAGAGAGAGGAAAAGTTAGAGTTTGTTTTGATTTCGGAGAAAAAATAGGATATAAGTTGATTATTAATAAAGAATTAAGACTTATCTGATTTTTTATTTTAATTAAAAAATTTAAACTATAAATAATAATTATGTGGGATCCGAGAAGCTTTTTTAAAAAACAAAATCGACTTTATAAAAAACCCTGTGAAAACTTCACACCGGGTCCTTCTAGACTCTGTATCGGCTCTGAATCAAAACATTTGCTAAATATAGTTGAAGAATTCTGCACCCGAAGGACCTTAAGGACAATGGCTTATTATATATTCTTTGTTTAGTTCAATTATACCGCGAATATCATATGAGAGTATGGCTACCGACAGAAATAAAGCACACAATTTTTCTTACTGAAATATTGATGAAAAAATATATTTCCTGAAATAAGTTTCGTGTTATAAACCACAAACAAATACTTGGTATTACAGAATACACGGCAATGAGGAAAACTAGAGATGCAAGAACCAAACACAAACACTGCACTTAAAAGCAGATGTTTTTCTAGTAGGATATTGAATTGCTCGAGTGTTGATGATGGCAACTTGATTTCGAAATTGACCCGCTATCTTAATTCCTACGGACTGAAGAAATTAAAAAAGAAAATACTACTTTAGGTAAAGACTTAAATCACTTGAAACAAGTATTACCTATAAGCAAAGCCCTACGCAAAAATCAACAAAGATAGAAAGTAAACTCGGTAATAATCAATCACTTATGTATAGTACTTTTTATTGACTCAAATTAAGACAAACTTTGTTTACAGCAATCCTAAAGTATAAACCCAAAAAAGGATGAAGCTAAAGAAGGATTGTAAAAATGTAGAATTAAGCTTGCATATTCATGTGTGATCAATTTAAAACCTTAATCCTTCATAATAAGAATCAATCACTAATTACTAGTTATTCTTCTTATTACATATGGACTTATCTGTAGATCTTTCTCTCCTTGTCTCCTCACCCGTTTCTCTAACTTGTGAACTTTTTTGATGCTAAACTGCTCAAGAAAATTTAAAACTCCATGAAATAATACCTTTAATGACTGATCTTCTATCATGCATACCCACAAAATCTGTTCTCACATATAGTGGCCGGTGAGCATTTATTACCACAGGTACCGCAATGCTTTGCATTAGAAATAACGTCGGTACAAAAACCATAACAACATTGTTGTCCAAAACGACAGGTCTTACCACATCCTCCGCAGTTGTTGGTATCAGCTAGCAAATTCACACATTGTTTCCTACAACATTGTAGTATTCCAGCTCCATCGTTAACCTTTATGCCATTACATATATTTCCTCTCCAGGGATAACACTTCTCTCCTTTCTTGATCTTTTGTTTAGGACCTCTGGCTTTTCCTTCTGGATCATCAGGGAATGGATAATCAACTTCATAATCTTCACCATCTGCAATATCGTTATCTTCGGGCTTGTATGCAGTAGAAGAGTGTAGGAATAGGAATAAAGATACAATCAAAATAGAGAAAATGACTAGAGAACTAGTAGAACTTCTACTTCTTGTTGCAGTAGTAGAAGTAGAAGTGGTAGTATCCATTGTCTCTTTCTAGAACTCTAAATTCCTCCAACAGTGTCAATTTAAGCTACTTAAGGAGCCAGCACTTTGAAGTTGAACTTGTTGTTTACTAATTAAAAAAATAATAATCCATAATTTTAAAATATTAAATTAAAATAAACTGAATAATAGGTAAAAGTCTCCATGATCGCTCCCCCCTAGTTCTTGGTTAGCCCATTTTCATAAATCAGCTTGATCAGAGCTCTATATTTGAGTTACATAAACTATTTATATTTTAATCTATTGATTGAGTACTTGATAATACGTAGTTTGTTTTGGAAGCCTGATATAGGGGCTCCCACATAAATAGAGGGGCTCCTAGTTGAGCCAAGGTGACCCAATTTTACGATAAGGGATGTCCTAGGGG